>JAJDON010000125.1:0-29647 GCA_022036555.1 Microstegium vimineum | reverse complement strand
TTGACTCAACCTTGTTGCCCTTGTTGTACTTGAACTTGTTGTTAGCTTTTTTGTTCTTGTACTTGTCTTTCTTTTCTTCGGGGCAAGCATGAGCCAAGTGACCAAGTTTGCCACAATTGTAGCAATCCATCTTGGAGAGGGGCTTTCTTGAAGAGCTTGTGAAGAATTTCTTCTTCTTTGAGTTAAACTTGACTCCATTCTTGCTTAGCTTATTCAACATCTTGGTTGTTTTCTTCACCATGAGAGCGAGATCATCATCATCATCATCATCGCTTGTGCTCACATACATGACTTGCATCTTGTACTTCTCCGAGGAGGATGCCTTGAGTGCCAAGTCCTTCTTCTCCTCCTTCTCTTTTTCTTTATTCTTGGAGGAGGAAGATGAGCCACCATCACCAATCTTCATGTACATCTCATGGGCATTGATCTTGCCCAAGATTTCTGTCGGTGTGGCGGTGGAGAGATCTCCTTGGTGAAGCACCGTGACGATGTGGCCATACTTCTCAATGGGCAAGACACAAAGGATCTTGTGTACCACATCGGCCGGTTCCATTTGGTTGAGACCGAGCCCATTCAATTCCTCTACAATAATGTTAAGTCGTGAGTACATTTCATTTGCATTTTCATTTGCATGCATAGAAAAAGAATTGAGCTTAACCATAACCAAGTGATAGCATTCTTCACGCTCACTTTTTGTGCCTTCATGAAGAGCACAAATCGTGGTCCACAACTCAAATGCGTCTTTGGCATTATGCACACGGTTGAAGACATCCTTGCTAATGCCACGAAAGATAATGTTCTTCGCCTTGGCATTGTGCTTGTCAAAGTTGAGGTCCTCCGCGAAGAGGGTGCCTCCCTTTGTGGCGGCTTTGAGCACGCCCACGTCAACGGCCTCTAGATAGGCCTCCATACGAACTTTCCAATAAGGAAAGTCGTCTCCATCGAACATGGGAGGTGGTCCATCCCCATGGGACATCTTGCTCTAGGCGGTGAAGCCTAATTTAGAGCAAACCTTGCTCCGATACCAATTGAAAGGATCAAGATGCCCAAGAGGGGGGTGAATTGGGCTCTTTTTAATTTCTAAACAAGAATTAAACCTATAAAGAGCCAATTAACCCCCTAGTGCCTACCGCTTGTGTGCCCTAGCTAGAAAGCGGTAGCAAGCCAAAGGAAAGCAAAAACTTCCTACACAATTCTAGTATGAATTAAAGAACAAGTGCGGAAAGTAATGCAGTAATAAAAAGCTAGGGAAAGAGATGCTTGATACGGCGATGTTTTGCCGAGGTATCGAGGAGTCGACACTCCCCCCTAGTCCTCGTTGGAGCACCTCGCAAGGTATAGCTCCCCCTCAATCCCACGCAAGGGATGAGTGCTCTCTATGGGCTGATTCTTCGCCACTCCGGCTCGGTGAATCGCCCACAACCGATCACAAACGTCGATGGAGAAGGGCCGCCGACAATCCTCCGGCGATCACCTTCCTCCGAGCACCACCGGACCGTCTAGGTGATGTCGATCACCAAGAGTAACAAGCCTCGATCTTCGCTTGACTCACTCAAGCTTCACAACTAGAGGATGCACACTTGAACTCTTGGATGTACTAGAGAGAGGATGGATGGATTCGCGAATCACTCTCTCTCTCTCTCTAGGGCTCTTGCTCTCTTCCCAACCTTCTCAACAAACTCAGCAACTCAAATGAGCAAAGGCCTGGTGGGAGAGAAGTGGGAGGGGCTATAAATAGACCCTCTGAAAACTGCCTTGGGCTGACGTTTTAAGTTGGCGACGGACGCTCTGTCGGCTAGGCGACGGACGGTCCGTCGCATACCCAACGGCTAGTTTCTGTTCATGGTTTGGACGACGGACGCTCCGGCGCCTAGGCGACAGACGGTCCGACGCCCTGCCCAACGGCTAGTTCTGACACACTGTTCCCAGCAATGGACGCTACGTCACTGGGCGTCGGACGCTCATCCACAGCGTCCGACGCTAAGTTCTGGCTAGGGTTGAAAAATACCCTCTCTGGAAGGTCGACGGACGCTCTTCCCAGCGTCCGACACCTGGCCGACGGATAGCGTCCGACGGACCCTGAAAGACTTAGCCAGAAAACAACCCCTCTAGAAGGCCGACGGACGCTGTGGACTCAATCACCCAGCGTCCGGCGCCTTTGTCTGACGCGACGGACAGCGTCCGGCGCCCCTGCCAGGAGCGTCCGACGCCCAGAAAACGATTTTGACAACACCGTTTTTCGTCGCGATAAAAATGGAAGTTGTTCTAGACTATCTTACGGTCACCATAGGCTTGCTTAGAGCTGAAGAAGTCAAGGGTGCACCACACCTAAGTCATGAAGCTTTCCTAAGTCAAGCTACTAATCTCAACCCCTCTTCATAGTACGGTCAAAGGTAAAAAGAGAAGCCCTATCTATTTCTAAGTGCCCTTCATCTCCTTATGGCACTTAGCCTATCATTCTAGGGTCTTCATCATGTCTCCTAAAAACCGAAACGATATCCATCTTGGGGGCTAAGTGATGACTATTAGGGCCCACTCTCCTTGGTCACTATGGCTAAGCTACGCATAGCCTCTGCAAAACACACGTTAGCCATAATAATTTCTAATTGTTGTTAATCACCGAAACCAACTAGGGCCATGATTCTTCATTGTGTGATGAAGGAGCTTATTGCACATGAGATATGACATGGAGTCATGTGACCAAGGTGGAGAAGATCAAGATGAGGCTTGGCTTGATGGATCGGTTGCAAGTGTGAAGGGCAAGTGAGTGATGCTTGGCGCCGATGGACCAACGCAACGGTGAAGAGCAAGTGAGGTCAAGATCGATGAGCCAATACGGTCACCTGATGATATGGAGTGGATCTTGGTGATAGGCTGGTGCATGTGTTGCATCAACATTGGATATGGAGATGGAGAAGGAGAAGGAATAGAATGCGCAAGGCAAAGGTATAACCATAGGCATTTCATTTCATCGGTCATAGGTGTGTAGAGAAGTATATGACCGGGTTTAGGATAGATAGCTGTACTATCAAGAGGGGCAAACGTGTTTGCATATCGGTTATCTAGTGTCACTTGGAGCGATCTAACTTTGCGATGCATTAGGATCGAGTGGCGCGGTGAGAGCAAGCAAAAATGCTTTGAAAATGATTATGAAAATGCTAACATGCATGCACAAGGTGGTGATCACTTTTGTGTTGGCACTTGAGAAGCAAAGGAAGAAGACGGGAGGAGTCTCGGCTGAAAACCGAGCTCCAGACGCTAGGGACAGTAGGGTCCGGACCATTGGTTGCGTTCGGAACCTAACCCTAGGTCTGGTTGAAGTTGTGAGCTCCGGACGCTCAGTGGAGTGAGTCTAGACGCTAGGGTCTTGGGCGGTCTGGACCATTGGGTCTGCGTCCGGTCGCCCAACCCCACTGACTGTACTGAGCTGACCGAGGAGGTCCAGACGTTGTTCGTCGTCCGGATGGTGGACTCCGGACAAGCGCCCGGTTGTTTTGTGCTCTCGGGGAGCTCTCTGCTCGAATCCGGACGCGCGGAGTGCTTGGTCCGGACTGGGATCCGGACGCGTCCGGAGACACATGGTGGTGATCGGCGTAGGGCGCCAACGGCCCATTTCAAACGGCATGGAGTTCGGACGAGCGCGACATGGTCCGGACCCACACTGTTGAGTGCGTCCGGGCCCTCTGCAGGAAGCCCAGTGAGTGGGCAAAACGGCTAGTTTCGATGGGGTTGCTATTTATAGCCCTTGGCAGGCCCTTGGGGCTGGTTAAGCACCTAGGGGATGTGTTTCCCTTAGTTGTGCTTGGTTGGGAGCCCTCTAACTCACTTGTGCATGCAAAGAGAGCAATTCTATTGCGAGTGAGTGATCTCTAGTGCGTTGCTTTGAGAGATAGCTTCGTGTGGCACTAGGTGATCGTGTTGCAAGCTCGTGGTGCTTGTTACTCTTGGAGGTTGCCACCTCCTAGATGGTTTGGTGGCTCGTGGCTCCATTGAAGCACGCAAGAAGCTTGTGTGTGGCTCTGGAGAAGTGCTTGTGAGGGGCATTGTGCTCGCCCGCGGGGATCGCGAAGAGCAACTCTAGTTGAGCGTGTTATTGAGTTACCCTCACTTGTGGGTAGATTCTTGTGGCGCCCGAGTGAGTGGGCTAGGCTTGTGAACGCCTATTAGTCGCCGAATCACCAAGTGTGTGGTCGACACAACGGAGACTAGCTTGGTGGCAACCAAGTGAACCTCGGGAGAAAAATCACCGTGTCAACCTTGTGTTAGTGGTTTCTTGTTGCTCTTGTAACTAGTTTAGCTTGTGTGGCTTGCCTAGTTACCTTCTAGCTTGTGTAGCTTAGAAGTAGCTCTTGAGTTGCTTATTGGCTTGTGTAGCCTTGTAAGTCACATTGCTTAGTTTGTGTAGCTAAGCAAGTTGAGCTCTCTAGTTGGTTTGTGTAGTCTTGCTAGAGAGTATTGCTAGTGAGCTTAGGTGCTTTGTGCTTTGCTTACTAGTATGTGTAGGAGCTCCCGGTTTGCTTAGAGTACTAGTTGCTTAGGTTTGTGTGACCTTGCAACCTAGACTTGTTTAGGTGAGCTTCCTAGCTTAGCACCTTAGTGAGCCCTTTTAGTATACTTTGCTAGGTGCTAAAGTTATAGATAGAGGGGTGTAGTCTTGGCTAGACTAATAGTTTTAATTTCGCATTTGATTCGGTTAGCCGGAACGTTTAAGTTTTAGAAAAGACTATTCACCCCCCTCTAGTCCGTCATCTCGACCCTATACGTGGTATCAGAGCTTGGTCTCTCATTTGTGGTCTTTACCGACCCGAGACGATGGTGACTTATGGCTAGATGTTGAGTGTCCACACATTTTTGATGGCACACACTTTGCACGGTGGAGAAATTGGTTGACATGTAATTTTAAGTTTATTTCTCCTCAAATGTGGTGGATCGTAGATGTGGGACTCTCTTGTGCAATTGAGAGAAAGGATGCAACTCAAGCACAAAAGAAGTGCCTACATCTCGATTGCCAAGCTACTAACATTCTCTACCATTCTATGAAAGATAACATCTTTGGTGAGATCATGGACATAAAGATCGCTCATGAGATTTGGACCTACCTCATTGAAAAATATGAGAAGGCTCCAAACAATGATGATGATGTGTATAAGTTGGTGGCACATGAGGATGTTGAGCATGACCACGACTTGGTGGTTATGGAAGATTGCTCCACCTCATGGTCAAGTGATGATGAAGATGATCTATCTACCATAAAATCACTTGACAAGAATGATGAAGGTCCAACATCAAGTGTTGCAATTGATGATGCTACTCCAAGCATACTTGATGATGATGATGATGATGATGCATGTTCGGGCTATGAGAGTGATGCTTCCACAAGCTCTTCTACTTTCTCACATTGCTTCATGTCACACGGTGACACTAAGGTATCAATTGGCAATGTGATTGTAGATTGTGATGACCCTAACTTTGAGCTTGTGTGCAAAATCTCTAAAGGTTTAGCAAGTGAGTTAAACAAAACGAAGAAACTAAAAGATGAAAACTCACTTCTAAAGACCTCATGTGAAGAACATAAGCACTTATTTGATGTTGTTAAATCTTTACATGATGAACTAAAATTGGATCATGAGCAACTTCGTGTGTCTCATGAAGATTTGGTTCACAAACATGGCTCTCTAATTAATGAATTGATAAATCTTAAAAATGAAGAGAGCTCATCACTTGGGTCAAATGATCAATCACATGTTGTTGCTAACCCTTGTGATGTAGGGAAGAAGGATGTATCCACCTCTTGTGATGATTTACTTGATATGCCTTGTTCTTCAAATATAGATGATTGTTCTACTTCTATGTCTTGTGAGACTAACCTTTTGAAGGAGAACAATGAGCTCAAAAGTGAATTGAAGAACATGAGCAACAAGCTAGAGAGGTGCTACAACTCCAAAGTCACCTTTGAGCAAATGTTGACAAACAATAGACGCTATGGTGACAAGAGTAGAATCGGTTTCCACAAAAGCAAGGGCAAGGAAGTGAAGAAACAAGACCAAAAGAAGCTATCTCATTTCATGTGCTTCAAGTGCCATGGGATGGGACGTCTTGCAAATGCTTGCCCAACCAAGATTGCTCAAGCTAAGCCACAAGTCAAGCCCCAAGTGTAATACAAGATCAACCATGAAGATAGTGGTTCGGGGATGACAAAGAAGAAGAAGACAAGAAGAGGTGGCAAAGAAAGAGCAAGGCATCCAACTCCTATTCATGATGCCAACAAGATGATGATGAGCAAAGATCAAGAGAAGAATCATTTGGCTCACATCAAGTGCTTCAAGTGTGAAGATATGGGACACTTTGCCTCGAGGTGTCCTACCAAACTTGAGATGAAGATTCAAGCACAAGAGAAGAGGAAAGACAATGAGAAGCACAACATGAGCAAGGAAGAAAAGGCTCAAGCAAAGAGAGTGTGCTACTCATGTCAGGAAAGGGGACACATGGCTCATTCATGTCCCCTAGGTATGACTTCTAAGCCTATTTCAATTGATGATGATCACATGCTTACAAAGGATGGTAATGGTACCTCTATGGTTGGTATTGCAAAACATCCTGCTATCCATACTAAGACATTGCCTAAGTATGTTGCACCTAACTTGAGAGGACCCAAACTAGTTTGGGTACCATCAACAAATGGATGAATGTGGGTAGGTACCATTGGCATTAGAGGCTTGATTCAATTTATTGCATCTAGTTCATCATATGATTGAGTCAAGTAATGAAGCTTAGTGCTATTCTTATTCCCAATGCCAAGTCAAAAGAATGAAGTCCAAATGCTACAACATACAAGTGCATGATCAAGTTGTGTTCATTGGATTATTTGAAGGCTTCCAAATATTCAAATTGAAGCTTGCTAATGGATTGATCATGATCTACTAAGGTATATTTCTTTTTTATCAAGTTCATTTGGATGTGTATAAGATATTTGAATTGGATATACACATAGTGCATATGAGTTGTTTGAATTGGATATACATGTGTGCACTAGTTGCTTGTTGTAAGTTGTTTGAATGGATTAAATGATTAGTGATCAAATTTGAGTTGATTTGAATGAGTGTGATTATGAGACTACTTTTAGTAAGTGTATTGAATGGATATATATCTTGTGAAAGTATTCAAACAAGTTGGATTCAAATTTGGTTCAAATTGAAGAAGCTTAGCTCATTTTGCTCAAATCTGTCTTTTAGTCAAAATCTGAGCTAGTTGTGATCATAGCCATGTTTGAGAGATCAAATCTATTTGGATTGGATTGAAATTTGGTATACATGCTCTACACTTATGTTATTAGTTTATGTTCAAATTTCATGGGTATTGGATAAGGGATACTTCGGTTTTGGAGTGGATCTTGTCTACACATGTGTAGCAGTTTTCAGCATGTACCTAGGTGGAAAGATGTGAAAACTGGTAGCAATCTAGAAATACAATGAAGCTCAATTTTTTATGGCTGATATATGACTTAGTGAAGCACATATCCACCAAATTTCATGGTTATTAGATTTTTACTTTGGGAGTTATGATATATTCTTTGAAGAGTACATAATCTGCTAGAAAAGTAACAAACATTGGATTGACTTAGAGTCACTTAGATTGAAAGGTCCTCAAGTTGGAATCATGCTTATAAGTAATTGAGGTACCTATGTTAGTAATAAGTACAAGACCATTTGATTGTGGAGTGTATTTGGCACATATTTAGTACTCAAGATGAAGATCAATCAAACAAAGTCATTTCAAGTGAGTATCAAGGATGGTTCTTGGAGAGAGGTCACTTCTCCCTTTTGTAGGGGCTTGCCGCCTTGTGTAGGTAAACCAAGTGTGGTGCTTGGAAGGCTAACATAGAAGTGGTGATCTAAGGATCATTTGGAGATGCTTAGTTGAAGCTATCAATAGGGTTGATCAAGAAGAAAGCAAGCAACATCCAAAAGAGAGAGATGCATGAACTTTCATACAAAGTGATATCATGATTACAAGTGGTACAGCATTTGGTATTCTCTCATGCAAGCAAAAGATCAAAGAAGAAGAAGCAAGTCAACCACAACAAGAAAGTGCACTTGATCTTTAGTGGGACTCAAATCATATGGGTGAAGAATGGAATTCATATTAATATTCATTGGTCTTCACCATGCTCTTAATTGGACTTCACATTGCTATTGGAGATGAATCTATTTGACTATCCTCTACTCCAACATAGCAAAGGTGAAATTGTTTGACATATGAATACATATTTGCTTAGGACATGTTTAGTGCATATAGTCATCCATAGTGCTCATTCATTGAAAATCAAATGAATTTTATACTTATAGCCTACCACTATTGCTTGATTGATTACTTGAATCTAGTGGTAGTATATGAGTTTGTTCATGAGCTACTAAACCCAAGTACTTGATCTATTTTGGATTGCAATCAAGTGATAAGTACAACCTCTATAAGATAACCGCTCAATGTGTGTGAACAAGCTTAGAGAGGGTTTAAACCGGACTTGAAAGCTTATGATATTCATTCTAGTTCATGTCAAACATAGAAGCTCATGAAGATGAATCTAGTTCAAGCACAAGACAATAATGCAAATGGATATCAAGATGCAACTTACAAGTGGTATCTAGACTTATGCTATCTTTCAGATAGTATCAATCTTCATATTGGTACTTGCAAAAGATGTCTAGTTCTAGCATACATGTGATATTTCACAAGTGTTCCTTTCAATTGGTTATTCTACAAGTGGTATGTCACAAGTGGTATCCTACAAGTATATTAGTGATCCTCAACTTTAAGTGATCAAATCCTAGTTCTCTTGCTTGCAAAACTTATTTGGATGACAATTGCTTTGACCAAAGGGAAGTTGCCCTACTCAATGGTATAATGATCAATGATCTTACAAGAAGAGTCATTCCAATACATAGATGTTAGTGTCCATCAAAAATGAAAATATACATGTATCAACCATCTACCCTAGTGCAACCTTTACATCAATATGAGCATACCTTTTATGGAAATTGATGACAAAGGGGGAGAGATTAGTGAACAAAGATATATTAGTGAATGGACATGCACTAAGGAGAGAGATATGGACATAAACATAAGGGAACAAGATCAAAGGATCAAAGTCTTGGATTAAGAGATGCACACAAGTAGGGGAAGCAAGCTCATGAACTTGATTGATTGCATTTGATATTCATGTGCTTGCTTGCATATTGCATAAGTTCTTATCTTTATATGCATGCTTGTGTGGTGTATGCTAGTTATAGGATTTGAATGATGATTTGATAAACTAGCATGCATAGGTTGGTAAGCTAGATATTTGTTCTTTCAATTGCTATCTAGAAACCTTGCTTCTAATGTTGATCCACGGGGTTTCTAGTGTTGTTTTTATGATATCTAGATAACAATGATGCTAAGGATGAACTTCAAAGTGCAACTACAATGGATATCTTCAAAGGTTTATCCTATATCCTTTAGCATCACTTAATAGTGCTATCACTCCCACAATGTCTATTCATGCATGTGTGTAAAGCTTAATTCAAACCTTTGTGAGCACACATGTAGGGGAAGCTAACACTACCAAGTCGGACTTTGTGGCATTTATCCAATTCTTGGCATAGAGCGTAAATGATGGATAAATGGCATAATGTCCAAAATGATCTTATTTTCCACATCTTTGTAGAGTTGTCATCAATTACCAAAAAAGGGGAGCTTGAAAGGTCCTTGTGTGATTTTGGTAATTGAGTGACAACTTAGGTGGACTAATATGTGTTTGAGTGATATATACACAGAAGATTAGTTCACAGGTGATTGTGTGATGAAGGAGCTTATTGCACATGAGACATGACATGGAGTCATGTGACCAAGGTGGAGAAGATCAAGATGAGGCTTGGCTTGATGGATCGGTTGCAAGTGTGAAGGGCAAGTGAGTGATGCTTGGCACCGATGGACCAACGCAACGGTGAAGAGCAAGTGAGGTCAAGATCGATGAACCAATACGGTCACGTGATCACGTGATGATATGGAGTGGATCATATCATTTGGTGATAGGTTGGTGCATGTGTTGCATCAACATTGGAGATGGAGATGGAGAAGGAGAAGGAATGGAATGCGCAAGGCAAAGGTATAACCATAGGGCATTTCATTTCACCGGTCATAGGTGTGTAGAGAAGTATATGACCGGGTTTAGGATAGATAGTCGTACTATCAAGAGGGGCAAACGTGTTTACATATCGGTTATCTAGTGCCACTTGCAGCGATCTAACTTTGCGATGCATTAGGATTGAGTGGCGCGGTGAGAGCAAGCAAAAATGCTTTGAAAATGATTATGAAAATGCTAACACACATGCACAAGGTGGTGATCACTTTTGTGTTGGCACTTGAGAAGCAAAGGAAGAAGAAGGGAGGAGTCTCGGCTGAAAACCGAGCTCCGGACGCTAGGGACAGTAGGGTCCGAACCATTGGTTGCGTACGGAACCTAACCCTAGGTCTGGCTGAAGTTGTGAGCTCCGGACGCTTAGTGGAGTGAGTCCGGACGCTAGGGTCTTGGGCGGTCCAGACCATTGGATCTGCGTCCGGTTGCCCAACCCCACTGACTCTGCTGAGCTGACCGAGGAGGTCCGGACGCTGTTCGTCGTCCGGACGGTAGACTCCGGACAAGCGTCCGGTTGTTTTGTGCTTTCGGGGAGCTCTCTACTCGAATTCGGACGCGCGGAGTGCTTGGTCCGGATTGGGATCCGGACGCGTCCAGAGACACGTGGTGGCGATCGGCGCAGGGCGCCAACGGCTCGTTTCAAACGGCATGGAGTCCGGACGAGCGCGACATGGTCCGGACCCACACTGTTGAGTGCGTCCGGACCCTCTGCAGGAAGCCCAGTGAGTGGGCAAAACGGCTAGTTTCGATGGGGTGGCTATTTATAGCCCTTGGCCGGCCCTTGGGGCTGGTTGAGCACCTAAGGGATGTGTTGCCCTTAGTTGTGCTTGGTTGGGAGCCCTCTAACTCACTTGTGCATGCAAAGAGAGCAATTCTATTGCGAGTGAGTGATCTCTAGTGCGTTGCTTTGAGAGATAGCTTCGTGTGGCACTAGGTGATCGTGTTGCAAGCTCGTGGTGCTTGTTACTCTTGGAGGTTGTCACCTCCTAGACGGCTTGGTGGCTCGTGGCTCCGTTGAAGCACGCAGAAGCTTATGCGTGGCTCCGGAGAAGTGCTTGTGAGGGGCATTGTGCTTGCCCCGCGAGGATCGCGAAGAGCAACTCTAGTTGAGTGTGTCATTGAGTTACCCTCACTTGTGGGTAGATTCTTACGGCGCCCGAGTGAGTGGGCTAGGCTTGTGAACGTTTATTAGCCGCCGAATCACCAAGTGTGTGGTCGACACAACGGGGACTAGCTTGGTGGCAACCAAGTGAACCTCGGAAGAAAAATCACCGTGTCAACCTTGTCTACTCGTCTCGGTGGTTTGGATTTTCCGAATCACTAGCTTGTATTTACTCTCATTTACTTGTGTTAGTGGTTTCTTGTTGCTCTTGTAACTAGTTTAGCTTGTGTGGTTTGCCTAGTTACCTTCTAGCTTGTGTAGCTTAGAAGTAGCTCTTGAGTTGCTTATTGACTTGTGTAGCCTTGTAAGTCACATTGGTTAGTTTGTGTAGCTATGTACGTTGAGCTCTCTAGTTGGTTTGTGTAATCTTGTTAGAGGGCATTGCTAGTGAGCTTAGGTGCTTTGTGTTTTGCTTCCTAGTATGTGTAGAAGCTCCTGATTTGCTTAGAGTACTAGTTGCTTAGGTTTGTGTGACCTTGCAATCTAGACTTTTTTAGGTGAGCTTCCTAGCTTGGCACCTAAGTGAGTCCTTTTAGTATACTTTTCTAGGTGCTAAAGTTATAGATAGAGGGGTGTAGTCTTGGCTAGACCGATAGTTTTAATTCCATATTTGATTCGGTTAGCCGGAACGTTTAAGTTTTAGAAAAGACTATTCACCCCCACTCTAGTCCGTCATCTCGACCCTTCGGTACCAGCGTGCATGCATTTGGTAAGAATACAACAACGGATTAAACATCAATGTTTCTATTCCCCGCAAATCGGATTCGTGGATGGAGTGCGTGGAGAAGAGGAGGGGAACTCACCAGAGGAGGAGCTGGAAGTTTCGGCGGCTCCGATCGCCCGGGAATGGGCTCGATCACCCAACGCATACGCAACGCCGTGCTCCGGTCGCCGTGGTCGTAGTCGACCAGAGGCCGTACCTGTGGTGGCGCATGAGGACGTCGCCGCCGTCGTCGTCGTCCCCCGCCTCGACGGCCTCCCAGAGGACGTCGTCCTGCTCCGGGGCGTCGTAGACGCACTGGACCACATGGCAGGCACGGCGGGCGCCGAGGCCCGGCGGCGGTGCGCTCTCGGGCCTGACGGCGAGGTACCGGCCGTAGGCGGCGCCGTGGAGGAGGACGCGGGTGGCGTCGCCGTGCTGGACCCGGTGCACCTGCCACGCCACGCTCAGCGAGCCGCGGCGCCCGCTCAAGGACACCCCCACCCCGTCCTCGTCGGCGTGGAGGTAGAGGCACCCTCCTCCGTGCACGCGGATCCCCAGCCTCACGTGCGCCCCGTCGGTTAACTGATCCCTCGCCACCTCCGGCACTGGTGCGGCTCGGCGGCGAGCGAGAATGTTTTGCTGCGAGGGCAAGTCGGTGGGAGAGGAGAGAGCAGAACAAGTCGGTTGGGATGGGACGGTTACGTTTGGTTTGGGCGCCGAAGTGAGGCGGGGAATTTCAAGGCGACGCTCTCCCCCTCTGGATGGTGGGCTGCGCTGCGCAGGTTGTTTGGTCCACATGCCAATGACACTGACAGTGGAGCCAGATTCGGGGCTTGCCCAGGTGGCAATGGCATCGGAACAGCGCTTCGGCTATTTAGCTCGTTGCCGAGTTGGGCCGTTGCGGAGACTGTAGATCATTTGAACAGCAATGTGCTATGCCTGCTCTTGTGCAATTGACTCACAAGTCACATGATTCAATTTTTTCTCTCCTTTTTATTAGTTATATGTTATGCGTAACAGAGTTTTTTTATAACAAAAAAAAAACAAGCACGAGACTGCTTATTTCATTGAAACAGAGTTTTAACAGAAATTTTCCAGATGATGGATCGCGATTCGCGAGGCAGCTATGATTGAGTACGTCTATACTTTGTAATTCGAAAAAAAAGTGTCTTAGGTACCCTGACCTTGCTGAACAAATGACTCGCAAAAACAAGCGAAGGGATGAGAAATACATCTCGTGATGCACAAAGGCATCAAAGCTGGAAGGGTCGTTTTAAAGACCGACAATGGAGTGGCCTTTCTCCAACATAAACTTACACACTTTTTCTGAAATTATCAAGAAACGAATAGAAAAAAAAAATTACATTATGTTTTTAGCTTTAGCATTAGCACAAAAATTACGTAAGTAAACATGATTTTCAACAAACATGGACTCTATTTTTTTGTGTATACTCTCAGGAACATGGTACACACAAAATCAGCAGCATCTATTCTTGCCTTCAGTCCATCACCCAACAGACCAACAGAGATGAAGATGCTGATAAGTGATAACTACAATCAATATTACTTCGCAGAACCATTCGTCATTTACTTCCATATAATGCTTTCGACAATTTTGAAGTACTGAACTTGAGAGGTCAGTTCAAACTACTACCAGTCAGTAGAACACATCAAATCTAACCACCATTACAGAAGAGTTGATGAATTTTCAGAAACTATCTTAACAAAAGACGACAGCCAATTCTCATGTCACTGTCTTGGGGACACCAATGCTTAAATGCTTTTGATTGCCGAAGAGATGATTTGCGAAGTTGTCAGAATTTCTGCTCTCATAGTCCTCTACGCTGCATCATATATCTGGGTACACTAAATTCTGAGCACCTGAATACGAAGGGGACAAGAAAAATAATGAGATAATTAGGAAGCATGTCATCGGAGTTACATCAGAGGGAAGTACTCAACACTGAACCGAAAAAAAAAAAGTAGACAATCAGTTCCAAGATCAACAGATAACACTATTGGCTAACAAGTTGATTACTGTCCTACAGTAGTCCCTTATCCGAAACTATTTATGTTTAAGTTTCTTTACTACCATTTTTTATTTCACTTTTGTGTACAGTTTGTTAACTGCTTCCTACAGATGAATGAAAAGGCACACAAAAAATGGAAAGATTGAATCATCTGAACGAGGATGAAGAATTTGTCAAAGGACTCATAAATCCTAAGTGGCACTATGAATACTCCTGACCTGAGAAATAAAATCCAACAATTTAAGAACCGGATCAAATTAAGGTTCTGTCAAATGACTCCTAAGTCCTACATGTCACTTGGACTATTACAGACCTGAGAGTCTGAGACTATTGCACTAGAATGCATCTGCTTGTCTACAATGTGCTTTAGATTAATCCAAACCAAAAGAAGTGAAACCATTACCTGAAACATAAGTTGGATAAAATGTACAAAAGGGCCAAAAAGGCAAGAAGGGCCTAAATACACCGACTATCCCAAACTAAAGAATTTGTCTGAACGTCTGGACTATGGAAAAAACAAGCAAATACATTTTCTTGTTGTCGGTATGGTTTTATGGCCTTACTCAACATATATCATGTAGATACTTTTACTGATCTCTTTGCATAGCAAATTCTGAACTACATATAACACAACTACCGTGAGCTACAGGCAATGTTACAAACTGTGCATGCCAACTTTAAACATCGCACATGCTGAAACGGTAAGATCAACAGCTAACAAGTGCTACACAGACCACTGAGAGAACTGCAGAGTTTCTCACCTTGTGATCCGGTGTTGAAGACGACGATGTCCATGGTATCTACGTTGCGAGGCAGATCGGTGACCAAAGGGGTTAGCCGGCCTAGAAAGCCGGGCCGCACGGCCAGTGTGATGCCGCCCAAGACATCTTCGCCGGGCCCGGGCTGAAGTTCCTCCTCCACCTGAACCCTCAGGTTGAACACGGAGCGGCCGTAGAAAGGGAATGCGGGCCAGTTATCGTAGTTCTGATCGAAGTCCCCTTCGTCGTTCGCCCGTACGTACCGGATCGTCCGCAGTTGATTCGGCACGTGCTTGCGCCGCCGGAACAGGCCACTGCGGGGTCCTAGATTCTGTAGAAACGTAACACTTCGTGTTTAGGAAAAAATCAAACAGCTAGACAACAGTGGTGCTGGTAACTGAATGAACAAGTCTTAATCCAGAATTAGAACGAAATGTTCGGAGATCAAATAGCTCCAGTTATTGGTCGGAGACCAAATAACAGAACGAAATGTTCAGAAATCAAAATAATCCCAATTCATGTGATCTGGCAAGAAATGGCCTCCACCAAAAGAGCTCAAATCATTCAAATACACGTCATAACTCCAATGGCGACCTTGACTAGAGTTTCCAGATATCATGATCAGATCGTTAAGCAACCACAATCTAGAATAGACGATAGTTTCTGGATATATAACTGGCTGCAAATACGAAGGCGAACAGAATTAATATTGTAAAAGAAACATCTCCCTAAAAAAGGCTAAAGCGAATCAAATGCAGAGGCTCCTAAAGCGAATAGGGATATTGCTCCCTAGGAGCGTGGGCGGGCTACAGGATCAGATCGAACTTTCGGGCGACTGACAGCAACCATCACCGTAAACTAATAAGCGCTGAATTCTTGTGAAAGAAGTGATTAACAGGTTCTGTCTTCTTGTGAAAGAAGTTGACAGTTCCACTAATAAGCGCTGAATTCGGTCAAAATAAACGCAAGGATCACGCCCAGGAGAACGCAACAATCAGACTATGAAGTTGTTGCGAAAATCGAAGACACGAAGAAACACGTTCCAACTTCCAAGTAACCCGTTCACGGAATCAATCAAGGCGAGGAGCCGAGGGGTTCCAACTTCCAAGGAGAAAGGACAGCGAACTCACCTCAGTCGGAGGTGGAAGGGGTGGCAGGCCCGGTCCCAGCTGGAATCTGCGGACCGTCCACTGCATCATCGTGCTCCACCTGCCTTCGTTGGTATCGACGGTGACGGCGGTGTGCCAGAAGCGGTATCTGCCGTTGGCGCGGAGGTTGCGGTTGAATTCGTGGCGCAGGCGGACGTACCTCTCGTCGTCGACCATCCTGAAGGGCCTCCACATGAGGGCGTCCTCGTAGAACGGGTCGTACTCGCGCTGGACGGCGCGGTGGCCGACGTGGCCGGGCGGCGCCATGGCAGGCGAGATCGCGAGGTAGCGGCCGTAGGCGGCGCCCTGGAGGAGGACGAAGGTGGCCCCGTTGATCAGGACGCGGTGCACCCGCCACACCGCGTTCAGGGAGAAGACGCGGCCGTGCGGGCGCAGGGACACCCCCTCTCCGTCGTCGTCGGCGTGGAGGTACGTCTCCTGCGCGCGGTTCACCAGCCGCACGAAGGCCCCGTCGGGGAAGAGGTCCATCGCACCGACTCCAGGCGCCGGCAACTGCTGACGACCTGCGGCGCCCCGCATTTCCGGAGGGGATTGGGAGCGGAGACCGGAGACCGGAGAGGCGAGAGGTGAGAGCAGAGCAGGTGTTCGTTGGGACGGGACGGTTGCGTTTGGGTTTGGGCGCCACGCCAAGGCGGGCGGAGGTGGGGTATTTCAAGTTCAAGGCGAGGCGTGGCTTCTGGGACGGGTTACGCTCGTGGCTCCTTTCACCGACATGTGGGCCACCGCTGGGCCCTGAAACGAGGCGGCCAGCTTTTTTTTTTTTTTGCGACGAAACGAGGCGGCCAGCTGGCGAATACGCCTTGGCTGCTGCCGCGAACTCAGTTGCGCCGTTGGGCATGGCGACTTGGCAAGACCCATCGCGGCGGGGCGGCATCACGAGCCCGGGCGTCAGGGTCAGTAAGGAGGGCTACTTCACCCGGCCACCAGGCGGCCGCACGCGCTCACCAAGCTCACCGGCGTCCGCTGCTGGTACGGTGTGAGCAAGGCAACGAGGGGTTCGTCGCGCGCCGGCGTACTGGGGCTATACCGCGACGCCATCAACGGGCTATGACGTTTGACGATGTCATCGACTCATCTCCTGTGGATTCAAAACTATTACTATCCGTTTCCAATTTCCATCTTTAGGGAGTCCACGCGCTGTCGCCACTCACCACAGCTCTTCTCACCCTTCCTTCCGAGATTATAAATCTGCACTGCCTAATATCAACGGCGCACTTGCTCGTCTCAAAAGAAATTAAAACACATTAGGTAAGAAATTAAAACACATTAGGTAGTAACTACATGTTCGATTTTTTTAAGGCGTTATTCCCGCTCCATTTCACCTATCTGCAAGTTCTGAAACTAAAAAGGCCAGTTCAAACCGCCTCCCGACAGTAATAGTTTTGAATCAAAGGGTATTTCCAGTCTTTCAACACAACACTTCTTGTGAAATCAGACAGGAGTAGCTCAGTGCAGAGTAGTAGCAGGAGGGCATGTGCCCTTAGGGATAAAATAAACTTTATGAACATAGTTTTTTGCCCCTAGGGGCACATGCCCTCATGTTGTGCACCCTTATATTTGCTCTGAGATTCGTGCACAGCAAGCGAGAGAAATTTTTTATTATCTCTCTCCTTCTGTACGCGAATCTCAGAGCAGATCTGAGGGTGCACAGCAGAAGGACATATGCCCTTAGGGGCAAAATTAACTTTACCCGATACAAACTCGCTGTACACGAGTACAACCTGCAGGTGGCCCCAAGCTACGGTCAAACGTAGAAACCGGTAGGAATCGGCAAGATGTAAAATTGTAATGGCATGAATCCAATTAACCCAACGACGAAACTCTAGAAGAACATCGGAAAATATGTCAGTCAGCCGAGCAACAACAAGCAACTTATTATAGTTCCAAACCGAAAATCTGTCGTCTGCCGTCTCTCTACTACATATACTAACGCCGGCCGCCGCCGGCGCGTGCGCCCCTCAACGGGGCGAGACCTCGCAGAGGCTGCGCGGCTCAGGCGAGTCCGGGTCTGAGGCCTCTGGGCTCGAGTCACATATCGCCGCCCCCGGCTCATGGAAAAGGTCGCCGCCGGGCTCATGGAAGAGGTCGTCTCCGCCGGGCTCATGGAAAAATTCGTCTCCGTCGGGCTCGTGGAAGAGCTCGCCGTCGCCGTCGTCGTCGCTGCCGCCGCCTCCGAGCCACGGGCTGAATAGCTGGGCGATCACCGCGCCGACGTAGCTGTCGTCGCCGCCGGCGACCTGCCCTTCACCGACGGCGGCGATAGTGATGGTGCGCAATTCCTCCTGGTCGGCGACCTCTCGTTGTTGATGCTGCTCCTCTTCGCCATGATGATGCGTCTGCTGGTCTTCGTCGCAGCTGCTCGGTGTACAGCAGGAGGGCATGTGCCCTTAGGGGCAAAATAAACTTTACTGTATATCCACTGTCTGTTTTCAGTTGCGAGGGTGCTAAAACCTGAAACTTATTTGAGTCACCACCAGAACTTCGCAGATTAATTCTGGGAGCACTCCCTCTGTCCCAAAAAAAGAGTCGTTCTCGCTTCCCCAAAAGTCAACAATTTTTAACTTTGACCATCTATATTTAACAAAATATTAATATTAATGGTACATAATTAGTATCATTAGGTAGATCTTTGAATATACTTGCATAATAAACTTATTTAGAGATATAAATGTTACACACATTTTCTATAAATCCAGTCAAAGTTGAGAAAGTTTGACCGACACGATTCTCATAGCGACACTATTTTTGGGACGGAGGGAGCAGTAGCAAACAACCTGCTCCAAGGAGGCCTGAACAAACCTTGCCAGTATAGGTCAAGCTCGCACGAACGTCGAGATGAACCCCAACAGCAGAAGCAGAAGCTTTTCTCTTGCCCGGCCGTGAACGCTGGCTGGACCCGGGGTTCTGGCAGTGACCACTCCTATCGGCGGCACACAACACGAGTTGCAAGCCTGAAACAGTCCTGCGATGAAGACGCCCTTGTGGCCTACGTAACCAGAGAAACGGAGCAACCGCCACGCTATCGCACAATGGAAGCCTGAAAGGCTTGAACGTGAAAGTTTGGCAGACCACAGAAAGCACAAAGCTCGAGCCATTAATGCAATTTATAAATTTATGAAGCCGGTTTAACGTGGAAGTTTGAGATGAAAGTCTTACAATAACATAGCTACTAAGCAAAATCTTTACTGTTACCATGGCGTGCACTTGTACAATTTTAACCCCTCTATATCCAGGACTCTCTTACAACAAAAAGGTAGTATAATACAGGCTTAAGCAACAGGCGAACAACAGATGACACCCGTCGAGTCAGGTTACAGCTTCACACATTGCCGTTCAAAACAGAGCTAGCCGTTCAAAACAGAGCTAAGTGCGTTTGACATACAGTTTCTAACAGGCACCTACGTGAATGTGTCCTCCCTATCACCTTCAGCGACCTCTCCCTCCTCGATGTTGCTGAACTCAAGGAAGTGTGTCGGCCTGTGGTCCTCGTGGTAGAAGTCCCGGGGCATGCCCAGCTTCATGTTGTACTTCATCTGTGGGTCGTGCTTCACTCCCATAAAGTTGAAGTTCCAAGGGGCGTTATCCGGAACCTGGTTGGAACAGAAACATCAAAGTGAGCGCAAGAGCTAATCAGACAAATGACTAAAGACCCAAGAGGAAGGTTCGTGAAATGTTGAAACAAATACATACCATGTAGAAACCAAGGAAGCGGTCGCTCAGAAGCATCTGGACCTTCTCGTAATGAGTTGGGAGGTATCCATGCGGGTTGCTTCCATTATCTTTGTTGCTGCGTCCCCACTCGTAACCGCTTGGTGTCAACTTGTATGCAGTCAACGAGCACGATCCTGGGGTGAAGCTGCATGTCAGAATGATGCACTTCTCACCATCCCATTGTTTGTTGTTCTCCAGAATCTTGGCATGTGATGTCAGGTCCTGCAAGAACAATGCAGTTAGTCCCAGGGATTTGGTCCATAAGAAGCCAGAAACAAACTAAAAAAATGCTAAATAGAGTTCAAACCTGTGGTGATAGCTGTGGAGCTTCATTTGGCTGTGTATGCATCCATCCCAAGGGTTCGAGATCATTAAGGAACTCATGCTCAGGAAGATTTGCTGGCAGAGTCACCATCTGGTGTGTTCCATGCTGCGGAGGAATGGCTATACACCTAATCTCTTTGACTTGAGGATTGTCCTGTGGACTCAGCCCATACAAGAATCCAGAAATCTGAGTCCGCAGATCTGCTATGCATATGAATTTCTTCAATATGTTCTTTGGCATAATGTAAGTGTAGCCAGTCTCCTGCAATCAGAATGAATGCCAGTCAGTAACCATTCAACATTTATCTTGCTATGTGAACTTACTGGAGTATAAGAGACACAATCACTATACTGACCTTTATATCATCAGAATTGACATAAATGTGATTTACGCGAAGATACAAGTTTGTTGCAGAGATGGCTCTGACACGCCAATCAGTCTTCGATGCGAATGCTTGTTGCTCGTATGGACTTGTGGTTGTGATAATGAGTTCATCTCCATGCACGTTTGTTGTCCTTGTGGTTACAGCAGTTAACTGAGTCGTCTCTCTTGACTGCAAAGTGCAAAAACAAGGTAAAATCAAGAGTGAGCAAACTGACAAAAGTATCCCTGAAAACAAAAACACAGTTACAAGTATTTATGCTTTACCTGTTTCTCAATCTCAGCAATCTGTTGCCTCTGCTGTGACGGTGGTGCAATTTCAGCACCAAGGATGATATCTCGCATTTCAGATTGTGTGAGTGCAGAAGTATTAACATTGTTTTTCTTTGCATAATCAGAAAGAATGAGGTCCCTTAGTGCACACTCAACCTTCAACCACTGTTCATCATTCAGAGTTGGCCATATATGATGTGGTTCAGTAACAATTGTTTTGTCAGGTTTGAGCAACATCTTTGCCTTCTCATTATTCACATGAAGTGCACGTAGAATAAGCACAATGCGAGAGAATGCTGTGTATGATGAGATACTTTTCAACCAATCATCATATATATTATAAAGAACCATCTGTGGTTCAGTTGCCTTCAGTATAAGATCACCAAACTTCTCAATCTTCAAGCAAGCCTGGAAAGGAAGCTGCAGCTCACTGCCCTTGATAACAATGTTAGGGAAATCAAGTAGATGGACCTCCAAGGGATCCAACATGCCCTTCCTTGTCACGATAATTTGCTTTGGCTGCTCTTCTACAGGAAGAGAACGAACTAATGCAGCAACCTCCTCAGCTGTTTTCCACTTGGCCAGCTGCCCAAGACGTTTTTGCCCCGCCCATACACTTGTGTGGATAACCTGCACATTATAATCCATAATCAATTTAAACCTACCATGTTTAAGGCTTTACAGGAAAACCAAAAACACATGATAACTAGAGCAGAAATTCGAAAAGAACAAACCTTAAGAAAAAGTTGACCCGTTCTAGGATTGAAAATGAAAATAGCACCATTGATTGGTTTGGTGGTCAAGTTACCCTCAAATGTTTTGTGAATAGTGACTCGATACACATTTGTATCATCAACAAACCATATGATTTGATTGCTGAATATCTCTCCATAATTCTGTGAAGACAGGTATGGTTCAGTGGGTTCAGAAGAGTACAACTGCAGACCCTTCCTTATTCTCTCCCTCAGGACATACAGAGCAGGATTTGACTGAAAAAGAAAGACAAAGAATATTATTCAAATTGGACATCCATTACAGTAGTGTGGTAATCAAGTCAGAGAGAGATTTTAACATCATTATATACCTTCATGATCTTGTTCATTGCCTGCTGAAGTAGTGGCTTTGATCCAGGAAACCAGTTGCCAAAAGCAGCGTGCAAATTATACGCTAGATCGATTCCAATCATCACACCTGCAACAGATGTCAATGAACATTAGCTATATTCAGTTTTCGAATCAAACAAGTAACAAGGATAAGAAAATGGAAGTTCATGGATATTCAGAAACATACCAGTTGGTGATGGGTATATGGACATATTGTCTGTTGTGTAATCCATGAACTTGGCTCTTGTATAACGTTCTATGTCATGTGAATCATAGTCTCCCCAGCGCAGTTGCACATCAACCCAATACTTGTTACTTGCTTTCTGATCAAAGAGATCCTTCGACTCAGAAACTAAACTTGGTTTGGACATCGTCCATCTGTGTGCAGCAAAGAGAAGGATATCTGCACAGGAGCTGTTCATCTTGTAACTCTTCCTGGGATGTATTGTCTCCTTCTGCACAGTCTCAATCTCAAGTGCATCCAACTCCTGGTCTAAAACTTGGCAAAGATCCATAACAACACTTTCATGGATCTTTTGCCACAGATGTGCACGGAAGATCTGGATCAGAGAAATCTTCAATGTCGGGATTTTCCCATGCATGAATATCCCTGTAAGATCTAGCTGGACCTGGAAACCAACATACACATTTGCACGATTGATGGTTGGTGACCACCATAGGGTAAATCTTCGATTAGGGATTTGATTGAGACCAGAACGCTGTGCATTTGTCAGCTTCTTGTATTTCATTGACTCTTCGAAACCTGATGCCTTCTCCCAAAACAGACCCTCCCAAGTAGGGAAATAAGTTCCTTTAAATAATGTATGCTCCAGGATGCCTTCAACACCACCAAGTGCTTGAATGACATCAGTTCTGTAGTTATTTAGATTCCAAAGCTTCCCATCATGCCGCTGATGTGTCCACCAGAATGGGTTCTGTTTCAGCACTTGATATTGCTTAAAATCTGTTCTCACTCTCCATCCTTTGTCATAGGCCAGCGTATGGCGGTCTTTTTGGAAAAGAGTGTTGATACGAGGTATACCTCGATCCCAAGAGTCTTCAAGGTCCTCAAGAGTTAACCGTCTGTTCTGTGATTGTGCTTCCTGCCTTTTCAAAGCATACTCAGCCCAAACACGCTGTGAATCAATAAACTCACTCTCCCATGGCTGGATGTAGCGGTACAAGTTTGGAATAAGTTGGTCCTCTTCATGGCTCATACCACTTCTAAAATGTGTTACACCAACATCTGTCTGCTTGCTATACCTAAGATCGCTCTGTGGTATAAGAATATGGCCCATTGACAACATCCCAAGACCTCCAATCTCCTTGGGAGTATAGAAGATAACTGGAGGAAACCTGCTAGGCATCTTTGAATTCAGGCCAATCTTTATACGAGTCTGGATCTTGTTTTCACATTTGACTAGCAAATCCAAAAGCTCCTGGGTATGGACAGTTGCTTCACGAAAATATGTCATAAGGCCAATGAGAGCCGTATTCCACTTATTGACTATCTTCGTGAATGTTGTTGACCCTGATGACATTAGAATCTGCCGGACACGGTTCTCAAACACTTTCATATGTTCATCATCGACCCTGAGGAAGGCAATTGCTGTTCTTTCTTTCGTCTGTTCATTTTGCAAATTCCATACTCCATCTTTTGTGTTGCTGAACGCCTCCTGAGTCATCCGTGTCTTTGGCAGTATACGGACTTCAAAGCCACACATGCTAAAAAGCAGGTTTGGATTGTCCTTGCTGTAAACAGAGACAAAGCTATTCTCCCATTCTAAAGTAGTAATGCTCCTTGGAAGGCGGTTCTTCATATCCCAGAACACACTTCTTCCAAGATTCACATCATGTTTCATAAGCCTCATTCTTGCATCTCTGGGCCAACATTTCTTGTTGTTGTAACCAACCATGTTCTCATTGTTGGGATCAGGATGTTCTGTCAAGTAACGCTGGATTAGATCCCGTGCTTCCTCATGGGTGAACCGGAACAATATATGCACCTTGTCAATATATCGAGAATACAATCTGATGGGATGCCTTGTCTCAACTTTTGTGTCAGCATATGTAAGGAACTCATTTGGCATTTGAGGTGGCCCAGCAATCTCACTTGCACGAGTTAGACCAAGAATCAGGAGATCCAGCACAAGGCCATAATACTGAACAACAAAAGATGCAAACTGAAGCCCTCGAATGAGACCATAAGAATTTGTGTGACTCATGTCCTTGTAAGACAGCACTACATTGTTCTTTGCAGTGACATAGTCAGCTATGTTATGATCCAAGACCAACCGCAGAAGCCTGTTCAACAGAGTCAGATCAATTTTTTCAAAGAACTTCTCAAATTTTGTCTGGAGCATCACAACACACTGTCCATCACTTGTGTCCCAGATATCCAGTATATTATTTATGCCCTGGCACCATTTATAAACAAGAAGTGGTGGTGGTTCTGAATCAGCAGGCTTAACCCAATTTGGGAAGAGGTGTCGTTTGTCCCCCTCATACCACAGGTACTGGTCAAGGTATGCATCAGTGATCTTTTCAAGAGGTTCAATTTCATATACCGGAATCAAGTAGCTGTACAAGTCCATGAATTCTATACCGACTTCTTTGAAAGCTCGCTGAGTAAGGAGATGCCTTTTTATCCTTGACAGTGCTTCATGTGGATTATCATACGCTTGTTCAATCAACCCAAGCTCCTCTCGTTGCAATTGGTTCAATCTAACTGCTACACTGTACGACTCCTTCAGCCTTTCCAATGCAAGTATAAGAAGTTTAGTGTCATGCTTGTATGACAATGGTGGAAAAGGAATTGGCGAGAACTTTCTTGATTCCAGCCAATGAACAGTTGTTGTATAGATAGCAACAGCTTCTTCAGGAGTTACATATGGCCCATCTTTCAAGTAATTGTGTTGCCTCTCTTGCTCTGCCTTCAGCCACAAACGAGTTAACCTTCCTAGATTTTTCCGACAAACGGTTTTGTCAACTGTAGCACCACGCCTGATACGCTCACGATTGTAGTGGGCAACATTTGTCCACCAATCTGCCTTTGACTTCACATAACGAAGAATCATGTTCTCAATAGGCACAGGCAGACCAGGGACTTTCCATGGGATATTTGCCTTCCAGCATCGCCATGCCTCACTAAGATGCTGTAATATAGTTCGAGCCTTGTTTTGCTTGATGCCTTCTGGCATAGCATCTAGAACATCATGCATAACTGCAGCACGAAGTTCTAAATCAAAGTGAGATTCAACACGTTGCTTTGTTACAGTTTTGGCCACACCCTTGGAATGACGACCCTCAAACTGCCGTGCCAAAAGATTACCCAACCAGCGCTCCAATAGTGGGACAATACCTCGAAGGAAGAAGAGCCACACTCTCCACATTGGAGCCCAAAACCCACAACCAGGTCCTTTACCAACAGGACCAGTGTTGAAACGGTAATATATCAAGTGTTTCAGATCTTTGCACATCCTAATCTGCCTCATTAATCGGTACTTGTACCTATACATACCAGTTAACTGCCCAACATGAGAAAATATATATTGCAGACCATCTGCCAACTGGAAGGCATCGACATTTCCCAGACGGAACTGGATGTTAGCATCAACGACCAACTTTGTAAGTCGTAAAATCTCACGACACAGATGAAATGCATTTCCAAAACGAGATTTCTTCCTTTCCTTTGTTGTAAGAGTCTTCACAGGCTTCAAATTGAAATTGTAATCTAAATGAAGATAGTTAAGATTCTTCCTGTGAATCAACAAGTTTAGCATGTTGTATCCCTGCTTGCAAACTTGCAAGCCTGCTTCTGCCCAGTCAAGCTCAGTAGTTTGGAAAAACTTGGTTGCTTGGAGTGAACGGAACAGATGCTTCTTTTTCTGAGCCTTGGGAGGCCTATGATGTAGCTCATTGAGCACATAACACTTCAATAGCTTCTGATAGCTCACACGAACTTTCACAGGATAAGCTGGAGGGCTGAAAAGAGGTGTCAAGAAAAATGTAGTCAGCTGGGCAGTAAAAGGCAACAAGTAGAAATACAAAAGACAAAATGACGAGGAACGAGTTTGTAAGGTATGAAACCAGCACTCACCAATGTTCCTTGAACCACTCAGATACAAGAGGAATATCCTCTGCACGACGTGTCCGACCAGATCTCATGTTAAAAGGCTTTGGAGCAAAAAGTAATGATATACCAGCAGCTGTTGTATCAGTGTAGAGTTCAGTCTCTTTCAAGAGAGGCTCTACATCTTCTGGGAGACAAAAATCTTCATCATCTTCCTCTTCAGTTGCTTTCCTCTCCCGACGATCAACCTTGTTGGTTGAAGTGATAGGGTTTATCAGAGGATCATAGTAGAACGCTGGCAAGTCTGGATCTTCAGTCTTGATATACATTATCATGGGGGTATGATAGATACCAAGTTTCACTTTCCTTGGCCTGTTGTTGTATAGGTGAGGGAAAGCAATCCTGTACTCAGTTCGAAGTGGCTGGCGTATGATGAGCTTATTTATGTCATTAAACTCATTCCAGTCCTCATCACCCTTCTCCATATCACGGTATAATGGCTCAAACTTCGGACCCCCTGACATGACATGGATCTAAAGTTAGTGCTTGATAGAGAAAACAATTAGCAAAGACGTACAGAAGTAACAGTAGGTAGATGTTCCCCATTTTTACAAAGTATATGACAACTACATATTCCCTGTGTCCTGAACTGTAAGGAATCCAGTTTTATCCTAGTTAAATTATATTATCTTTGACTAAGTTTATACAAAAAAGAAGAAAAATATGTAGGGCTTCAAATTAGTTTAATTGGATACATTATGATTTATTTTAATAATATACTTCTTTGATGTGGTAGATGTTAATACTCTTCTCTATAAAGCATAAATTGGTCGAAGTTAGCATAGTTTGACTTATGACGAACTTAGATGCCTTATATTTTAGAACTGAGGGAGTAAATGAAAAGAAAATGATTGGCGATCTTTCGATAATGCATGTGATAAAGAAATTTCTTTTGGTGTAACCATTAACTTGAAAGTAGCAAAGCCACAAAAGCCTAAGAATTCTGTGCTAACCCCTCTGAAATGCAAGGTGACCAAAAGCATGACAGTGACGATATAGCTTACAAAACTTAAAAACAATCATAAATACCTGGAATGCACATATTAAGGGCCTTGGCAGTAAAGAAGGACTCCATATCAAATAGGTAGAAATAATTCCTATCGATCAGATCTGACAACAGCTGGCCAGCAAGGCGATATAGTGTTGCCATTATGGGAAGAGACAGATGCCATTTCCTGTAACTGGGACCATTTATAAGTTTTGTCTTCATCAGAGGTTTGTGATCATAGAACCATTCATAGACAGCTGCATCTTCCTCCTCATCCAACTCCAACTGTATAGCTTCAAGTGGTTCAACATCCAACAAATTATCAGCATAGTCCAGTGGGGGCTCCTCATCGTCAAATGGAGGAAAGCGCATTCGTTTAAAATGGCGTCTATCCCTCTTCTCTCGTCGCATCATAATCCACATTGTACCCCACTGTAAAAGCACATCCAACAGAGAGGTTTATAAGCACAAAAGAAGACAGAATGTACATGAAACAACAGATTGTACAGAAGCACAAAGAATAGCAGTTGCAACCATGTAAACACAGCTGGGTATACAGAAGCACAAAGAATAGCAGTTGCAACCATGTAAACACAGCTGGGTATGTCGTTATAGAAGGATACAAAAAAAGTCTGTAGATCGTTACCTGTGCGAGGTATATGGGTTCAACAACCCATGGGATTTCATTTATGAAAGTGATAGCCCCAGTGATATGATACAAGATTTTAACATGGCGAACCTGAAAACAAGTGTGTATTAATCAAAAAGAATGTCACATGTAAACACAAAGGAGAAGCTATTTACCATACATCTAATAAGGACATGAAAAATATGTACCTGCTCCCAAGGCATCGGCATGTTCTCCAGTAGTTTGTACACAGCATGGGGCACAAATTTGAGTGCTCCAAGATAAACACGCTTGTCATGCCTGTACTTCTTGGAAGACATGTCTCCATGGTCTCTGTTAAATAAAATAAGGATAAACGAAGTGCATCAAAAATAGGATACCCTACAATGCAAATACTCCTAGGTGTTATTGGAACTTCAAATTCTGCTGGATGGATGACAAATGCATCAATGTAGATAGAAGGTACAACCAGCTTGCAAATGAAAGCTAAATGCATCTATTTTGGAGTTTTTTTCTCCTTTACAGGCAGGAACAAGAAACTCAGATCCCACAACAGTAAATGGAAAACAGCAATGAACACCTAACCTAAGCATACAGACAACAAGAAATGGAACCCTAAGAATCCCACACAAACAGAAGCGCATAACCTTTCAACTGCCTATATAGAATCTCATCATTAAATCTGCTGAACTCTATAGTAGAGTTGCTTCTCCAATCATTGGTCAAAAGTGAACTCAAACTTACTCAAGGGCAATTAACTTCCAAACGATGACTCTTGTCACACAAAATTGCTAAAAATAATACTTCGTCTGTCCCAAATTATAAGACATTTTGGCTATGAATCTAGAAAAGGAACAGAGGGAGTACTTCAGATTTTCAAAGGAATGTATAAATTAACAACAAACAGAAATTGATACACCAAAAGCAACAATGAAAGCTTAACTGCAATCCGAGATGGTGATCTAAAGGTAGCACAGCGTCCCAAATCAAACAGCTAAAGCTACTACCATATCACTACCACGACCCTACATCATCAAAACAGACATAGATTGGGACTCAAACCAACTTATGTATCACAAAACATCAAGGAAGGGTGAATGTGTGCATAGCCAAGTATATCAAAACACAGTTAAAGCAAAACCTGGATACTGCCCTAGCAGCTGTAATAAAAAAAAAAGAGAATCAGATTCTCTACTCGTGTAACATATACCACCAAGCGAGAGGCCAACCTACCCAATCAGTTCAAAGCTGCGCACAACTTTACATAATAAACGCCTAAAACCATATCGGTCACAGCTCACCACGAACCAAAAAACATTAGAACTTAGCCATGAGCATCTAGTAAAGCCTAAAAATCAAGGGGCGGGGCGGATCTGGAATTTACCTGATGATTTTACGGACGTGTTCAGGGGGCATGTCCTCCTTCTGTGCCTCGACGAACCCGAACTTGCGCTTGTCGCCGTAGCGCTTGGAGTTGAGCTGGTGCCACTTGCGGGCCTTCTCCACCAGCTGCGCTTCCAGCTCCGCCGGCGTCAGCGGCATGCCGCTCTGCGGCGCCCCGGCCGGCGGCGGCGGGGGCGGGGGCTGGCCTGCCCCGGGCACCGTCGTGCCAGGGGGAGGCGGGGCCACCGCCATCTGCGGCGGCGGCGGAGGCGGCGCGCCGTTCCACATCGACGACGGGGCGGGCGCGGCGCAGCGGCCCTCCCGCAGCTGCCGCTAGGGTTTAAGCGTCGTCAAGCCGGGTGGTGTGTGTTCTAGAGAGGTCGGGGGGTGAAAAGGGAAGGGGGAAAAATGGAGAGGGAAAGAAAACCGATGGGATCCGGGTGGCTTGGCGATATTTGTATCAGGGCCTCTTGGGACAATGGCGATTTTGGGAGAAGGCTTCCTTGGAGAACACCCGAGCCGACTTTGGCAGTTTGGGCCTGCTTGACGGGCCTTGTTTTGTATACTACCAGGTAGTCTAATTTTCCTCCTCAACTTTGGGACTGTGTCCTTTTTTTACTTTCGTTTTCATCCTATTAACCCATTCTAGGTAACATTCTGATGGATTATTGCGGTCCGTTTTCAATTCGAATGAGAATTAAAATGTGTGTTTGTTTTATGCTGACCT
>JAJDON010000124.1:0-29779 GCA_022036555.1 Microstegium vimineum | reverse complement strand
CAAAACTCATGTTTAGCACGGTTTCACGGTTTTGGTTCTGGCACGAAAAGTGGTATCAAAAATTGTCGGGGAATGCCATTCTAGCCATGTTTGATACGAAAATACTTGCATTGATTTTTTTCGCAATGAATGCACCCAATCATCCCTGTTTGACCTAAAACTCATGTTTAGCACGTTTGGGGTTTCGGTTCCGGCACGAAAAATGGTATTAAGATCGGTCGGGAATTGGTTCTGGCCATGTTCGATACGAAAATACTTGTGTTATTTTTTCGCAATGGATGCAACCCAATCATCCCCATTTGACCCAAAACTCATGTTTAGCGGGTTTTAGAGTTTCGGTTCCGGCACGAAAATGTGCAAAAATCGGTCGGAGAATGCCATTCGGCCACATTTGATACGAAAATACTTGCAGATGGTTTTTTCGCAACAGATGAACCCAATCATCCCCATTTGACCCAAAACTCATGTTTAGCACGGTTTCGGGGTTTTGGTTGTGCCACGAAAAGTGGTATGAAAATCGGCAAGGGAAGCCATTCTGCCACGTTTGATACGAAAATACTTGTGTTGATTTTTTGAAATGGATGCACCCTAATCATCCCATTTGACCCAAAACTCATGTTTATCCCGGTTTGGGGTTTCGGTTCGGCACGAAAAATGTTTAAAAAATCGGTCGGGGAATGCCATTCTGGCCACTTTGATACGAAAATACTTTGAGATGGTTTTTTCGCAAAGGATGAACCCAATCATCCCCATTTAACCCAAAACTCATGTCTAGCACGGTTTCGGTTTTGGTTCTGCCACGAAAAATGGTATGAAAATCGGCCAAGGAAGGCCATTCTAGCCACGTTTGGTACGAAAATACTTGCAGTTGATTTTTTGAAAATGGATGCACCTAATCATTCCCATTTGACCCAAAACTCATGTTTAGCACGGTTTTAGGGTTTCGGTTCTGACAAAAAAAATGGTGCGAAATCAATTGGGGAAGCCATTCTGGCCACGTTTGATACGAAAATACTTGCAGTTGGTTTTTTCGCAACCGACACACCCAATCATACCCATTTGATCCAAAAATTATGTTTAGCGCGGTTTCGGGGTTTCGGTTCCAGCTCGAAAAAATGTATGAAAATAGGTTCGTAATGCCGATTTGGCCACGTTCGATACAAAAATACTTGCAGTTGATTTTTTCGCAACGGATGAACCCAGTCATCCCCATTTGACCAAAACTCATGTTTAGCAGGGTTTTGTTCCGGCACGAAAAGTGGTATGAAAATTGGTCGGGGAATATCATTCTAGCCACGTTTGGTACGAAAATACTTGCAGTTGATTTTTTCGCAACGAATGCACCGAATCATCCCTATTTGACCCAAAACTCATGTTTAGCACGGTTTCGGGTTTCGGTTCCGGCACGAAAATTGGTATTAAGATCGGTCGGGGAATGCCGTTCTGGCCACGTTCGATATGAAAATACTTGCAGTTGATTTTTTCACAACGAATGGACCCAATCATCCCCATGTGACCCAAACTCATGTTTAGCACGGTTTCACGGTTTTGGTTCCGGCACGAAAGTGGTATCACAATTCGGGGATATTCCATTATAGCTCCGTTTGATACAAAAATACTTGCATTTGATTTTTTCGAAATGAATGCACCCAATCATCCTGTTTGTCCCAAAACATGTTTCGCATAGTTTTTGGGGTTTGGGTTCCGGCACGCAAAATTAGGTATTAGATCGTCGGGAATCGTTCTGGCCACGTTCGATGACAAATACTTGCAGTTGTTTTTTCACATAGGTTAGAACACATCATTCCCGATTTGATCCCAAAAACTGTTTAGACGGTTTCACGGTTTTGGTTCCGGCCGAAAGTGGTATCAAAAATTGTCGGGGAATGCATTTCTAGCCATGTTTGATACGAAAATACTTGCAGTTGATTTTTCGCAACGAATGCACCCATTCATCCGGGGTTTGACCTAAAACTCATGTTTAGCACGGTTTCAGGGTTCGGTTCCGGCAACGCATAATGGTAATTAACGATCGGGAATTCGGTTTCTTGGCCATGTTCGATACGAAATACTGTTTGTTATTTTCGCAATGGATGCACCCAATCATCCCCGTTTGTTACCCAAAATCGTTTAGCGGGTTTTAAGGAGTTTCGGTTCCGGCACGAAAAATGTTGCAAAAATCGTTGCGGTGATTTGCCATTTGGCACTTTGATACACAATACTGCAGATGGTTTTTACGCAACGATGACCCAATCATCCCATTTGACCCAAAAACTCATGTTTAGCACGGTTTCGGGGTTTTGGTTGTGCCACGAAAAATGTTTGAATATCGGCCAAGGAAGACCATTCTGCCACGTTTGGTACCGAAAATACTTGCAGTTGATTTTTGAAAATGGATGCACCTAATGTCCATTGACCCAAAACTCATGTTTAGCACGGTTTGGGGTTTCGGTTTGGCAGAAAATGGTCATAGACCGTCGGGAATGCCATTCTGGCCACGTTTGATACGAAAATACTTTGGTTTGATTTTTTCAAAATGGATGCCCCAATCATCCCATTTGACCCAAAATCATGTTTAGCCGGTTTCAGAGTTTTGTTCCGGCACGAAAAGTGTATGAAAATCGGCCGGAAGCCCATTCTAGCCAAGTTTGGTACGGAAATACTTGTAGTTGATTTTTTGAAAAGGATGCACCTAATCATTCCCATTTGACCCAAAACTCATGTTTAGCCACGGTTTTGGGGTTTCGGTTTTTGACAAAAAAAATGGTGCGGCATGAATCAATTGGGAAGACCAGTCTGGCCACGTTTGATACGAAAATACTTGCATTTGGTTTTTTCGCAACCGACACACCCAATGATCCCATTTGACCCAAAAATTATGTTTAGCGCGGTTTCGGGTTTCGGTTCCAGCTCGAAAAATGTATGAAAATAGGTTCGTAATGCCGATTTGGCCACGTTCGATACGAAAATACTTGCAGTTGATTTTTTCGCAACGGATGAACCCAGTCATCCCCATTTGACGCAAAACTATGTTTAGCAGGGTTTTGTTTCCGGCACGAAAAGTGGTATGAAAATGGTCGGGGAAAGTGATATTTCGGCCACGTTTGGTACGAAAATAGTTCCATTTGATTTTTTTCGCAACGAATGCACCCAATCATCCCTGTTTGACCTAAAACTCATGTTTAGCACGGTTTCAGGGTTTCGGTTCTGGCACGAAAAATGTATTAAGATCGGTCGGGGAATGCCGTTCTGGCCACGTTTCGATACGAAAATACTTGCAGTGATTTTTTCACAAGGATGAACCCAATCATCCCCATTTGACCCAAAACTCATGTTTAGCACGGTTTCACGGTTTTGGTTCCGGCACGAAAAGTGTATGAAAATTGGTCGGGAGAATACATTCTAGCCACGTTTGGTACGAAAATACTTGCAGTTGTTTTTTCGCAACGAATGCACCGAATCATCCCTATTTGACCTAAAACTCATGTTTAGCACGGTTTCAGGGTTTCGGTTCGCACGAAAAATGGTATTAATGATCGGTCGGGAATGCCTTCTGCCACGTTCGATACGAAAATACTTGCAGTTGATTTTTTCAACGGATGAACCCAATCATCCCATTTGACCCAAAACTCATGTTTAGCACGGTTTCACGGTTTTGGTTCCCGGCACGAAAAGTGGTATCAAAAATTGTGGGAATTCCATTCTAGCCACGTTTGATACGAAAATACTTGCAGTTGATTTTTTCGAAATGAACACCCAATCATCCCTGTTTGACCAAAATCATGTTTAGCGCGGTTTCGGGGTTTCGGTTCCGCACGAAAAATGTTATTAAAGATCGTCGGAATGCCGTTTGGCCACGTTCGATACGAAAATACTTGCAGTTGATTTTTTCCAACGAATGAACCCATCATCCCATTTGACCAAAACTCATGTTTAGCAGGTTTCCGGTTTTGGTTCTGGCACGAAAAGTGGTATCAAAAATTGTCGGGGAATGCCATTCTAGCCACGTTTGATACGAAAATACTTGCATTTGATTTTTTCGAATGAATGCACCCAATCATCCCTGTTTGACCCAAAACTCATGTTTAGCACAGTTTGGGGTTTCGGTTCCGGCACGAAAAATTGGTATTAAGATCGGTCGGGGAATGCCGTTCTGGCCACGTTCGATATCGAAAATACTTGCAGTTCATTTTTTCACAACGAATGGACCCAATCATCCCCATTTGACCCAAAACTCATGTTTAGCACGGTTTCACGGTTTTGGTTCCGGCACGAAAAGTGGTATAAAAAATTGTCGGCGATTCCATTCAGCCACGTTTGATACGAAAATACTTCAGTTGATTTTTTCGCAACGAATGCACCCAATCATCCCTGTTTGACCGAAAACTCATGTTTGCAAGTTTTGGGGTTTCGGTTCTAGCACGAAAAATGGTCTTAAGATCGGTCGGGGAATGCCATTCTGGCCATGTTTGATACGAAAATACTTGTTGTGATTTTTTCGCAATGGATGACACAATCATCCCCATTTGACCCAAAACTCATGTTTATCCGGTTTCAGAGTTTCGGTTCCGGCACGAAAATGTTGTACAAAAATTGTCGGGGAATGCCATTCTGGCCACATTTGATACGAAAATACTTGCAGTTGGTTTTTTTCGCAACGATGAACCCAATCATCCCATTTAACCAAAACTCATGTCTAGCACGGTTTCGGGGTTTTGGTTCTGCCGAAAAATGGTATGAAATCGGCAAGGAATGCATTCTAGGCCAGTTTCGTACGAAAATACTTGCTGTTGATTTTTTCGAAATGGATGCACCCAATCATCCCATTTGACCCAAACTCATGTTTAGCGCGGTTTTAGGTTTCGGTTCTGACAAAAAAAATGGTGCTGAAAATCAGTTGGGGAAGCCATTCTGGCCACGTTGATACGAAAATACTTGCAGTTGTTTTTTCGCAACCGACACACCCAATCATACCCATTTGATCCAGAAATTATGTTTAGCGGGTTTGGGTTTCGGTTCCAGCTCGAAAAATGTATGAAAATAGGTTCGTAATGCCATTTGGCCACGTTCGTACAAAAATACTTGCAGTTGATTTTTTCGCAACGGATGAACCCAGTCATCCCATTTGACCCAAAACTCATGTTTAGCAGGGTTTTGGTTCCGGCACGAAAAGTGGTATGAAAATTGGTCGGGGAATATCATTCTAGCCACGTTTGGTACGAAAATACTTGCAGTTGATTTTTTCGCAACGAATGCACGAATCATCCCTATTTGACCCAAAACTCATGTTTAGCACGGTTTCGGGGTTTCGGTTCCGGCACGAAAATTGGTATTAAGATCGGTCGGGGAATGCCGTTCTGGCCACGTTCGATATGAAAATACTTGCAGTTGATTTTTTCACAACGAATGGACCCAATCATCCCCATGTGACCCAGAACTCATGTTTAGCACGGTTTCACGGTTTTGGTTCCGGCACGAAAAGTGGTATCAAAAATTGTCGGGGAGTTCCATTCTAGCCACGTTTGATACAAAAATACTTGCATTTGATTTTTTCGAAATGAATGCACCCAATCATCCCTGTTTGACCCAAAACTCATGTTTCGCATAGTTTTGGGGTTTCGGTTCCGGCACGAAAAATGGTATTAAGATCGGTCGGGGAATGCCGTTCTGGCCACGTTCGATACGAAAATACTTGCAGTTGATTTTTTCACAACGGATGAACACAATCATCCCCATTTGACCCAAAACTCATGTTTAGCACGGTTTCACGGTTTTGGTTCCGGCACGAAAAGTGGTATCAAAAATTGTCGGGGAATGCCATTCTAGCCATGTTTGATACGAAAATACTTGCAGTTGATTTTTTCGCAACGAATGCACCCAATCATCCCTGTTTGACCTAAAACTCATGTTTAGCACGGTTTCGGGGTTTCGGTTCCGGCACGAAAAATGGTATTAAGATCGGTCGGGGAATTCGGTTCTGGCCATGTTCGATACGAAAATACTTGTTGTTGATTTTTTCGCAATGGATGCACCCAATCATCCCCATTTGACCCAAAACTCATGTTTAGCGGGGTTTTAGAGTTTCGGTTCCGGCACGAAAAATGTTGCAAAAATCGGTCGGAGAATGCCATTCTGGCCACATTTGATACGAAAATACTTGCAGATGGTTTTTTCGCAACAGATGAACCCAATCATCCCCATTTGACCCAAAACTCATGTTTAGCACGGTTTCGGGGTTTTGGTTGTGCCACGAAAAGTGGTATGAAAATCGGCCAAGGAAGACCATTCTAGCCACGTTTGGTACGAAAATACTTGCAGTTGATTTTTTGAAAATGGATGCACCTAATCATTCCCATTTGACCCAAAACTCATGTTTAGCACGGTTTTGGGGTTTCGGTTCTGGCACGAAAAATGGTCTTAAGATCGGTCGGGGAATGCCATTCTGGCCACGTTTGATACGAAAATACTTGTTTTTGATTTTTTTCGCAATGGATGCACCCAATCATCCCCATTTGACCCAAAACTCATGTTTAGCGCGGTTTCAGAGTTTTTGTTCCGGCACGAAAAGTGGTATGAAAATCGGCCAGGGAAGGCCATTCTAGCCACGTTTGGTACGGAAATACTTGTAGTTGATTTTTTGAAAATGGATGCACCTAATCATTCCCATTTGACCCAAAACTCATGTTTAGCACGGTTTTGGGGTTTCGGTTCTGACAAAAAAAATGGTGCGGAAATCAATTGGGGAAGACCAGTCTGGCCACGTTTGATACGAAAATACTTGCATTTGGTTTTTTCGCAACCGACACACCCAATGATCCCCATTTGACCCAAAAATTATGTTTAGCGCGGTTTCGGGGTTTCGGTTCCAGCTCGAAAAAATGTATGAAAATAGGTTCGTAATGCCGATTTGGCCACGTTCGATACGAAAATACTTGCAGTTGATTTTTTCGCAACGGATGAACCCAGTCATCCCCATTTGACGCAAAACTTATGTTTAGCAGGGTTTTGTTTCCGGCACGAAAAGTGGTATGAAAATTGGTCGGGGAATGTCATTCTAGCCACGTTTGGTACGAAAATAGTTGCATTTGATTTTTTTCGCAACGAATGCACCCAATCATCCCTGTTTGACCTAAAACTCATGTTTAGCACGGTTTCAGGGTTTCGGTTCCGGCACGAAAAATTGTATTAAGATCGGTCGGGGAATGCCGTTCTGGCCACGTTCGATACGAAAATACTTGCAGTTGATTTTTTCACAACGGATGAACCCAATCATCCCCATTTGACCCAAAACTCATGTTTAGCACGGTTTCACGGTTTTGGTTCCGGCACGAAAAGTGGTATGAAAATTGGTCGGGGAATATCATTCTAGCCACGTTTGGTACGAAAATACTTGCAGTTGATTTTTTCGCAACGAATGCACCGAATCATCCCTATTTGACCTAAAACTCATGTTTAGCACGGTTTCAGGGTTTCGGTTCCGGCACGAAAAATGGTATTAAGATCGGTCGGGGAATGCCGTTCTGGCCACGTTCGATACGAAAATACTTGCAGTTGATTTTTTCCCAACGGATGAACCCAATCATCCCCATTTGACCCAAAACTCATGTTTAGCACGGTTTCACGGTTTTGGTTCCGGCACGAAAAGTGGTATCAAAAATTGTCGGGGAATTCCATTCTAGCCACGTTTGATACGAAAATACTTGCAGTTGATTTTTTCGAAATGAATGCACCCAATCATCCCTGTTTGACCCAAAACTCATGTTTAGCACGGTTTCGGGGTTTCGGTTCCCGCACGAAAAATGGTATTAAGATCGGTCGGGGAATGCCGTTCTGGCCACGTTCGATACGAAAATACTTGCAGTTGATTTTTTCACAACGAATGTGATGAGGACATCACCGGCTTAGATATGACCATGCCATCCACTTCTATACCAAAGGTGAAACCATTCTATATGAGGTTTATCATTGTTACATTTGATGAATGGGTGCTGCACTATGAAGTGTGTATGTTTTCATTTTCAGAATTGCTTACATGGATCAAGGAAGGGCTAGATTGCATATGGAAAGCATGGATGGTCAATGAAGTTGATTGGGGACCAAATCCAAGTGTTCCTAACGTTCTCCACCAGGCCACCACGTCATATTGGATCCAAGGAAACAAAGAGTCCAAGTCCAACACGTTTTGGAAAGTTCAATTCGGACTGCAGAAGAGTCCAAACTTGCGACGGTTGCCACGACTTCATACGGACTCCGATTGGGACGTTATAGGATTTTTTGGAAAGCTTATCAAGTCTACTTTCCAATGGGTCCGGACTCATACCTATATCCTATCAGATGCGTGCGCAGTAGACAATTTAATACCGAGATCTTTTCTGCCAACGGTGCTGCGTCACCCTATTTTGGGCCGATGACCCGTGTATCAAGTTGAGTCCATTAGGGACTCATCCTAGGGTTGTAGGACGACACTAGGACCCTTGTGGTCGTCCTCCCTCCTCCTTATATCCCCTAGAGCCGCCACAAACAGATTGGGTTTTGTTTAGATGAAAGTTTAGCTGCTGCTACTTCCTTGTAGACGCGTGTGTCGACTAGACCATCCGTTCTACTTGATTCGGAACCCCACCTTCGTGTGTATCACATCTGATCCTTCATCTATTATTTGCAATTGAGTGCTTGTTCTACTTGTTCTTGCTTGTTCTTCGATTGCTTGCAGGAATAACCCTAGTGGTTTGGTTGGTTGTGATCCGCAAGATCGTGAGCAACCGCTGGAATTGGTGTATCGATCGCTAAGGCGCAGCGTCCTTGGATGGTTGTAGTCGGATCGTGAACGTCTCTCCAGTCAAATCGTAGTTATCTATCTCCACCGAAAGATCGGGACACCCACACACTCATCAAGTGGTATTCAGAGCAAGGTTTCATCGGTGAGAGATTTCAGTTTGCTTTTAATTTCCTAAAGTCCAGAAAAAGCCAACAAAAAAATAGTAGATTTCGTTTCCCATAATCCTATAAACCCTTTGTGCCTTTTTACTAGTATTACTTAGTACGAGCTTGTTGAGTTTGGTTTACATCGGTTGAGTCGTGTTGCTGGTTTTAGGGTTAGGCTTTTAGAGTTTCGAGTTCTTGTCACGTTTCGGTCACTATCATATCTCCACTGCCATATATATATCTGCTGCCATCACCACCACCATACACATCTCACTACATAATTTATATCTCCATTGCAATCATTGCTATCATATACACCTTTCCTGCACTATATCCATCTCCAATTTTTTTTCTACACCGTGAAAATCTGCTTTGGACACACAAATACAAATCTGCCTTGCTAGTTCTTTTCTTGTTGTTCCCTAAAAAGAAATAGAAACACTTTGTAAATTGCTTTACTGAAATCTGATTTGTTAAGATTCAGATTCTTGCTAGTTGTGCAAAGTAAAAGAAAAGAAGAAGAAAAGTTCGAAAGAAAAGAAAAGAAAAAAAAAGAAAGAAAGAGGAAGAAAGAGAAAGAGAAAAAAAAAGAAAAACAAGAGAGGAGGAAAAGAAGGAGAGTGCTGTTCTTGTGCCATTTTCCTGCTATACCGTGACTTCATTTGTGTCTAGGCTCGCGTCTCTAGCACGGTCTAGCCTAGGACCAGCACGGTACCTCCGTTGAACAATTTCTCAACTTGCTTTTGTGACTAATGTGGTGCTAGTACTTCCTTGCATATTATTGTTTAGCCCTCCTATAGCTCCACATATCCGGATACAGCTTGACAGGTGTTGTTGCTGCGGTGTCGATACACTCCTTCCAGGGTTTTCCGACTTGTTGGTTACTGCCACCTCTTGTTTTGCTTGGTAAGAACTTGTAAGAATTTGTTTGATCAAGTTGAGAGTGAGAGAATTACAGCAACCACATCCTACTAGTTGATAGGGACATAAATATTATTGTGTATGTTTCTTGTTTTCTTCTAATCATGGCAGGAAACTACATGAAATTAGGAGATGATCAGGTTGCATATTCGAATCACTTTGCTAGTGGTATGACAAGTGATAAGCTTGCTACTTACGAGGTATGTGATGCTTTGCTAGATAAACTACAATCTGCACTACCTTATTTTGAAGGAAACTATGATCCTCATGCATATATTGAATGGGAGCTACATGTAGACAAGGAATTTAAAAAGTATGATCTATCTGAAAAACAAAAGGTTAAAGTTGCTTCAAGTGTTCTTATTAAGTATGCTTTAACTGAGTGGAAACACCTTTGTAGATTTGATAAAGCTCCTCAATCATGGAAAGATATGAAAAGACATTTTAGAGATGTTTTTGTTCCTAGCTATTATTCTGAAATTTTGAATGGAAACTTGAAATCTATAAAACAAGGAAACAAAACTGTAGCAAAATATTTAGAGAAACTAAAATTGGGTTTGCTACGTTGTGGCATAGAAGGAACCGATGAGTTTCTGGAACATAGATTTTTGCATGGTCTTAATGTGGAAATTCAGAATATACTTGTTGATAAACATTATAAGAATTTTGATGAGTTGTTTGATCTTGCTTGTGATGCTGAAGTAAATCTACAAAGGGAACATACAAATACTATAGAAGCATTTGTCTCTCCTATTACTGACAATTTGCAGGAAGTAGATGATAATATACATGTCGACAACAATCAATTTGAGATAGGAGCTGAAACATTTAAAGAGAGCGTGAATCTGGCTACACCTACACCAATTAAGATGAGCATCCAAGGTATGTCAAATGCTTGTAAACTAAATCAAGGTGAGAATACTTTAGTTGACTTAAATTTGCCAACTAATCATGATATTATAGATCAATCAATTGTTGAATTGGTCGCTGATTTTCCTTTGTCACACTTTGATATGCTTGATTTTACTTGTGACAAAGAAGAGTTGTGTGATAGTGCATCACTTATATCCATACCACAACTAGTGAATAAAGCTACAAATTCTGTATTAATGAGTGCTGAATTCAAGCATGTTGTTCATATTGTAAATGAAAATGAAGAAGCTCAATTGTTGTCATCTTTACATACAATCGGATATATTGAGTTTGATGATCTTTGTGAGCTTAACTATTTGCAGAATAAACTGATTGGTAGATTTGAATTGCCATGTTCTTCTAATGTTAGTTTCCATGCTATTGGAAAATATAATTGTAAAGAGGAGTATATGGTACATCGAATTTACATTTGCTCAGTTCTGCAATCTTCTTTTATTGTGAAAAGATGTGATCAATTAGAGGTATGCATTAATTATAAACATGCCATGTCGAGCTTCTCTAGTTTTATTATGAAGAAACAGGATAACAAACAAGAAAGGGAGCCTGGTTTGCTTTTACCTACACCACATTCTCCAACAGTAGTCAAACCGAGGACGGTTTGCTGTCAAGAAAGGGAGAATGATGAGGACATCACCGGCTTAGATATGACCATGCCATCCACTTCTATACCAAAGGTGAAACCATTCTATATGAGGTTTATCATTGTTACATTTGATGAATGGGTGCTGCACTATGAAGTGTGTATGTTTTCATTTTCAGAATTGCTTACATGGATCAAGGAAGGGCTAGATTGCATATGGAAAGCATGGATGGTCAATGAAGTTGATTGGGGACCAAATCCAAGTGTTCCTAACGTTCTCCACCAGGCCACCACGTCATATTGGATCCAAGGAAACAAAGAGTCCAAGTCCAACACGTTTTGGAAAGTTCAATTCGGACTGCAGAAGAGTCCAAACTTGCGACGGTTGCCACGACTTCATACGGACTCCGATTGGGACGTTATAGGACTTTTTGGAAAGCTTATCAAGTCTACTTTCCAATGGGTCCGGACTCATACCTATATCCTATCAGATGCGTGCGCAGTAGACAATTTAATACCGAGATCTTTTCTGCCAACGGTGCTGCGTCACCCTATTTTGGGCCGATGACCCGTGTATCAAGTTGAGTCCATTAGGGACTCATCCTAGGGTTGTAGGACGACACTAGGACCCTTGTGGTCGTCCTCCCTCCTCCTTATATCCCCCTAGAGCCGCCACAAACAGATTGGGTTTTGTTTAGATGAAAGTTTAGCTGCTGCTACTTCCTTGTAGACGCGTGTGTCGACTAGACCATCCGTTCTACTTGATTCGGAACCCCACCTTCGTGTGTATCACATCTGATCCTTCATCTATTATTTGCAATTGAGTGCTTGTTCTACTTGTTCTTGCTTGTTCTTCGATTGCTTGCAGGAATAACCCTAGTGGTTTGGTTGGTTGTGATCCGCAAGATCGTGAGCAACCGCTGGAATTGGTGTATCGATCGCTAAGGCGCAGCGTCCTTGGATGGTTGTAGTCGGATCGTGAACGTCTCTCCAGTCAAATCGTAGTTATCTATCTCCACCGAAAGATCGGGACACCCATACACTCATCAGAATGAACCCAATCATGCCCATTTGACCAAAAACTCATGTTTAGCACGGTTTCACGGTTTTGGTTCTGGCACGAAAAGTGGTATCAAAAATTGTCGGGGAATGCCATTCTAGCCACGTTTGATACGAAAATACTTGCATTTGATTTTTTCGAAATGAATGCACCCAATCATCCCTGTTTGACCCAAAACTCATGTTTAGCACAGTTTTGGGGTTTCGGTTCCGGCACGAAAAATGGTATTAAGATCGGTCGGGGAATGCCGTTCTGGCCACGTTCGATACGAAAATACTTGCAGTTCATTTTTTCACAACGGATGAACCCAATCATCCCCATTTGACCCAAAACTCATGTTTAGCACGGTTTCACGGTTTTGGTTCCGGCACGAAAAGTGGTATAAAAAATTGTCGGCGAATTCCATTCCAGCCACGTTTGATACGAAAATACTTCCAGTTGATTTTTTCGCAACGAATGCACCCAATCATCCCTGTTTGACCGAAAACTCATGTTTAGCACGGTTTTGGGGTTTCGGTTCTAGCACGAAAAATCGTCTTAAGATCGGTCGGGGAATGCCATTCTGGCCATGTTTGATACGAAAATACTTGTTGGTGATTTTTTCGCAATGGATGCACCCAATCATCCCCATTTGACCCAAAACTCATGTTTATCCCGGTTTCAGAGTTTCGGTTCCGGCACGAAAAATGTTGTAAAAATCGGTCGGAGAATGCCATTCTGGCCACATTTGATACGAAAATACTTGCAGATGGTTTTTTTCGCAACAGATGAACCCAATCATCCCCATTTAACCCAAAACTCATGTCTAGCACGGTTTCGGGGTTTTGGTTCTGCCACGAAAAATGGTATGAAAATCGGCCAAGGAAGGCCATTCTAGCCACGTTTGGTACGAAAATACTTGCAGTTGATTTTTTGAAAATGGATGCACCTAATCATTCCCATTTGACCCAAAACTCATGTTTAGCACGGTTTTAGGGTTTCGGTTCTGACAAAAAAAATGGTGCGAAATCAATTGGGGAAGGCCATTCTGGCCACGTTTGATACGAAAATACTTGCAGTTGGTTTTTTCGCAACCGACACACCCAATCATACCCATTTGATCCAGAAATTATGTTTAGCGCGGTTTCGGGGTTTCGGTTCCAGCTCGAAAAAATGTATGAAAATAGGTTCGTAATGCCGATTTGGCCACGTTCGATACAAAAATACTTGCAGTTGATTTTTTCGCAACGGATGAACCCAGTCATCCCCATTTGACCCAAAACTCATGTTTAGCAGGGTTTTGGTTCCGGCACGAAAAGTGGTATGAAAATTGGTCGGGGAATATCATTCTAGCCACGTTTGGTACGAAAATACTTGCAGTTGATTTTTTCGCAACGAATGCACCGAATCATCCCTATTTGACCCAAAACTCATGTTTAGCACGGTTTCGGGGTTTCGGTTCCGGCACGAAAATTGGTATTAAGATCGGTCGGGGAATGCCGTTCTGGCCACGTTCGATATGAAAATACTTGCAGTTGATTTTTTCACAACGAATGGACCCAATCATCCCCATGTGACCCAGAACTCATGTTTAGCACGGTTTCACGGTTTTGGTTCCGGCACGAAAAGTGGTATCAAAAATTGTCGGGGAGTTCCATTCTAGCCACGTTTGATACAAAAATACTTGCATTTGATTTTTTCGAAATGAATGCACCCAATCATCCCTGTTTGACCCAAAACTCATGTTTCGCATAGTTTTGGGGTTTCGGTTCCGGCACGAAAAATGGTATTAAGATCGGTCGGGGAATGCCGTTCTGGCCACGTTCGATACGAAAATACTTGCAGTTGATTTTTTCACAACGGATGAACCCAATCATCCCCATTTGACCCAAAACTCATGTTTAGCACGGTTTCACGGTTTTGGTTCCGGCACGAAAAGTGGTATCAAAAATTGTCGGGGAATGCCATTCTAGCCATGTTTGATACGAAAATACTTGCAGTTGATTTTTTCGCAACGAATGCACCCAATCATCCCTGTTTGACCTAAAACTCATGTTTAGCACGGTTTCGGGGTTTCGGTTCCGGCACGAAAAATGGTATTAAGATCGGTCGGGGAATTCGGTTCTGGCCATGTTCGATACGAAAATACTTGTTGTTGATTTTTTCGCAATGGATGCACCCAATCATCCCCATTTGACCCAAAACTCATGTTTAGCGGGGTTTTAGAGTTTCGGTTCCGGCACGAAAAATGTTGCAAAAATCGGTCGGAGAATGCCATTCTGGCCACATTTGATACGAAAATACTTGCAGATGGTTTTTTCGCAACAGATGAACCCAATCATCCCCATTTGACCCAAAACTCATGTTTAGCACGGTTTCGGGGTTTTGGTTGTGCCACGAAAAGTGGTATGAAAATCGGCCAAGGAAGACCATTCTAGCCACGTTTGGTACGAAAATACTTGCAGTTGATTTTTTGAAAATGGATGCACCTAATCATTCCCATTTGACCCAAAACTCATGTTTAGCACGGTTTTGGGGTTTCGGTTCTGGCACGAAAAATGGTCTTAAGATCGGTCGGGGAATGCCATTCTGGCCACGTTTGATACGAAAATACTTGTTTTTGATTTTTTTCGCAATGGATGCACCCAATCATCCCCATTTGACCCAAAACTCATGTTTAGCGCGGTTTCAGAGTTTTTGTTCCGGCACGAAAAGTGGTATGAAAATCGGCCAGGGAAGGCCATTCTAGCCACGTTTGGTACGGAAATACTTGTAGTTGATTTTTTGAAAATGGATGCACCTAATCATTCCCATTTGACCCAAAACTCATGTTTAGCACGGTTTTGGGGTTTCGGTTCTGACAAAAAAAATGGTGCGGAAATCAATTGGGGAAGACCAGTCTGGCCACGTTTGATACGAAAATACTTGCATTTGGTTTTTTCGCAACCGACACACCCAATGATCCCCATTTGACCCAAAAATTATGTTTAGCGCGGTTTCGGGGTTTCGGTTCCAGCTCGAAAAAATGTATGAAAATAGGTTCGTAATGCCGATTTGGCCACGTTCGATACGAAAATACTTGCAGTTGATTTTTTCGCAACGGATGAACCCAGTCATCCCCATTTGACGCAAAACTTATGTTTAGCAGGGTTTTGTTTCCGGCACGAAAAGTGGTATGAAAATTGGTCGGGGAATGTCATTCTAGCCACGTTTGGTACGAAAATAGTTGCATTTGATTTTTTTCGCAACGAATGCACCCAATCATCCCTGTTTGACCTAAAACTCATGTTTAGCACGGTTTCAGGGTTTCGGTTCCGGCACGAAAAATTGTATTAAGATCGGTCGGGGAATGCCGTTCTGGCCACGTTCGATACGAAAATACTTGCAGTTGATTTTTTCACAACGGATGAACCCAATCATCCCCATTTGACCCAAAACTCATGTTTAGCACGGTTTCACGGTTTTGGTTCCGGCACGAAAAGTGGTATGAAAATTGGTCGGGGAATATCATTCTAGCCACGTTTGGTACGAAAATACTTGCAGTTGATTTTTTCGCAACGAATGCACCGAATCATCCCTATTTGACCTAAAACTCATGTTTAGCACGGTTTCAGGGTTTCGGTTCCGGCACGAAAAATGGTATTAAGATCGGTCGGGGAATGCCGTTCTGGCCACGTTCGATACGAAAATACTTGCAGTTGATTTTTTCCCAACGGATGAACCCAATCATCCCCATTTGACCCAAAACTCATGTTTAGCACGGTTTCACGGTTTTGGTTCCGGCACGAAAAGTGGTATCAAAAATTGTCGGGGAATTCCATTCTAGCCACGTTTGATACGAAAATACTTGCAGTTGATTTTTTCGAAATGAATGCACCCAATCATCCCTGTTTGACCCAAAACTCATGTTTAGCACGGTTTCGGGGTTTCGGTTCCCGCACGAAAAATGGTATTAAGATCGGTCGGGGAATGCCGTTCTGGCCACGTTCGATACGAAAATACTTGCAGTTGATTTTTTCACAACGAATGAACCCAATCATGCCCATTTGACCAAAAACTCATGTTTAGCACGGTTTCACGGTTTTGGTTCTGGCACGAAAAGTGGTATCAAAAATTGTCGGGGAATGCCATTCTAGCCACGTTTGATACGAAAATACTTGCATTTGATTTTTTCGAAATGAATGCACCCAATCATCCCTGTTTGACCCAAAACTCATGTTTAGCACAGTTTTGGGGTTTCGGTTCCGGCACGAAAAATGGTATTAAGATCGGTCGGGGAATGCCGTTCTGGCCACGTTCGATACGAAAATACTTGCAGTTCATTTTTTCACAACGCATGAACCCAATCATCCCCATTTGACCAAAACTATGTTTAGCACGGTTTCACGGTTTTGGTTTCGGCACGAAAAGTGGTATAAAAATTGTCGGCGAATGTCCATTCCAGCCACGTTTGATACGAAAATACTTGCAGTTGATTTTTTCGCAACGAATGCACCCAATCATCCCTGTTTGACCGAAAACTCATGTTTAGCACGGTTTTGGGGTTTCGTTCTAGCACGAAAAATGTCTTAAGATCGGTCGGGGAATGCCATTCTGGCCCATGTTGATACGAAAATACTTGTTGTTGATTTTTTCGCAATGATGCACCCAATCATCCCCATTTGACCCAAAACTCATGTTTAGCCGGTTTCAGAGTTTGGTTCCGGCACGAAAATGTTGAAAAATCGTCGGGAAGCCATTCTGCCACATTTGATACGAAAATATTGCAGTGGATTTTTTCGCAACAGATGAACCCAATCATCCCCATTTACCCAAAACTCATGTCTAGCACGGTTTCGGGGTTTGGTTCCTGCACGAAAAATGGTATAAAATCGCCAAGGAAGCCAGTTCTAGCCACGTTTGGTACGAAAATACTTGCAGTTGATTTTTTGCAATGGATGCACCAATCATTCCCATTTGACCCAAAACTCATGTTTAGCACGTTTTGGGTTTCGGTTCTGACAAAAAAATGGTTGCGAAATCAATGGGGAAGGCCATTCTGGCCACGTTTGATACGAAAATACTTGCAGTTGGTTTTTTCGAACCGAGCACCACAATCATACCCATTTGACCAAAATTATGTTTAGCGCGGTTTCGGGGTTTCGGTTCCAGCACGAAAAAATGTATGAAAATAGGTTCGTAATGCCGATTTGGCCACGTTCGATACGAAAATACTGCAGTTGATTTTTTCGCAACGGATGAACCCAGTCATCCCCATTTGACCCAAAACTCATGTTTAGCAGGGTTTTGGTTCCGGCACGAAAAGTGGTATGAAAATTGGTCGGGGAATATCATTCTAGCCACGTTTGGTACGAAAATACTTGCAGTTGATTTTTTCGCAACGAATGCACCAATCATCCCATTTGACCCAGAACTCATGTTTAGCACGGTTTCACGGTTTTGGTTCCGGCACGAAAAGTGGTATCAAAAATTGTCGGGGAGTTCCATTCTAGCCACGTTTGATACAAAAATACTTGCATTTGATTTTTTCGAAATGAATGCACCCAATCATCCCTGTTTGACCCAAAACTCATGTTTAGCACAGTTTTGGGGTTTCGGTTCCGGCACGAAAAATGGTATTAAGATCGGTCGGGGAATGCCGTTCTGGCCACGTTCGATACGAAAATACTTGCAGTTGATTTTTTCACAACGATGAACCCAATCATCCCCATTTGACCCAAAACTCATGTTTAGCACGGTTTCACGGTTTTGGTTCCGGCACGAAAAGTGGTATCAAAAATTGTCGGGGAATGCCATTCTAGCCATGTTTGATACGAAAATACTTGCAGTTGATTTTTTTCGCAACGAATGCACCCAATCATCCCTGTTTGACCCAAAACTCATGTTTAGCACGGTTTCGGGGTTTCGGTTCCGGCACGAAAAATGGTATTAAGATCGGTCGGGGAATGCCGTTCTGGCCACGTTCGATACGAAAATACTTGCAGTTGATTTTTCACAACGGATGAACCCAATCATCCCCATTTGACCCAAGACTCATGTTTAGCACGGTTTCACGGTTTTGGTTCCGGCACGAAAAGTGGTATCAAAAATTGTCGGGGAATGCCATGCTAGCCACGTTTGATACGAAAATACTTGCAGTTGGTTTTTTCGCAATGGATGCACCCAATCATCCCTGTTTGACCCAAAACTCATGTTTAGCACGGTTTTGGGGTTTCGGCTCCGGCACGAAAAATGGTATAAGATCGGTCGGGGAATGCCGTTCTGGCCACGTTCGATACGAAAATACTTGCAGTTGATTTTTTCGCAACGCATGAACCCAATAATCCCCATTGACCGAAAACTTATGTTTAGCACGGTTTTCAGGGTTTTGGTTTCGGCACGAAAAGTGGTATGAAAATTGGTCGGCGAATGTCATTCTAGCCACGTTTGGTACGGAAATACTTGCAGTTGATTTTTTCGCAACGAATGCACCCAATCATCCCTGTTTGACCCAAAACTCATGTTTAGCACGGTTTCGGGGTTTCGGTTCCGGCACGAAAAATGGTATTAAGATCGGTCGGGGAATGCCGTTCTGGCCACGTTCGATACGAAAATACTTGCAGTTGATTTTTTCACAACGAATGAACCCAATCATCCCCATTTGACCAAAAACTCATGTTTAGCAACGGTTTCACGGTTTTGGTTCCGGCACGAAAAGTGGTATCAAAAATTGTCGGGAGTTCCATTCTAGCCACGTTTGATACGAAAATACTTGCAGTTGATTTTTTCGCAATGAATGCACCCAATCATCCCTGTTTGACCCAAAACTCATGTTTAGCACGGTTTCGGGGTTTCGGTTCCGGCACGAAAAATGGTATTAAGATCCGTCGGGGAATGCCGTTCTGGCCACGTTCGATACGAAAATACTTGCAGTTGATTTTTTTCGCAACGGATGAACCAAATCATCCCCATTTGATCCAAAACTCATGTTTAGCACGTTTTCGGGTTTTGGTTCCGGCACGAAAAGTGGTATGAAAATCGGCCAGGGAAGGCCATTCTAGCCACGTTTGGTACGAAAATACTTGCAGTTGATTTTTTGAAAATGGATGCACCTAATCATCCCCATTTGACCCAAAAATTATGTTTAGCGCCGTTTCGGGTTTCGGTTCCAGCACGAAAAAATGTATGAAAATAGGTTCGTAATGCCGATTTGGCCACGTTCGACACGAAAATACATGCAGTTGATTTTTTCGCAACGGATGAACCCAATCATCCCCATTTGACCCAAAACTCATGTTTAGCAGGGTTTGGTTCCGGCACGAAAAGTGGTATGAAAATTGGTCGGGGAATATCATTCTAGCCACGTTTGGTACGAAAATACTTGCAGTTGATTTTTTCACAACGAATGGACCCAATCATCCCCATGTGACCCAGAACTCATGTTTAGCACGTTTCACGGTTTTGGTTCCGGCACGAAAAGTGGTATCAAAAATTGTCGGGGAGTTCCATTCTAGCCACGTTTGATACAAAAATACTTGCATTTGATTTTTTCGAAATGAATGCACCCAATCATCCCTGTTTGACCCAAAACTCATGTTTAGCACAGTTTTGGGGTTTCGGTTCCGGCACGAAAAATGGTATTAAGATCGGTCGGGGAATGCCGTTCTGGCCACGTTCGATACGAAAATACTTGCAGTTGATTTTTTCACAACGAATGAACCCAATCATCCCCATTTGACCCAAAACTCATGTTTAGCACGGTTTCACGGTTTTGGTTGCGGCACGAAAAGTGGTATCAAAAATTGTCGGGGAATGCCATTCTAGCCATGTTTGATACGAAAATACTTGCAGTTGATTTTTTCGCAACGAATGCACCCAATCATCCCTGTTTGACCTAAAACTCATGTTTAGCACGGTTTCGGGGTTTCGGTTCCGGCACGAAAAATGGTATTAAGATCGGTCGGGGAATGCCATTCTGGCCACGTTTGATACGAAAATACTTGTTGTTGATTTTTTCGCAATGGATGCACCCAATCATCCCCATTTGACCCAAAACTCATGTTTAGCGCGGTTTTAGAGTTTCGGTTCCGGCACGAAAAATGTTGCAAAAATCGGTCGGAGAATGCCATTCTGGCCACATTTGATACGAAAATACTTGCAGATGGTTTTTTTCGCAACAGATGAACCCAATCATCCCCATTTGACCCAAAACTCATGTTTAGCACGGTTTCGGGGTTTTGGTTGTGCCACGAAAAGTGGTATGAAATGATGAGGACATCAACACCACACCAACACCATCTCCAGCACCACTTGGTCCTATTACTCGTGCTCGTGCCCGTGAACTCAATCATCAAGTAAGTTTATTCTCAAACTCTTGTCCATTATATTTAGACAATGGAGACACGTGCACTCTTGTTTTGCTCAGGAACAATGGAGAGGATCAGCGGGACACGGGATGGGCGCTAGCTGGATTTGGACTGCAGGACAGCACCAACTTGTGATGGATGCCACGACTTCATACGGACTCCGATTGGGACGTTCTCGCACTTTTTGGAAAGCTTATCAAGTCTACTTTCCAACGGATCCAGAAGCATGGCTATACCTTATCAGATGCGTCCAGACTCATCGTTTTTGTACCGAGACCTTTTCTGTCCACCGGTGCTGCGTCACCTTATTTTGGGCCTGTGGCCCATGTATCAAGTTGGGTCCATTAGGGACGCGTCCTAGGGTTGGAGAACGACCCCAACACCCTTGTGGTCGTCCTCCCAACTCCTTATAAGTCGTTAGAACTGCCACAAACAGTTTAGGTTTTGTTTCGTCGAGTTAGCTATTGCTACCGCCTTTCAGCGCGCGTGTTGGATCAACCGTCCGTCTGATTGTCATCAGAACCTCACCATATTGTGTTCTCAGATTGAAACCTTCATATTCATCTTGCAATTGAGTGCTTGTTCATCTTGTTCTTGCTGGTTCTTCGATTGCTTGCAGGACGGGAGCCCTAGTGGCTGGTTGTCGCGCCGCAAGATCACGGCAGCCATCGGAGGTGGTGTATCGGTTGCTAAGGCGCAGCGTCCTTGGACGGTTGTAGTCGAGCCGTGAACGTCATCTCCATCCACCAATCGAGTTATCCACCAACTCTCATCGAAAGATCGAACTGCGAACCCTACGGGTCGTCATCATGAAAATCGGCCAAGGAAGACCATTCTAGCCACGTTTGGTACGAAAATACTTGCAGTTGATTTTTTGAAAATGGATGCACCTAATCATTCCCATTTGACCCAAAACTCATGTTTAGCACGGTTTTGGGGTTTCGGTTCTGGCACGAAAAATGGTCTTAAGATCGGTCGGGGAATGCCATTCTGGCCACGTTTGATACGAAAATACTTGTTGTTGATTTTTTTTCGCAATGGATGCACCCAATCATCCCCATTTGACCCAAAACTCATGTTTAGCGCGGTTTCAGAGTTTTTGTTCCGGCACGAAAAGTGGTATGAAAATCGGCCAGGGAAGGCCATTCTAGCCACGTTTGGTACGGAAATACTTGTAGTTGATTTTTTGAAAATGGATGCACCTAATCATTCCCATTTGACCCAAAACTCATGTTTAGCACGGTTTTGGGGTTTCGGTTCTGACAAAAAAAATGGTGCGGAAATCAATTGGTGAAGACCAGTCTGGCCACGTTTGATACGAAAATACTTGCATTTGGTTTTTTCGCAACCGACACACCCAATCATCCCCATTTGACCCAAAAATTATGTTTAGCGCGGTTTCGGGGTTTCGGTTCCAGCTCGAAAAAATGTATGAAAATAGGTTCGTAATGCCGATTTGGCCACGTTCGATACGAAAATACTTGCAGTTGATTTTTTCGCAACAGATGATCCCAGTCATCCCCATTTGACGCAAAACTTATGTTTAGCAGGGTTTTGTTTCCGGCACGAAAAGTGGTATGAAAATTGGTCGGGGAATGTCATTCTAGCCACGTTTGGTACGAAAATAGTTGCATTTGATTTTTTTCGCAACGAATGCACCCAATCATCCCTATTTGACCCAAAACTCATGTTTAGCACGGTTTTGGGGTTTCGGTTCCGGCACGAAAAATGGTATTAAGATCGGTCGGGGAATGCCGTTCTGGCCACGTTCGATACGAAAATACTTGCAGTTGATTTTTTCACAACGGATGAACCCAATCATCCCCATTTGACCCAAAACTCATGTTTAGCACGGTTTCACGGTTTTGGTTCCGGCACGAAAAGTGGTATCAAAAATTGTCGGGGAATTCCATTCTAGCCCCGTTTGATACGAAAATACTTGCAGTTGATTTTTTTCGCAACGAATGCACCCAATCATCCCTGTTTGACCAAAACTCATGTTTAGCACGGTTTCGGGGTTTCGGTTCCGGCATCGAAAAATGGTATTAAGATCGGTCGGGGAATGCCGTTCTGGCCACGTTCGATACGAAAATACTTGCAGTTGATTTTTTCACAACGGATGAACCCAATCATCCCCATTTGACCCAAAACTCATGTTTAGCACGGTTTCACGTTTTGGTTCCGGCACGAAAAGTGGTATGAAAAATTGTCGGGGAATTCCATTCCAGCCACGTTTGATACGAAAATACTTCCAGTTGATTTTTTCGCAACGAATGCACCCAATCATCCCTGTTTGACCAAAACTCATGTTTAGCACGGTTTCGGGGTTTCGGTTTCGGCACGAAAAATGGTCTTAAGATCGGTCGGAGGAATGCCTTCTGGCCACGTTTCATACAAAAATATTGTTGTTGATTTTTCCAAGGAACCCAATCATCCCCATTTGACCCAAAACTCATGTTTAGCATGGTTTTTGGTTCGGCACGAAAAGTGGTATGAAAATTGGTCGGGATGTCCATTCTAGCCACGTTTGTACGAAAAACTTGCATTTGATTTTTTTCGCAACGATATGCACCCAATCATCCGTTTGACCCAAAACTCATGTTTAGCAACGGTTTCGGGGTTTCGGTTCCGGCACGATAAATGGTATTAAGATCGGTCGGGGAATGCCGTTCTGGCCACGTTTCGATACGAAAATAATTGCAGTTGATTTTTCACAACGGATGAACCAATCATCCGCATTTGACCCAAAACTCATGTTTAGCACGGTTTCACGGTTTTGTTCCGGCACGAAAAGTGGTATCAAAAATTGTCGGGAGTTCCATTCTAGCCCCGTTTGATACGAAAATACTTGCTGTTGATTTTTCGAAATGAATGCACCCAATCATCCCTGTTTGACCCAAAGCTCATGTTTAGCAAGTTTGGGGTTTCCGTTCCGGCACGAAAAAACCAACTGCAAGTATTTTCGTATCAAACATGTCTAGAATGGCCTTCCCTGGCCGATTTTCGCACCATTTTTCGTTCCGGAACGAAACCCCAAAAACCGGCTAAACATGAGTTTTGGGTCAATGGGGATGATTGGGTGTGTCCGTTGCGAAAAACCAAAACTGCAAGTATTTTCGTATCAAACGTGGCCAGAATGGCCTTCCCTGGCCGATTTTCGCACCATTTTTCGTTCCGGAACAAAAACCCCGAAAACCGCGCTAAACATGAGTTTTGGGTCAAATGGGGATGATTAGGTGTGTCCGTTGCGAAAAAACCAACTGCAAGTATTTTCGTATCAAACATGTCCAGAATGACCTTCCCTGGCGATTTTCGCACCATTTTTCGTTCCGGAACAAAAACCCCAAAAACCGCGCTAAACATGAGTTTTGGTCAAATGGGGATGATTGGGTGTGTCCGTTGGAAAAAACCAACTCAAGTATTTTCGTTCAAACGTGCCAGAATGCCTTTCCTGGCCGATTTTCGCACCATTTTTCGTTCCGGAACAAAACCCCAAAAACCGCGCTAAACATGAGTTTTGGTCAATGGGGATGATTGGGTGTCCGTTGCGAAAAAACCAACTGCAAGTATTTTCGTATCAAACATGTCCAGAATGGCCTTCCCTGCCGATTTTCGCACCATTTTTCGTTCCGGAACGAAACCACCAAAACCGCGCTAAACATGAGTTTTGGGTCAAATGGGATGATTGGGTGTGTCCGTTGCGAAAAAACCAACTGCAAGTATTTTCGTATCAGACAGTCCAGAATGCCTTCCCTGGCCGATTTTCGCACCATTTTTCGTTCCGGAACAAAACCCCGAAAACCGCGCTAAACATGAGTTTTGGGTCAAATGGGGATGATTGGGTGTGTCCGTTGCGAAAAACCAACTGCAAGTATTTTCGTCTCAAACGTGACCAAATGCCTTCCTGGCCGATTTTCGCACCATTTTTCGTTCCGAACAAAAACCCCAAAAACCGCGCAACATGAGTTTTAGGTCAATGGGATGATTAGGTGTGTCCGTTGCGAAAAACCAACTGCAAGTATTTTCGTATCAAACATGTCTAGAATGGCCTTCCCTGGCCGATTTTCGCACCATTTTTTGTTCCGGAACGAAACCACCAAAAACCGCGCTAAACATGAGTTTTGGGTCAATGGGGATGATTGGGTGTGTCCGTTGCGAAAAAACAACTGCAAGTATTTTCGTATCAACATGTCCAGAATGGCCTTCCCTGGCCGATTTTCGCACCATTTTTCGTTCCGGAACGAAACCCCAAAAACCGCGCTAAACATGAGTTTTGGTCAAATGGGGATGATTGGTGTGTCCGTTGCGAAAAAACCAACTGCAAGTATTTTCGTATCAACGTGGCCAGAATGCCTTCCTGGCCGATTTTCGCACCATTTTTCGTTCCGGAACAAAACCCCAAAAACCGCGCTAAACATGAGTTTTGGTCAAATGGGGATGATTGGTGGTCGTTGCGAAAAACCAACTGAAGTATTTTCGTTCAAACGGCCAAAATGGCCTTTCCGGCCATTTTCGCACCATTTTGTTCCGAACGAAACCCCAAAAACCGCGCTAAACATGAGTTTTGGTCAATGGGGATGATTAGGTGTGTCCGTTGCGAAAAAACAACTGCAAGTATTTTCGTATCAAACTGTCAGAATGGCCTTCCCTGGCCGATTTTCGCCATTTTCGTTCCGGAACAAACCCCAAAACGGCTAAACATGAGTTTTGGGTCAAATGGGATGATTGGGTGTGTCCGTTGCGAAAAAACCAACTGCAAGTATTTTCGTATCAAACGTGGCCAGATGGCCTTCCCTGGCCGATTTTCGCACCATTTTTCGTTCCGGAACAAAACCCCAAAACCGCGCTAAACATGAGTTTTGGGTCAAATGGGATGATTGGGTGTGTCGTTGCGAAAAACAACTGAAGTATTTTCGTTCAAACGTGCCAGAATGGCCTTCCTGGCCGATTTTCGCACCATTTTTCGTTCCGAACAAACCCCGAAAACCGGCTAAACATGAGTTTTGGGTCAATGGGGATGATTGGTGTGTCCGTTGCGAAAAAACAACTGCAAGTATTTTCGTATCAACATGTCAAATGGCCTTCCCTGGCCATTTTCGCACCATTTTCGTTCCGGAACAAAAACCCAAAAACCGCGCTAAACATGAGTTTGGGTCAAATGGGGATGATTGGGTGTGTCCGTTGCGAAAAAACCAACTGCAAGTATTTTCGTTCAACGTATCAAACGTGGCCAGAATGGCCTTCCTGGCCGATTTTCGCACCATTTTTCGTTGCGGAACAAAAACCCGAAAACCCGCTAAACATGAGTTTTGGGTCAAATGGGGATGATTGGGTGTGTCCGTTGCGAAAAAACCAACTGCAAGTATTTTCGTATCAAACATGTCCAGAATGAGCCTTCCCTGGTCGATTTTCGCACCATTTTTCGTTCCGGAACAAAACCCCGTATTTTCGTCAAACGAATGCTCTGCCTTTCGCACATTGCGACAACCAACGGCTAACTGTTTTGTCATGGGAGATTGTGTGTCGTGAAAAAACACGCAAGTATTTTCGTATCAAACTGCAAATGCCTTCCTGGCGATTTTCGCACCATTTTTCGTTCCGGAACAACCCCAAACGCGCTAACATGAGTTTGGTCAAATGGGATGATGGTGTGTCCTTGCGAAAACCACTGCAAGATTTCGTTCAAACGTGCAGAATGCCTTCCTGGCGATTTCGCACCATTTCGTTCCGGAACAAAACCCGAAAACCGGCTAAACAGAGTTTGGCAATGGATATTGGTGTGTCGTGCGAAAAACAACTCAAGTATTCGTCAACTGCCAAAGCTCGGCGATTCGCACATTTTCGTTCGAACAAACCCCAAAACGCCTAAACATAGTTTGTCAAAGGAGATTGTGTGTCCTTGCGAAAACAACTCAATATTTTCGTTCAAACTGCAAATGCCTTCCTGCCATTCGCACCATTTTCGTCCGGACAAAAACCCAAACCGCTAAACATGATTTGTCAAATGGGGATGATTGTGTGTCCGTCGAAAACAACTGCAAGTTTCGTATCAACTGCAGAATGGCCTTCCTGGCCGATTTTCGCACATTTTTGTTCCGAACAAACCCCAAACGGCTAACATGAGTTTGGTCAAATGGGATGATTGGTGTTCGTTGCGAAAAAACAATGAATATTTCGTTCAAACGGCAAATGCTTCTGGCCATTTCGCACCATTTTTCGTCCGAAAAAAACCCGAAAACCGCGCTAACAATTTTGTCAATGGGATGATTGGTGTGTCCGTTGCGAAAAAACCAATCAGTATTTTCGTATCAAACTGCAATGGCCTTCCCTGCGATTTCGCACCATTTTTCGTCCGAACAACCCAAACCGGCTAAACAGATTTGGTCAATGGGATGATTGGTGTGTCTTGCGAAAACAACTGAATATTTTCGTTCAAACGCAAGGCCTTCTGCCATTTTCGCACCATTTTCGTTCCGAACAAACCCAAAACCGCCTAACATGAGTTGGTCAATGGATGATTGGGTGTCCGTTGCGAAAAACAACTGCAAGTATTTTCGTTCAAACTGCAGAATGGCTTCCGGCCGATTTTCGCCCATTTTTCGTCCGGACAAACCCAAACCGCTAAACATAGTTTGGTCAAGGGATGATTGGTTGTCCGTGCGAAAAAACCAACTGCAGTATTTTCGTATCAAACTGGCAGAATGGCCTTCCCTGGCCGATTTTCGCACATTTTTCGTTCCGGAACAAAACCCCAAAACCGCGCTAAACATGAGTTTTGGGTCAAATGGGGATGATTGGGTGTGTCCGTTGCGAAAAAACCAACTGCAAGTATTTTCGTTCAAACTGCCAGAATGCCTTCCTGGCGATTTTCGCACCATTTTCGTTCCGGAACAAAACCCAAAACCGCGCTAAACATGAGTTTTGGTCAATGGGATGATTGGTGTGTCCGTTGCGAAAAAACAACTGCAAGTATTTTCGTATCAAACATGTCTAGAATGGCCTTCCCTGGTTTTCGCACCATTTTTCGTTCCGGAACAAACACCAAAACCGCGCTAAACATGATTTTGGGTCAAATGGGATGATTGGTGTGTCCGTTGCGAAAAAACAACTGCAAGTATTTTCGTTCAAACGTGGCCAGAATGCCTTCTGGCCGATTTTCGCACCATTTTCGTCCGGAACAAAAACCCAAAACCGCGCTAAACATGAGTTTAGGTCCAATGGGATGATTAGTGTGTCCGTTGCGAAAAAACCAATGCAAGTATTTCGTATCAAACGTCAGTGCCTTCCCTGGCCGATTTTCGCACCATTTTTGTTCCGGAACAAACCCCAAAACCGCGCTAACATGAGTTTGGGTCAAATGGGATGTTGGGTGTGTCGTTGCGAAAAAACAACTGCAAGTATTTTCGATCAAACGTCAGAATGGCCTCCTGGCCGATTTTCGCACCATTTTTCGTTCCGGAACAAACCCAAAAACCGCGCTAAACATGAGTTTTGGGTCAAATGGGATGATTGGGTGTGTCTTGCGAAAAACAACTGAAGTATTTTCGTTCAAACGGCCAATGGCCTTCCTGGCCATTTTCGCACCATTTTTCGTTCCGAACAAACCCGAAAACCGCGCTAAACATGAGTTTTGGGTCAAATGGGATGTTGGGTGTGTCGTTGCGAAAAAACCAACTGAAGTATTTTCGTCAAACGGCAAATGGCCTTCTTGGCCATTTCGCACATTTTCGTCCGAACAAACCCCCAAAACCGCGCTAAACATGAGTTTGGTCAATGGCGAAAGGCTGATTTGCAATGATGTGGCGTCGCATTATTTTTTTCACGCAACGGACGATTTGGCCAAAACAAGTTTGAGGATGGCTGACACCTTTCGCAACCCAAGCTCTGTTAGTTTGGACCAAACAACAGTGTCAGGTGTGCGTTCGAAATCCGATCAAGAATGTTCGCAGATTTCGTTCGAAACCAACGACAAGTGGAGAGCTGGTCGTGTCGAAAACAGAATGCATGTTGTATGAAAAAGGTGTTGTGTTTGCAAAAACCACGAAGTATTTTCGTTCAAACGACCAAAAGTGCCTTTCTTGGCCATTTTCGCACATTTTGCCGGCAAAAAACCCCAAATCTCGCTAATCAATTTTAGGTCTGGTGTAGGTTTGTCCGTTCGAAAAACCAATGCAATTTCCGACAAACTGTCAGAATGTTCCATGGGATTTTCGCACCATTTAATCCGAACGAAACCCCCAAAACGGCTAAAAGGTTCGGCAAATTGGGATATTGGTTGTCGTTCGAAAAACACCAAACTAAAAGTTTTCGTCAAATGGGCAAATTGGTCCGTGATTACCAATTTTTCGTCGAACAAATCGCAAACCGGCAAACTGACTTTGGCAAATTGGAATATTTTGTCCGGACAAAAAAAACAACGCAAGATTTTCGAAACATGTCCAAAGACCTTCCCGATGGTTGATTTTCGCACCATTTTCGTTCCGGAATCAAAAACCCGAAAACACGCTAAAATGAGTTTGGTTCAATTGGGGATGATTGGTGTGTCCGTTGCAAAAAAACCAAACTTAGTATTTCATATCAAAGGGCCAGATTGGCCTTCCTGGCCGATTTTGCACCATTTACGTTACCGGAACAAACCCCAAAACTGATAAATGTTTCGGCAATGTGGATATTGGGTGTTCGTTGCGAAAAAACAAACTGCAAAATTTCGTATCAAACGTGGCCAAATGGCTTCCTGGGTTTTGCGAAAACACCATTTTTTTCCGAATAAAACCCGAAAACCGCGCAACTGATTTTGGTCAAATTTTTGATTCGGAGAAACCGGCAAAAAACCAAGCAATAGTTTTCGTCAAAGGTGACTGATGCCCTTCGAAAAGCCATTGCATATTTTCGTTCGAAAAAACCCAAAAACCTCCCTAGACATTGACTTTTTGGTCCAATGCGATAAACGGTTCCGTTCAAAATAACCAACTGAAGTATTTCGTATACATTGCAAAAAACTTCCTGCGATTTTGCGCAACCATTTTTGTTCCCGGCGAA
>JAJDON010000123.1:0-30352 GCA_022036555.1 Microstegium vimineum | reverse complement strand
CTCATTTTGAAGCAGGGCTACTCTTAGTCGCTTTTAACTAGGGACAAATTCTTTATTTATTTTAAAAATTTACTTCTTATTTTTTAAAAGGGTTGAATTATTCTTTAACACTTTTCCCCTATAAACACCTTTTTTGCTCAACCAATCTCTTTTTTCCCAAATTTTTAGATTAATAGGTTTGACTATATTTGGAAGCCAAAATGCTTTGGGTTTAGCAAAACAAACCATACTGTTATTAAAAATTTTTTCGGGCCTTCCCTCTCTACCCCTAAAAATTTTTGCTATTTTAAAAGCTTTTCCTTTATTTTAAAATTTTTACATAAGCTATTTATATTTCCTAAATATCATTGGTTTAAAAACTAACCCCTTTTAAACCCACTGAACAAAAATAGAACTACAGAAAGGTTTGGCAACACCCTTTAAATCCCCTTTTCCTTTTTTTAAATTGTCTCCCCCCTCTTAATCTCACAAAAACGTTCTCTATAATGTTTTATTTTTCCCAAATTCCTCCCTTAAATATTTTTTTATTTCTTTTTGTTCTTTTTTACTTGTGCATCTATACAATTCTCAAAATTTCCATCGTTTAATAACCAATCCCGAGCCAAGTAATATAGGTTACCTTTTTTCCTTTGAATTTGGACTTTTTTCCCTATAACGACTATTTTTAGAAAATTTTTGTCGAACTTAAAACAAAAAATTTTTAAAAATCATCTCAGGGGGCAAAAATTTAATAACTTGCTAAATTTTTTTCCATTTTGGTTCGGCCAAATTTCGGGGGCCCCTTTTTAACTGCCTCAAATTTTTGGGAACCCATTCGGGTTTTCCCTGATTTTTTTCTAAATAAAAGGGGGTTTAAATGTTCTCTTTTATTTGCCTTTTATGGCCCAAAGTTCCCAACCCACCGGATTTTTAACCCGTTTCACTCTTCAATCATCCCAACTAAATCTTAGGAGCTTGGGTTTTTTTAATTTTAAATTTCAACGGGTTTGTTATCCCTTTTATTTGCTTGACATTATTTTATTTTAAAAACCTAATTTCCATTTTGATTTTCTTGAAGTTGAACTCAAAAACAGAAAACTTCTAAAAATCTTTGTTTTTTTTAATTAATTGCACACACAAAAACCTCGTCATTTAGGCTGCAAAATTTCAAATTTACATCTCATAAAGAAATTCATCTATACATGATATCCTAGCTAAATAAAATTCATCTATGTTTAGGGGGTTTGCTCGAAAATAAAATGTTTAAATTTTTCCTTTTGGGGCCTTTTTTTTTGCTTACTAAAAACCCCGGGGACTTTTTAGCCCTTCCCTTATTACTTTTTTACAAAACCAAAAAAAGCAACTTCCCCTTTATCCTTTTATCATTTTAGATAAAATAATTAAAATTTTTTTTCTCCTTTGGCCCAAAAGGGTTCATTAAGGGGGCAAAATCACCATTCTCCATAAAGTATAAACCATTCGTTTTGATCATCGGGAATTACATTACTAATGATGAAGGCATTGTTTACAGGTTTGAATTACCTCAATTCTTTCAATACAATCTTTTTTTTTCTCAAATAATTTTAAAACTTCATCTTCTTTTTTTGTCCTAACACAGATATTTCTCCGGGAAAAATTTCTGGCTCGAAAACCCTTTTTGAATCATACTAAACCTACTGAAAATTAATCCTCACTTTTTTGTTGTATTGGACAATATAAATATATTTAATTTAATTTCACGCACCCCCTCCAAAAAGGGCGGGATAGTCTTGCTTCTGATCCTTTTTTCTCTAAAACCATGTACCATTAAAAGATATAAGTTTTTTAAAATTTCTGTGACTATAGAAGGGATTAAGTCTTTCCAATTTTTTTGGGGGGGCTTTTAAAGGGGGAGAAAATTTTTGGATCGAAACGGGGGCCATTTCCCCTACAAACATTTTTCATCAAATAAAAAAATAGAAAATATTCCTTTAAAAGGGGAAAAGGGAAACAAAACAAAATTTCAAAACCAATCCCAAAGGAAATCCATCTGAATTTTTCCCCCAAACAAACCCAACAATCTCTTTTTGTTTTTCCTTCCTTTCTTCCAAAAAGGGGATCCATAAATTTTTTTGCTACTTCTCGACACAAGGCCAAAAATATTTCTCTCCAAAGCTTTCCAAAATTTTTCCCTTTCTTAAATCAAAATTTGGAATATTTTAAGGGGTTCATTGGGTTTCCCCCCAAACGGGCTAACGCCACACCCACTCCAGGGGCAAATATTTTCAACACGATTTTTCTAACCCAAAAAAAGGGTTCTTTGGGATGTCAAAAGGGACTCCATAATTTTTTTTCCCAAATTAAAAGGGCTTACTGTAATTTCATTCTTTTTATTCCTATCATTTCAAAAAACTGATACCACACAGGGTAATTTAACATTTTGGCTTCATCCCAAATTTTGACGGCCTTTAAGCTTCTGACTTTTTTTTTCGGGAATTCCTTGTCCTTCTATTTTCAAACTCATCTTCCTGTTATAGGGAACATTTTAAACATAAATTAAATCTTCCACCTCTGTTTTTACCCAAAAATTTTGATAAATATTTTTTCCCTCTTTAATACACCCTTGAAAAATTTTCTTGCCTTCCCCTTTAAAAAACAAAAGATAAAAAGAATTTCATTTTTAAAAAATTTGATCCTACTTTCTTTTGTTTCAATTTCACCAAAGGGTACCACTCCAAGCTTATAATTGTAGTACCAACATAATCAACCCCATGTTGATCGGGTTCTTTATTTTCACTGGGGCTTAAAAATTCACCGTTTTCAAATTGTTTGATGTAAAAAAGGTTATTGGGGTTTGGGTTTTTTTCCTTTTCATTTATTAAGGGGTATTCCTCTTCTTTTTATTTTATTATAAAAAATTGGGAAAATTATTCAATCTTTTTATTATGTTTCGTAAATTTTCCTCCTCAACTGTCCAATCAATTTGAAAAGATAAATTTCTTTGCAAAAAAATTATTTCTTTTGAAAAATTTGCAGGTCAAACCCTTTTCTTTGATAATTCTTTTCGATTAAAATTGGGGTTTTTTTCCCAACTGGGGAAATTAAATACCATATTCTGTTGAGTTTCTTTCCTTTAACCTTTTTTGGGGAAACCCTAGCGGGAACAAATAATTTATATCATTGGGGAAAAAGCATACGGGCCGTTTTACAAACATTTTTAATTGCCTTACGAAAAAATTTCTTCGTCCCAAAAACGTCTAAATTTTCCCCTTCCCAACCATTGCCAACTTTTCAAACAACTTTTTTTTCGGAACAAATATCATATACCTAAATCAAACTTCGTAACATAAAAGATAAACAAATGCTTTATGAAGAATGCTAGTAAACTATAATCATGTCAATATTAAAAAAACCCCATTCGCAAAAAGAAAAATAAATTTAGCAGTTTTTTTAAAATCATGTAAATCAACATAGTTTTTCCCAAAATTTGGACGTTTTAAACTTTTGTTTTACTCTGAATTTGGGGGTTTCCCTCCTCCCGATCATATTTTGCTTTTTCCCCCTTTTTTCCCTCGAAAAAAAAACGGACAAAAAAATTTTACCATAGTTTTCAAAATTTTTTTGTCAAATTTTCTTAGCATGACTCTGCTCCGTTTCCATTACTCTTAGTAATGTATAAAACTCAAAATCCTACGGACATTCAAAAATCATATACACAAACCAGACTTTTTTAGGGGAATGTTGTCGACCTGGGGATTTTTTGGCTTTTGGGGAATTTCAAAAAGGGGAATCAATCCCCAACTTTTGCATAGCTTTTTTTTTTACCTAAAAAACCTTTCTAGGGTTTCGCCACTCAGACCTTTTCCCCGTTTCCACCCACAGAAAAGAACGGGACGACAGCCCACGTTGTCCCCTTTGGGGCCCTTTTTCCCCTTTCAAAAAATCTCCAAAAATAAACCAAATCATAGGGACCTTTAATCCTTCTACCTTTTTTTTTCAATCGGATTTGCTTTTCCGCCTATTCCCCCTTCCGGGCGGAATCACCAATCCTCCTAAAAGAAAAAAACGGCTCAGGGGGAAACTTTTGCCACTTCATCACATTTCCGCTAATACCTGCATATCGGGGAGTTTCCGTGTTTTAAAAAACTCTTGCTTTGGGGATTTTTTATTTAAAAAGGGAACTGGGTTCTGGGGAACCTTTTATAACAACGAACTGCTTTTAAATAACAAAAATCACTTTACCTCTCCATCGCTCCAATTTTAAATTATTTACAAATTAAACTATAATAAAAAACCCAATTTTTCCTTTTCGGCGTTTTTGACAACCTTCGAGGGGGAAAGGGGTGGGGGTTTTTTCCTTTTGGACAAAGGGGGTATTCTCTAAACAACATATATATTTTATCTTTGGGTTTTCCATTATTGATGGGTTGGGGGAACCCCAAATTTCCCACAACTTCAATCCGACGGCAAAACCTAACACTTTTCCCCACTACAACCTGAAAAACGGGGAAATATTCACCAATATTTAATTACACACTCCCCCCATACTCGAATTTTAAGTGGGTTTGAACACGACATATTTTTAAAAAACATAACTTTAACTTCTTTTTTTTTTTAAAAAAATTTTTATTAAATTGATATTTAATTTTTATTAAATATTTTTCAAGATAAATCTATTCAATTCATATGGTTTTCATATTTTAAAAACTCAACAACTAAAAAAATTATTCATAATTTATATTTCCAAGTTTGCCCTAAACTTATCTCTAAAACATTTAATTACAAGTGAAAGGGGGAGTTTTTTAATATTCCTAATGGCTTCCCTTTCCTCTTTTGGGGCCTATGGGGGTTTTTTATTTTAAATTAGACCTCCACTCTATTTTAGTGGGGGCATAAGAAGCTTTATTAATATCTGAAAAACAAGATGCATAAAACTATTCTGCGGGAAACAACGATTTTAAATTTGTTCCGGGGCCTGTTTCCCGGGGAAGGGTTCTCCCCGGGTCCGGGCCCCTTTAAAAAAACTGGGGTATTTCAAATTTGAGACATTTATATTTGCCCACCTTTATGTCTGTTACCTTTTTTTTTATCTAAATTTATAACTAGCTTCCCCCCAACCACTTGGGGGGTTAGTTTTTGCATCTCACTAGACCTATTCGATCACTTGCAAGACCAAAACCATCTTCTCACAAGTACAAACAGGGTTACACTTTCAAAAATCACACACATTATTCAAAAAGGGAAAAAAAATAAAAGGTTTACCATTTCAACCTAAAATTAAAACATCCGCCGCTTATTTGGGCGGGCGGGGAGGATTTTTATTGCGGGGCCCAAAGGGTTTGTAGGAATAAACCAATAACTAACATCTGCCTGGGGCTTTGGAACATTCTCAAAATTAAAATTCTAAATATTTAGGGAAAATTTAAATATTTTATATTTAAAATTTTACCTTTCCCCGGGGTCTTTTCCGGGAGGGGCTTTACCGGGACGATCAATAAATTTCAATTTTTTCTGGGGGTATATAGAATAATAAACGCCCCCAAAATTTACCATAACCATTTTTTTTTACAGGATATACACTTAAAGGGGGGATCCCCAAAAACCAAATTCCACAAACAAAACATAGTTTTCGTTTGGGTTAAAATCCCGACCCCACTACTCTATCTTTTATTCAGCACTTTTTTCCTAACCGGGTACATCTCCTTTATTTTTTTTGGAAAAACCATTAGATTGATTTTTTTTCTATTTTCAAACTTTCCTTTTTTTTCTTTTGATTTTCCCAAAACTAATCCATAATTGAATGACATAAAAAAAAACAATTACTCCGAACTAATACATGATAGATACTAATGGGCCACACCCTATTTTTGGGGGTTTCCTTGGTTTTCCCCTTCCTTTCCTCCTCCTCCCCCAACTTGTTCCTTCCTCATGGGACGTATTTGGGGGGGGGAACGGTTTCTTTGACGGGACCTTTTCTTTCCTTCCCCCTTAAAAAGGTCGCCCCAGGGCCTCCATATGGGCTCTCATCACCCCCGGGGCAACTCTTTTGGGTTGATTTCCCCGGGTATTCCCATATACCCGGGATCATAACAGTAACCTTTCGGGGGGTATCTCTCGGTTTTATTATTTTCCCGTGACGGGGAACGGCAAATTTAAGGGGGTTTAACCATGTTTAAATTTTTCCTACCCCTCTTTCCCTACTGCTACGGGCCCACCTTTCACATAATTTTTTAAAGGGATGGGTTTTTTTCCCTCAAAAAAAAATTCGCTCATTGACGAACAATAAACACTCCCCCCTTCGGGCCTTTTTGTTGGGACTTCTTTTCTCGATAAACCGACTGATAAACCAAACGTTTCCCTTTTTAGTGGTTACCTGGGACTACTACCAAAATCCCTCCGTCCCTTTTTAAATTTTTTTTTGTTTCCTTTTTTCCACAATTTTGACCAATTTATAAAATACGTTAATATTTTACCTAAAAAAATTTTAAAAAAAAACCCAAAAATTTAAAAAGCTATCAAATTATATCAATTATTACATAATTTATTAATTTTTTTTTATAAAAAATTTAATCTAAAATTTCTGGGAAGTAAGAAAAAATAATTATTTATGAGGGTGGGGGCCCCGTCCGTCTAAAAGCCCACGTTTTTCCCGTCAACTATTTCTGTACTTTTTTTTTTCCTTTTCTCCATGTATTTTAAACTCGTACTGTTTGACAGGTCGACCGCCGAAATTTGGACGACTGTTACCCACCTCGGGGGGGCGGCAAGACGAACCAATCAAAACCTCGAGATACATTGATACGGCCAAGTCGTCGTTTCAAGCTTTGGGTACAAAAACAAGGATCGATCGTCAAGGGAAGCAGCAAAAGGTATTTACTACTTCAAAAATCCACACAACGTTGTTATCCATCCATCTCAACAGGGGAAATAAATCAAAGTATACAAAAGAAAAAAGAAGAAATGCATATGCTGGGGGGGAAAAGATCCTCCTACAGCTTTGGGCCCGCGGCATCTCATTTTTGGGGGGAATCCATCAGGGTAGGACAGTACAGTGATCCCACTCAATTGTAAAAAATCGAGTCTAAACCCTTTCGTTTGATGTTTTTGACTGATAAGCCTGACTATACTTTTTTGGCTTTTTTTTAAAGGGGGGAATCAACTAGCTATACGGGGGATCTCCGATATGCCCTCGCAGTAACTGCAAATCCTTTCCTTTCAAAATTCCCAAATACGATTCTTAAAACCCAAAACATTTTAAACTTTAAAAAAAATGTAAAAAAATTAAAAAAAAAATTTAGGACATAAATCAATCAAAATTTAACATACAAATCGCACCGATCGTTTTGACATTCCCTAGCTTCCCCCGGGGTCAAAAGGTTTTGGGCTCCCCCGCCCTTTCACTTCTCTTAAGGACAACCGGGGTTTCCCTTTTAACAACCAAAACCCGGGTAACCCCGGGGGGCCCGGGCCCGGTCTTCCCGGGTCCAAACCGAACTTTGAATTTTTGAATTAAACCCCGCGGGCAAGGGTTTTTAGACCTAACCGGTGGGTTTAGGGGGGTTATTTGACCGGGTTTTAAGGGAAACCGGGCCCCAAAACCCCGGGGGTGGTTTTTTTTTTTGCTTAAAAAAATCAATTTTTTTTGCATGCCCTTTGGGGCATAATATTAAATAAAAAACACAATTCAGGTAAAATAGGTGATACAAATCCAACCCCACAAAAATTTCATTTTTGATGCACTAGCCAAAAATTCCACGAGGGAAATAACTATTTCACCTTGCAACAACAACAAATCGTCCAGGGAAATCCCTCTGCGTAAACATGCGAACATCAGGGTTCACTACTACGGGCGTTGCATAAAAGGGGAAACCCCTTTTTGGGCACCCCCCTAAATACCCGCGGTGGACTTTTAGAGCGATACCGCGCGACTTACCCCGGGCCTTATACTCTATTCCATGTTTGGGCCCGTCCAATGATTTGGGGTTCCCCCATTTCCTGCACTAAAATTGTAGAAACCCGGGGTCTTGCCTTTCGTAGACCCATCTAGGGGTGGGCGCTGCTGATGTCGGAAGGGGGTGGGTAAAACCAAACCACCTTTACGATTATAACTGTACAAAAAGGATACTGTGGCTGTCGTAGTTTTTCCGTCGGGTCGAAACCTCTCCTCTGCGTTTCCCGCCCATGGTCGGGGTCCTGAGTAGCATGTGTGAATCCGTCTCGCCTGAAAGCCACCATAATTATACAAATGAATCCCCCTTAGACTTTAAAAAAAAAAATGTCGGGAACAACCATACCTTGAAACAAGTCCCCACATCACCAGAAACCACTACCCCCAGCCCCCTTCTCCAAACCCCCAGCCCCACCACCACCACCAAAAACAACAGCTCCGGGGTCACGTCACCACTATGACCGTCCCCAAACTTCATTCCCTGACTGCTTTGATGGGACCCCCCCCCTTTACCGTCCCTTTGCTCACCCCCCCCGCCATCACTGTCGAATAAACGCTGGTGACATTTTCACTCCTTCCCTTTTTTTCTGGCGGGCCCCCGTCGGGTATTTTTTTTTCCCCAAATCTGCACCCACATGTCTAGGGGCCCAATCCTAGGGGCCCAAGACTGGGGTCCCTTTTTTCCTGCAGATAAAAAAAATGAATCATATTATTAAAAGAAAGGTTTCTTATGTCTAACAAAGTAAAACAACTACCTCATGATAGGGGAGGGAAAGGGGGTTTCCCTTTTCTTCATCCTTTTCGCAAAACTGGACCGGTTTGGATCTGCCAACCCCATCCATCTCAACCGGATTACCCCTTTTGTAAAAGGAACCTAGTGAACGGGTCAATAAGCCCTTTTTCCCCCCAAAAAAACGCCGGGGTGGTCCATCACCCCGAGTTGCACCGAATTTTATTCACTACACTAGCTTTTCATTTTTTATAAAACGATTCCGAACCTTCGTTCCCAAATAAATTACTCCATTGCGCTCGCATCCCCCTTAGGATCCCCCCTGTGCAACAAGCCTCAGCGCAAGTTTTTGCAGATTTGGGGTGGCCCCCCGAACAACATCCACCATTTAAACTCCCGTGGAACCCCTTATGTTATACGCCTGAAAAAGACAAAAAAATATTCAAAAGGGCCTTTCAGGGGTTTTCTTGGGGGCCTGGGCCTTTTTAAAAGGGGCCCCAAAATCACTTCCCCAAAACCCCCCCAAGGGGTAGGCGGAATTTATTTTCCTCCTGTAATGCCAAACAGCGGGGTGCACATCCCTCATTTTCCCCCAAAAGTTTTCCCTTAGGCCACAAACCCTTCGGGGTTGGATTGTAACGGGATACAACCTTGGGTTTAGTACAACACTGCAAATACGATCACGACAAATTTCAAAAGGTAAATACTCAATATGTAGAACTGCTATTTTAACAATGGTTGTGATCGCACCCGGGGCCCCCATGCTGTCATGGGAAAACGTCCCAATCCTTTGGGATCCATAAGCCTTTTTACTCATGCCAAAGTTGAGACATTTTTTACAAAAACTTTCTCCATCTCATTTTTCAGTGTTGGAAGTTGTAACAACCTCACACAAGGGTTTGGTCGCCTATCCTGATCACGAAACCAAGGGAAAAACCGTAAATTGGGGCCACTGAAACGTATGTATTTGATGTTCCCACCACTGTATGCAGAAAAAGCCTTGCGTGAGCATAATGAAACCCTTTCCCATTTTCCCCACCCCTATCAAAACCCCGGAAGATCCCGTCCACTGCATAAAACGATCAAACCTTTCCCATGGAACTCTCCCTTAACATTAGTTGGGCCCAAACCTAGTGGCATTCCATTTGACCAACTCACCCCCAAAGGGGTTTCCCTTTATCATTACATTCAACTGGGCCCTGGTTTGCAGCCAACTGAAATGCGCCCTTTCAGTTTTAATCATACCGGGATGCCCCCTTTTAAACCCAAGTCCCTTCACATCAAGTTGATGGGTGTGCAACAGGGCCAAAGAATAGCTTGTACTCGCCCCTTTCAACATCTGCCCTTAATTGGGCGCCTTTGGTCCTACGATTTTAAACAAACATGCTAAAAACACCATCTCCTCAACCACCTTGCAAATCACCCTACAATACACAACTTTTAGGGGAACCAGAAAATATAGGCATGGAATGGCTTTAATATTTTTTGGACCCCCCCCCAAACAAATAAGATGAATTTTGGGCTCCTCCCCGCATCGACTATTTGGGGGAACCACATGACCCATTGCAATAAAAAAAAATTTGAGACACCCTTCTTGTGGGGCCCTCCACGAATCACACATAAAACGGACCCCAAACGGGGGCCACTCCCCCTTTAAAACTTTGCGTCCCGGGATCTGCGGGCCCTTTCCCTCTTATATCGATACTTCCCTCTAAAACCCTTTTTCCACGGGGTGACGCATCCTTCACCTGCAATCTAAGCGAATCATGAGAAAAGAAATATACGTAATAATTTAAGTCTCCAATATATTACTTACCCCCCCCTTTTCTGCGTCCCCCCTAACCGCACTAACAAAGTACATTTTCCGCCTGTCCCCCCGGGGATTCCTGTAGTATAAAAACTTTCCCCAATTTTTCCCAATTGGGGCCTTCCCCCTTTCCCCCTGCTCCATGCCCCCTTATCAACCCTTTGTCTGCTGGAGTCCACCCCCCTCCCGGGCCTCCAAGTTGTACCCCCAAACCACCGCGGGGGTCTGCCTCTTGAACTAACCTCCAAAAACATCCTCTAAAAGGGACCCCCCCTTTCGAAGCGTACCAACCCCCAAACTCCCACCTCCACCTCAAAAACGCCTCCTCCCGCTGAAACCCCCCCCCGGTACTCATATTCTCCTTTGGACTAAATTCTTTCTGCCTCAACTGACCTCGTATCGTCATCGCAAGGGGGGGTTCCCTCCGCTGAAACCACCTCTCGTGCAACCCTCCCCGAAGGGGTCACTATTCCTTCCTTTTCGTCGAGACCCTTTCTAAAGAAACTCCCCAAACGCCCTCTGGGCCCTTTGCTCCATGGACACCGCGTCCCCCAGCCAAATGCTGCTTGAATCGGGAACACCCCCCCCGGCTTTTTGTTTAAGACATAGTTTTTTTTCCCAACCAGCAAGATTTTCACCATCCCCTTTACCCCCGCCTCGGGCCTCTCCATCCCTGCACAAAGGGACAACCAAAAAAATCAACAAAAATGAAAATCAAAATCAAAACCGCAAATATATAGCAATACAACAAATATATTTTATAAAGAATCTAAGGGTACTTTTTACTAAATAAATACTAAAAAACTTAGTATATAAATTCAGCTAAATTTAAGACATTTGTTCACACTATTTAAAATAAATCATCTTTTGGACGGGGCGAGTACTATATTTATTATAAAAAAAAATTTTCCCAAGGGTGCACCTTTTTTTTACCTTAAAATATTTCATGGGGAAATTTCATCATTGTCAATATTACCCCCTACTAAATCCCCCAAATCCTATATCAATAAAATCCTAAATCCTAAATCGTACTTTCAACCTAAACCCAAAACCAACAGCAAATCAAAATCCTAAAACCCAAAAAAACCTAACTCCCCAGATTTCATCCTAAGTCAAATCCTACCTAAAAAACCTACAATAAATATTTTTTTTACATCATATACCCTCAATCCTACATCCTATAGCTTATCATAACTAAATCCTACAACTATTGCAAATACAAATGCAAAAATGGAAAAAACCCAAAAAAAAAAACCCTTTCCCAACGACCCGGCGGGAACCGCCCGGGGGGGGGGGGGGGGGGGGGCGGGAAAACCCACCGTCCCGGGCGGGAACCTCGGCGGGGGGGGCGCGTGGGGGGCTGGGCGGTTTACCGACCAAATCCCTCTAACCGCCGCCGTCCGGGCGGTTACCGAGGGGGCGGGCGGCTGCGGGGGGCCCCGGGGGGGAAGGAAGGGGGGGGCCCCGGGTAGGGTTTGGGGGGCGGGCGTCGCCCCCCCCCCCCCCCCCGGCCGACAACTGCTTAAATAGGACGGCAGGGGGCAATGGGCCCCCGTGGGGCCCCTTTAAAGGGGCCGGCCCATTTTTTTTTTTTTTTCTTTTTTTTTAAACTTAAACAATCCAAAAAAAAGCAAAAGAACTCCAATTTAAAATTTTTTTACACCATTGGGCTCTTTTAAATCGTGAACTAATTTTTTTGGGAAATTTTTTTAGATTTTTTTTAAAAAAAATTCAAATTTAAAATTTGAATTCAAACCGGTACCGAAACCGAACCGGTCCCGGCCGGTTTGTGGGTAACCACCGGTCGGTTACCGGTGACAAAAACGCTGCGGACAACTATACAGGCATGTAGTAATAATAATAATGTCTGTCACTGGCAGTGGGCCACCGCGCGCGACAGCTTGGCCCCCACGGGCTCTGCCCCGTGCGTGCCTCCTGGCTCATCCCAAGGGCCGCATGCATGCAATGCAATGCAACGCGGTTGAAAACCTGAAAGTGATCGAATCGAATCTCTCGCTCTCGTATCGACTAGAGTCTTCTTCCTCCTCTTTTTTCTTTCTTTTCTTTGTTTTTTGGTTTGGTCTTTACAAAGGTAGTACAATGGGTAGTACACAATGATGAGGCTGCTCCTAGGTTTTCCCATGAATAATATGTGGTTACTGCTTGCTTGCTTGCTCCCATCTCGCCCCCCAAGAAGAGCTAGTGGCAATAAGTGACCCGGGTGGTGATCCTTGTCTCATTACCGCCCACCAAATTATGTGTAAAGACCTGATTAGTTGTCTTTGTCCTAGCTTAAATTTGTCCGGTTCACAATAGCGCAGCTGGCCGGATTAGTTTGGACTAACTCCTAGTAGAGTATAGATAATAGGTACGTAAAATGACTTACTGTTTGTTTGGTTAAATTGCATTTTATTACTCCATCCGTTTTAACTACAAGTTGCTTTGATTTTTTTAGCACATTTATTTTTGCTATACACGTCTAGATATATAGACATATATTTCATGACGGTATGGTAAGTATAATAATTACTGCCGTATAATACTAGTAGTAATGGCGAACTGGCGATGCAACTTGTGTGCATGCATGCGATGGATTCTCGATCTCTTCCAGTCTTTTTGCCGCAGCATGTAGCTTAATGCTCTGTTTTTTAGACTTAGGAGTATTAACCAAATATATTAGTTATTGTGTAAAATATTTTTCTCTTCAGTCAGCCGCAAAGCCGGATCATGCTGGGTAGTGATTCGCACTTGTCCGTGCAACTTGGCGGCAAAAAAGATATCCTCGGTTTCCCAGAAGTTTTTTTTTTGAGATTTCGGTTTCCTAGAAGATGCTAACCAACATCCAGACCGGTAGGGCAATACCTCTTTTTTTTCATAATAATAACATGCTCTAAGGAACAGATAAACAACAGGGAGAACGACAGAAATTATATATTATATATATTATGTACACCTAATCTGCAACATATATGTGCGCATGTTTAATAATAAATAATCCACTGCCTTGCTTTGGTGGTGTACAGCTGTGTATGTACTACACTACTACCCCTAGTTCTCTCGTGGCTCGTACGACTGATAAGTCGCTGAAGCTTTTTTTTTTTTGAGAGAAAACACTATACCATGGCTGATCGATGGGGTTGATAAGTTAAAGTGAACAGGGCCGAAAGTTGACTGAATCGGATGGATGGGTGTTGGTCAAATGGTGAGGATTATTCTCAAGCCTATGATCTTATTATTCTACTACAGGATCCAGAGTATTAGCCCAGTTCAACATCTTCAAGAGTTTTCTAAATCTCTTCATTATCCTTGACTTTTAAGTAGTTTGAGAAAAAAATCATCTTCGTTAACAATTTTTTGATCCATTCTCCTAATCTTTTAGAACCTAGAAACGTAACCCTGTTTCGCGTAAATTTACATGCTATCTAGTCGCGCGTAAAGTCGGCAATTCTAGAGCTTGAAGGGTGTGAAAAAAATAAAAAATAAGAAAACATTCCTGATGTAAATGTACAAGAGAGATAGAATATATAGAAGTGGTTAGGATATTTTAGAAATAATATAAAATTTTAGATGCAAATTGACTTTTATATTTTAGGAGTAAATTATGAGAAACTTTTGGAGATGGCGCCTTTTTTTTCTCCCAATACATTTTTTAGAAGTTAGAAATAGTGAGACATGATGATATATCTCCAATTTAGCAAAAATTTAAACTTCAATTTTTCCCTAATTTTAACAAGCATTGAATCAAGCGGACCGTGAGATGATAAATGAAGAGAGAGAGAGAGAGGCACAAAGGTAGGATGATGCTAGAGAATCGACGAGCCAGCCAGGAGGGAGAGGATCGGAGGCTCTTGGAGCAACAAAAAACTAGAGAAGGAAAGAAATTAAGGAAAAACAAAGCACGCAACATTTCCCGTCCACACGTAGGAGTACCACAACGGTGACGACGATGCGGACGTACGATGGGATCGACCGGAATTGGGATGAGAGGGAAATCGTCAAGAAAAAAACGAGTACAGTGGGCCCGGGCCGCAGTGGCGTCGCTGTCCCGAACCGGACCGGTAGCAGTAGCACGCACTAGCTGGGGGCTACCTAGCTAGCAGCCTCACCGTCACTAGCTCGCTCGTTTGTGTCTGCTTTTGCTGGTCGACGTACTACGTACACGGACACAGATAATGGATTTCGATTCATTTTTATCTTGCTAGCCTAGCCTAGCTACTACTCCTACCTTGCTTGGCGTCCACACGTACGAATAAATAGCCCTCATGGTTTCACCTCACCTTTTCAAGTTTCAATCAGTTTGTTTTCAAGAACCATGACACCAATATGCTTTGCATGTGATGCTCTAAAATTACTGCTCCATCTATTCTAAATTATAATAAATTATTTCAAAATCTTGGAGAATCAAATAAACCATCTTAACTTTAACCAAAATTATAAAAAAAATGTCATCCTATAAATATATATCATCGATCCAGGCTTTCAATTCAATCCCTCCGTCCATCAAATCATAAAAATTAATTATTATCATTTTCATGTTATTTTTAGAAGACAAAAAAACAAAATCTATACAAATAAGGGTCAATTTTTATGTAATATAAGTTAACACAAGCCCACTACAAACCTTGACATTTTATGATAACTTAAGTCGTTTTGAACAACAATATAATTTTTTGTCTTTATAAAAATATTAATAAAATATACAAATATAATAGTATATTATAGTATTATATTATACATCTATGGACAATGGTCCATACTCTATAACATACATAATATAAATCGTAATAGTTCTATAATATATTATATACTTTTATATTTTATTAATATTTTTATAAAAACAGGTTTTTAGGGAAAGATTGTGAGCCGTATGCGTTCGAAACTTTATTATAAGCACGAAACAAATAATTCTTTCTTTTATATACGTACCACCTTTATTTCCTTATCATCTCGTCTCTATGGAGTATGGACAACTACGAGATGAGATCGATCGGTCGGTCGGCCGGCGGCCTGTTCATTATTGAGGGTTATATCATGCATGCATATGTCGTTATATGCCACCGCATAGACACAATAATATATATTGTTTTTTCTCTCCTTGTGGCTTCCTTTCTTTCGGCAGGTACCTTGTACTATATCATTATGTGGTGATATATATACACACGAGATAGTGGTTTCTCCATCTTAAAGAAATCTTTAGATATGTAGTCCTTTTATCCATAAAAAAATGTAATTCTCAGATTTTGAAAAGACATCATGCAGTATAAATTAGACTATTTTTTATAAAAATATAGATACTTATGATACAAAATAAATATTACTAAATTATTTGTATAATTTATTTTTATATTATCTTTATTCAGAGACATAAATATTAATATCATTTATTATAAATTTGATCAAGTTTTAAACTCTATTGACCAATGCGGATATCATAATTCATTCTTTCATGAACGGAGGGGTATACAAATTCATATGCATATCTTTTTATTGCATTTCCTTCTGTTTTTTCTTTCAAAGTTCTTGAAGTCGTTCCACTGTAGCTTTGCCGTGAAAGGCAATGTTAACTACTTTTGGTACCACTGCGGAGCACACTAAGGGTGTCCCATAGTGCACACTAAGGGTGTCTCCAATGTGCCACTTTAGCTAGCTTATTATAGCAATCTATGTCAGTACTTTTCTTATGAGGAAGAGAGAGAAGATGGTAAAGAGACTATGTGAGTGTTTGGATCCCCTTGGCAAATTAATAAATTGGCAAAAGAGCACGTTCTTTACTGACGAATAGATGCATGCTTCTGTTACAAAAATAGAAATCGAGCTTTCCAATTCAGTGTCAGGTTGTTTGTTGGTTGAGACATCCAAAAAATTATTGAAGAATCAAAGTATCTTAAATTTAATTAAACGTATATGATAATATAATAGTATTTATGATGTCAAATAAATATCATTAGATTTTTTTTATCAATTATATTTTTTTAGTATATGTATATTTGATGTTATAAATTTTTATAATTTTTTTATAATTATTGGTCAAATTTAAGATGTTTTGTCTTTAAGATTCTTGAAATGTTTTTTTTTAGAGGGATGGAGTAGCTCGTAGTAGTCGGCGCATTGAAAGTTGAAACCAAGGCATGCATGCAGACGACGAGCAAAGGACGTACGCCGGCACGCGAAACACACGCGCTGCTTCTGCTTTGCGCCGGAATGGCCGCGGGCCACGAGTGTCCATTTCCAGCAGGGGGCCGTCGTCATCGGCGCGCGGCGCCGGCGACGCGCGAGATCGAGCCGCCATGCATGCATAGTTTCACTTTCACATGCATGACGCGCTGGGACGGCGGTAGTCGGCACCGGCCACACAGGCGGGCACCGTACCGCCGGCACCTTTCAATGGCGGGAAAAAAAACGTACGTACGCAATACTCGGCCTTGCCGATTGCCGTACGTTCTCGCTGACGACGACTTTATTTCCACTTCGTTTTCTTTCCCGTTAAATACGGCAAGGCAGGCAGACATTAATTATTCATTTTTTCTATAGTTCAGGTGCATGAGAATTTCAGGCAACACTAATATACCACCAACTAGTATAAGTTGTTAATTTATTTTATTATTTATGTTTGTGTTATAACATATTAAATTTTGTACTTGTCCTCCTATAGAAATGATTGTAATTGTTTTAAATTGTCTTTTTGTCAACATATATAAATTTTTGTCGGGTTTGTAGTTTTGTCTAACAAGTTTTTTATTTCTGAAATCAAAATTACAGACTATGTTATATAAATTGCATACGAACTTAAAATTACAATTATAGTATAAAAATATATGTAATAATTGTTGCCTAAAGAAAACTAAATTTCAGGCACCTGAAATTTAGCAAATCCCTTAATTATTGTCTATTAAATTCACACTAGATGCTCAATTATTTTTGGATTTTTATTTTTATAATTTAGCAACAGTGGATTCGCCCCCTATTGATGACTAGTGAACGTGCGTGCCGCACGTGTCTTCCAATATTTATATTTTTAATCGTCATTCTTATAACTTGTCTATAATTTTGATCGACTAATTTCAGTGCAATCAACAATGTATATATTTTTTATCTATATCATATTTCCCTTCGTGTGGATCCGGTTATGGATGGGTAATTGCAGTTTGAAAGATCAAAATATTGATTTTTTAGTATTTGTTTATTTTTGGAACTTGGACCATATTTTTTTAAAAAAAATATAAAAATAAAAATCTATGACCTCTATTTTATCTTATCACCCACCAAACACACAAGGTGCTTTATTCCTTGAGCTTATCAGCCATAGCGGCCCTATTTTTCAGCCATGAAACAATGTTTTTTTCTCACACAAATCAGCCGAAACAATGTATTTCATTTGTATAAACCATCAGCTGAATATGCGTCTGGACGATGAAAATGACAAGTAGCAGGAGGAGACATGAGAGCAGTATGGGGCAGCGGCATGTCAGAGGCCGCCATATCTGATTTTGTCGTCGTCTTACCTAATCTTGTCATCGTCAATGCTTCGTATGTATGTAATAGAGAAGGCAAGAGACACAAAACCGCTCTGAGTTTGACAACCAAAACAAAGAACATAAAGCCCAAACTCATGCCAAACGCTATCAAATAATTTTAATTGGATATATCGCATTGATCAAACAGATTCAATAAATAATTTTTAATATGTTTAATTGGATACATACGGACGTATATATGTACACACACAATATTATTATGAGCCATGGGTGCTTATATTATTATTTATAATATTTCAAAACTTACTTAAAAAATTCAAAGAAGTCCATATTTTTTAATATATTATTTTAATATTATTACTGTAGTATTTAAATATAAATATAATCTTATATTCTCTATATATACTTATATACTTCATATACATGCTACATTAAATAGTCTAATATACTTTATATACATATACTTAATCTGTTCTATATACACCATAGAGTATACATATGAGAATAACTACACGTGCGTGTGTGTATGTACCAAACGACTACAAACTATTTAATTTACATTATTCTGTTTATTCATTTCTATTAAGTAATATTAATATTATTTATTATATTATATTAAATAAATACATAAATTAATTTTTTATATTTATATTTATATTTGTAATTATCTAATTAAATAATTTGTTAAAGAAATCCTTTTCTCGGTAAGTTACCATGTCTTCGTGCATGAAACGGGAAGGAGGTGATTGATCCATTAATTTGAGGTTGGCTTAATTATGCTCTTGGCTTTCTATTATGTAAGAACTCTAAAACCTCTGTGTTTGTTTGGATTTACGGAGGTGTGAAAAATCAAGCACTAAGGTTGTTCACCTAGGTTGGATAAAATGATGTCGAGGCCCATGAAATAGCTGCAACAACCCATAGAATAGATCAAACACACAGATTTATGAAGTTGTTCTAAATCAAAAAATTTGAACTTTGATCAAATTTCTAAAAAATATTAAAGTTCTTATATCAATTGGTAGTATTAGATTTATCATAAAATATATCATATGTTACTCATTTTAAGTCATAGATGTTGTTATTTTTTTTATAAAGTTAGTTAAAGTTAAAAATATAACTAACAAAAGATTTAGGAATTGATTTTTTAAGGTACAGGAGTATATATAAAACATTTAATTTACATTTACTTACGTTTATTCACTTTAAACATTTAATTTACATCGTCTTATTAAGTCATATTAATATTAAATATTAAATTTGATATTAAATTATTTAGTTAATTAGTTGTATTTAGCTAATTGAATTAATCTGCTATGGATTTTGTTCCTTAAACCTATATTTATATATATAGCTAAATTAGCTAAATTAAATAATTGTTAAGATTTTTTCCTTACTACGTTAACATGGCTGCATGCATGAAATGGAGGGAGGCGAGATTTTGATGTTGGCTCTAATTTGAGGCTCACTTTCCATTTATATAGAGTTTGAAAACCTTTGTGTTTGCATGGATTCACGAGGTGGGACAAATTAAGCGTTGTTGTGATGGTTCTTTTTCTTTTTGCTTTTTTTCGTCAGCGGCCTGCTCACCCACGATGCCGGAGGGAACGGCCCCTCTCTCACGGCCACGGCTTATTCACGGCCTAGATTGATCTACTATTTGCGTGTAAATAAAAAGATTAAATTTTTGTGGGTTGTCATGTATAAAATAATAAAAAAACATATTTTTAAGGTGGGTGAGGGAGGTGGGTATAATTCTCGTGTGGTGTTAAAAAAATTAAAATGTAAGGCGATGAAAAAGAAACACCGTGTAAGTATGTGTAAATATGTGTCGTTTATATTGGGCTCATATGTCAAATTGATATCAAGCGTTAGATTTCAAATCAAAGACATCTAAGGGATGAGACCTTATGTGGGTATCAAAGTTTAGGTGACAAGTATTTCCAATTCTGTGCTCTTTTATAGTATAGAATAGATGATAGATATAGATAGATGATGACCGACTCGTTGCACTAGGTTATTATCAGCGAGACCGAGACCGTTGACTTTGTCAATTCAATAAGCTGTTTGCCGAATTCGCCGTTTTCCAGAGTGAAGAATCGTCTAGCTGATCAATTATTTTATATTATAATATATATTATATATTATATAATTATATATATATATATAAATTAATTAGCCAAGCATTTCTGGTGGATCGTTCCACGGCACGGTTCACTGGAGCCGAACTATGACGACTTATTGATTTTGAGTATTTGTATTTATATACTCCAATATGATGAGATTTTTCCTGCGTGCCATTAAAAAAGTGGTTTGTTTCAATCCCATGCCACTAAAAGATGGCTCAGACTGTGTGTTTTCATGATGTTTATCTCTTTGCCTTCTACACCATTCCGTTCACCTTCCGTCTATTTTTTTGCCGTTTACCGGCCTGACAGGTGGGCCCCACAGCAAAAACTGTCAAACGCCCTTCCTTCTACCCCGTGCATTCTCTGCTCCCTCCTCTCCAATCTTTATGGTAGTGGTCAGCATGTGGAGGCTTAGCGACTGAGAACAACGCAGTGTAGCACCCGCCCTACCCCTTGCCCGCGCGTTTGTCCACGATGCGGCGGCGTGTGTGCCGCCGCGAGCCCTGCCCCACCCCATGGCGCGTGGGCCGTCCATGACGCCGGAGGCTGCGGACGCCACCACGAGCGAACGTCCACGACGTTGCTGTCACGACGAGCTGCAGGGTGAGCGCACTCGCGGGAGCTCGCCGCGGCCGCCCGGCGGCGCGTGCAGGAGCTCTGCTGCGGCCTCCTTCGCGCTGCACGTCATGGGCCGCTCCTCGCCGTCGCGAGCGCAGCGGGGGGGCTCGCCGCGACCTCCTCCGCGCTGCCCGTCACGGGCCGCCCTTGCCTCGCCGTCGCAGAGAGCAGCAGGGAGGGCGGGGAGGGGCTCGCTTGGTCGCGCCTCGCCGTCCGCCCCACTCGCCTAGCGCACAGAGCAAGCAGGGAGGGTGGGGAGGGGCTCGCCGGTCGCGCCTTGCCTCGCCGTCGTGAGCTTGCGGCGGGAGCTCCGCCGCGGCCGCCTCGGCGTCGCGCCCCCACTCGTATCGCGTAGAGAGAAAGCAGGGAGGGCGGGGGAGGGGTCTCCGGCCGCGCGCAGGCTGCGCGAGGAGAGCAGGGAGGGCGGGAGGGCCGGCGGCATTGCAGGGAGGGGCTCGCCACAGCGAGCGCCCGCCCCAGCCCGTGTCCATCTGCGAGGTGATGTTGGGGGATTAGGGGGGGGGGAGAGAGGAAGAACATTTTTGACATTTTATTGTGTGGGGCCACATGTAAGGCTAGAAAATGACAAAAATTAGACGAAGATGGACAAAATGGCATATGAAGGACAAAGAGATAAACGTCATGACACACAGGTCCGAGTTATCTTTTTAGTGCATGAGAGCTGGCTATTTTTTTTAATGGCACAGAGAGAAATCCCCAATATGATGCTGGGCACCGTTGTCCACCCTTATGCTTAGGGCCAATCTTGCACTGCACAAGGGCAGGGCGGATCTAGGTGAATGCATACGATCTACTAGGACACAAAAGATCATGCTATTGGTAGTGCATGTTTGGCCATACTCAGTTCTACTAGTAAAATTTTTTTTTTAAGTTTTTATGAGCAACTTTTTAGGTGAATGTAAACTATTTTGAAAAAATTATTTAAGAAATTAGCTTCACCACCAACTTTTATACATATAAGAATGAGAGGCAGAGCTGAGATAAGCTATTTTTTTAGCTTTATTCCACTTTATCTCTCTATGGGAGAGAAAAAAATCAGCTTCATAGGTTAAGCTGTTTTGAAAATACGTCTTTTACTATATGCCATCATAAAGATCCTCTTTACTCGGTATCATTGAAATTTCGAAGGTCCCTCAAATACTTGTCTGAAGATTATTTACATGTGTCATTTCGTCAGATTTACCTCTAACAGCAGTCTTTAGGGTTAGGGTTTCTCTATGCCAAAGTTCTTGGTATTGGAGTTTTATTCCTCCTTCTCCTCTTCTCGTCAATGGTGAAGGAGAAGGGTGAAATCGTTTTCCATGACGGCTTCGTTGAAGACGAGGGCGACAACTTCGGCGTCACATCTTCATCGACATGACGACATGGAGATCTTTGTTTCCGGACGGCGACATCAAGGCGGAGATGATGTCGTCGCCATGGATAATTTTCTTCGGTCTTTTCTTCGTTTGTTGTGGTTAAATTGGCACAATGAAAGATAGGGAGAATACCCTTCAGATCAGTCTTCCTCTTCTTCGGTTGGCAGAAAGAAGAAGAAGGAAGACACCTAGCAAGAAAAAGATTCTCAATTCCACCTACAGGAACATTGGCGTCCGTTGGGCATTGTTGTCAGGCTTGCCGCTATTGCTGGTGCGAGTATTTGTCTGTGCGGTCATCTATACGAGCGTAAAAAAAGTTTGGTTTGAGATTTGGAGCTTTTCACGGCGTGGGTATATTTTTGATGAAAATCAGTTTCTAGATATATCTAGTGTAATTCAGAGTGATTGTAATATGTTGATGTACCCAATATTGTATAATATATTCTTTTTCGCCGCAAAAAAAAGACAGTTGAAAAGCAATTTTCCCCTTAGTTGTAGAATACATCAAAATTTCCATTCTTTCCTTAGTGAATAACCTATGTTGTCTAAAACTTTATTTTTATTCACTATATAGCTTGTATGGCTAACAACTATGTGTGTGCGCATGAATACTTTTAATTAATATAATAAAAATTTTAATTTATTATTTTTTTGAAATATTCAATTTTATTATATTTATTTAAAAAATCAATTTTGTTATATTTTTTGAAAAAATTAATTTTATTTATTTATTGACAAAATTCAATTTTATTATATTTATTGAAAATAGTCACGGCACACACATAGCTTTTTATAGTGAATGAAAAAGTAAAATTTAAGATAATACGGGCTGTTACGGTGTCACTAGAGAAAAGAACCAAAATTTTTACACTCTAAAAACCAAGGGTAAAATGTATGCTGTAAGAGCAGGACGGATCTACATATAATTACTGTATGCTGGTGCGATGCATTTGAGCTATACTAGATCCTTAAATTTTTCTTTTTAAGTTAAAAGCATGGATCGATGCAAATGCAAGCGGGCCCGTGAGTCGTATAAATTACACTAGTGTCTAGTCATCCGTCAGAGTCGTGGGCCCACTCACGGTCACGAGGGGTGACCTGTCCATTCACGATTGGGGCTAGCCGGGACAGCGTCGCGTTTCTGCTGTAGATCACCGTACCGCCGGGATGGGGGCCCGGTGGCCCCAACAAGAATAATATATGATATAGTATTCATTTAGTATTTACTTATCCATTTCAATAATAAATCGTTTCACTACCTTTGGTTTTATTAAAAAAATATACATAAACATAGTTAAACTAAAGTTGTTTTTAATATACTTTTATTATAAAGCAAATCATAGCAAAAAAGTGATATTTTATCCGAACAAACAAGCTCTAAAAGTACAATAATAAACAAAGTGAAATAAATAAAGAGAGGATAACCGGCAAAGCACACATACATAATACACCACGGTCTATCTTGCTGATAACAATACTCACGTACGTGAATAATGGTGATCAGGTTCAACATGTGTCTCAATCACCTAATCGATCCAAAGATTCCAGATATATATCTAGTTTGTTTCTTTTTGTATTTATATCCTGGAAAGGAAGCGCTGATATTTATCTTCAGGGTATTTAGCTGCCCAGCGGTATATATATCAGTAGCAAACATATTAAATGATGAAACCACCCGTGTTACATGCTGAAATTTGTCAGTAGAGGGTGTGTACTGCAGGTATTTATTTTTTTGGAGATTATCATCCGTGTCTACGATGTGTTTCGTAAATGAATAGTAGTACATTTTGTGTATGAAAGTCAAAAGTAGCCCCCGGGGGAGATGCGCTTTGGGGTGAGAGATGGGCACCGATATGGGGAGTTTTTTTGTTCTTTTGCTGGTTCACAATTTATGAAAGTTCCAAAATTTGGTTTTGATGAAGAAAAAATGTGTGGTGCTGTTTCCCCGGCCCCCATTTATATTTATATTTTTTTATTATATATATTTATTTATTTTATTATATATTTAATATATTTTTAGTGTACTCCGTATTATGTTTATATTTTATATTTACTATATATTTTGTAATTAAAAGTATCGTTTTTAAATTCAGTTTTTTTTTTTTGCCTTTGGTCTTATTAAAAAGTTTTGTGCATTTTTTTATTTATTTTTTTAAAAATTTTTTTGTATTAGAATATTTTAAAATGTTTTTTTTTATTTTTTTATTTAACAATTTTTTTTAAATAAAATGAATGGCAAAGGGGAAATTAAAAAAAAAACCCCCATTTTTTGAGATGAAGGGAGTAGGTGTGTTTACCCATTTGGGTTTCCGTCTGTATTCCCCCTCTTAAATTTTTATTTAAAATAAATCAGGACTAGGTATTTGGTTTGGGTAACAAAAGGGATTTAAGGGTTTTTGGGGCCCTTCAAAGGGACTAAAAAGGGGTTTTTAGTGTCCTTTAGCTTTCTTGGGTGGATAAGTAAATAAACTATTTTAGTTTTTTTTTTGTCAGTTTGTTTGACAGTTTAATAATAAATTTAATGGGGGGAAACCAAAAAAGTTAGTCCCTCAAAAAACAAAAACAACCCCTTAGTGCCCAAAAATTAAGGTTTTTTTGGGGCCTGGTTTGTTGGTTTTTGGGTTTTCGCATGGTTCCCAAAAAGAAAGGATTTTTGGTGTTTTTTTTTGGCCAAAAGAGCCGGTACCCCCTAAGCTTTAGTCCCTTGGGTTTATATTTTTTGGGCCCTTTAAACGGGCCAGGGGGAAGAATAAGGTGGCATGTAAAACAAGAATGGGGGTGATTGTAAAAATTATTTTGATGGGTGGGTTTTTTGGATGACACTTCCCAAAAATCTGGGCCCTTGCTTTTTATGGTTTTGGGGGTTTTTGGGGTTGAATTTTTGAGAGCGGGAAAACCAAAAAACAAGGGGTTTTTATTAAAATGTTTTTATAAAAAAATTTTTAAAGGGTCTTGTTTTTAGGGGCCCTACCCCTAGTTTGGGCCCAATTTGGTAGGACGAGTGCCCTTTTGGTCATGGAAGAAAAAACCCCTTTTCAAAAAAAAAGCAAAATGGAAAAGATGTTGCAAGTAAAAAGTAGCGTTTGGGAGTTGCGGTTTGGTGGGGGTTGGGGGCCCCAATATGGATTTTCCTTTTTTTAAATTTTTCCCAAAGGGTTCAAAATTTATAGAAAATGGGTTGAATCCCGTGTGTTGTAGGGGGAAATATTTGTATTAAAAGACATAGATAAATGAATTAGAACAATGTTCCCCTTGGGGTATGCATTTTTGATTCGGGTAAATAAAACATGTTACATGTCAATTTTTAAAAATTAAAAATAAAAAAATGTAAAATGATTTTCCAGAGCATGTAGTGTGTATAATTTTCCCCATGAGACCCCGATAAAATACATAAAATGAAAAATGGAAAAGGTTTAAGCGTTAAAAAATAATTTTTAGTTATAAATACAAATGGAAGGGAAAAATGATTGTTTTAGTGAAATTTTTTAAAACCCTCTCTATCGGGTTAGAACCCCCTTAAAATTAAAATATTTTTCGTGAAATTTTCCGACTTATTTAGTCTTTTACCCTTAACTTTCTTTTTTGGATGTTTTTTTGGCTTCGGCCCCCCTTTTTCGTTGCCTTCTTGTTCGCCCCCTCCTCCATGCCCCCACATCAGGGGAGGAAGGTTTTTGGGAATTGTTCCGGGGGGTTGAAGAGCGGGGAGATTGTGCGGATGAAAAGTTTAATGATTTAAATGATGACAAAAGAAAGTTTTGTTAAAAGGAAATTTTTCCCTTATGCACTATTTTTTTGATACAAGACTTTTCCCCTTCGCTTTTTATTCTAAATAATATAATTTTTTATTAAAGTTGGTTTTTCCCCCAAGGTTCCAATTGATAATTAAAACATGGCATAGTGAAAAGAACAATTTTGTAGTTTTTTTTTTTCTTCCAAAAGTTTAAAATGATGTCAAGCTTATACATCAGAGGATATGGGAGAAATGGTATTTTTTAAATTAGATTCTTCTTTCTTTAGTCTTTATTTATTTTGTTTTTTTTTGTTTTTTTTTAATTTTTAAAAATAATCGGTTGCACAGGCTATGATAAAAATGTATATTTGAGATGACGACGAGGAGGAAAAAACTTTCTTTTTTGTGGACAAGGAAATTAAACCCTAATCCCTAAATTATTTTTTATGCGCTTTTTTGCAATGCAGAAAAAAAAATTTTTTTTGAGATGATGAAGAGGAAATCAAAATGGCCAAATGACGATCGTTTTGAGCAAGATCAGGGAATTGATTTTTGGGAAACCATTCGAAGGGGAATTTTGAAATTTTATATAGAGGAGCAGTGTGAAATCGTCCCGAACTGAAGTTTTGAAAGAAAAGAAAATTAAAGCTGAAACCTTTGGATTTGTTGTGTGGTGGAAAGTTTTAAATTGGAATGTTGAGACACCCCCAAAAATATGAGGTTGTGGTCAAGTGGTTGTTGATGCCAGGCACTTTCTTTGCAAAATCAGTTATTTAAATTTGGTCACTTTTTTATTAATGTATTGTAATTGAGTGTAAACATAATATAAAAATTTTTGTGATATCTACAGTTCCGTCCCCATGGCCATTTTTCCAAAAACAGGGAATTTTTTGGCAAAGGCGGATGGATTTAAAGAAGAAAACCTAAAGCTTTATTTTTACGAGTGACCCTTTTTCCCTGGGGAACGGTTGGGGGCCTTTTTGGTGTAAGGAAATCCTCCCAACAAGATTTAGAAGTTTTTGAGCAAATGGTTAGAATTTTTAAATGAGAATCCGTATTTGGCCCCAAAGAATTTTGGGGCATTTTAAAATTTGGGATGTTTAAATGTTTTTAAGTTAATTACCAAAATTGCCCAGGAGTTTTTAATGTCCACTGAATCAGAGGTGGGCGGTTGGGGAAGGGTGCGAAGGGGGGCCAAAATTTCGAGATATTTTCCCTCCTTAAGGGAAGGTTTGGGTTTTTCTTGGAATTCGTTATTTCAGGTTGCTTCCCCCTCTATCATCCCCTTTTATTTTAAGGGGGTTAGTTTGGGGGCCAATTTATTAAAAGGGGGAGTGATATGGAGGAAGTTGAGGCAGCTCGGCAAAACGGAAAGAAAGAATGTTGGTTTTTGATGATGATGGAGGAAATCCAACTTTTTCAAAAAAAACCAATCAAAATTTTTTTTGCTTGAATTTGATTATTTTTTGTAAGGGCCCCCTTTTGTAGAACCTATTGGGAATTATGTGTCTTGGGACTCTTTGGTTTAAATTTTTCAGATGGGCCCCAGGGTTTTTTTTAACCCAATTTATTTTGGGGGGCGTTTTTCCAAGCGTTCGTTTTGGGAACCTACATAAAGATTGGAGAAAAATGTTTAGTTTTCATAAGAAACAATCAGGATAGGTTGAGGGATAAACCTTTTCCGGGGCCCTGGGGGCAGTATGTTTTGGGGAAGGATTGTGAAAATTGTCGGAAGGGTACTGTTCTGTTACGTATTATTGGAGGCCCCGGAAATGAGGGGAAAATGGTTTGAAGGGGGTTGGGTTTAAAAAGTATGGGTAAATGTGTTTTCCTATAATGACGGCCCAAACCCAAAATGGGATGAGATAAAAAATGAAAGGAAACCCCCAGAGCCCAAAGGTCAAAAACCCATTCCCGTTGAGCGAAAACCCCACCACCACCCCATTAAGTTTGGGCCCTCGCTTGTTTAAAAAAGTTTAAACCCGGAGATGGGGGATGGATCTAGAACCCTTATTTTTTGGTTTTCCCCCCTTAAAAAAAAAAAAGGTGGGAAAAACCCCCACATTTATTAAAAAGGGGCCATTTCGGGAAAAAAGGGGGATGTGAATGAATTTTACCCAGGCCAGACAGAAAGACCCCCAGTTTTGTTAGATATTCCTTTCAAAGTTGGATGAAATGAAAAAAGTTTTGATTGAGAAAGAAAAATTGGGAAAAGGTAAAGGCTAGGTATTTTAGAAAAGTTCCGGGGGGGTTTTTGCATGCACATTTTGTAATAAGGAAGGAAAGACAAGCTAATTGTGCGAGCAATATGACATGATTTTCAGCGAGCCTACCAAAAAAGAAGAATTTAACCTGGAGCTTTTAAATATGGAAACCCAAGAATATGAGAAAATGGCCCCTTGGGGGGGATTTTTAATTAGATTGTCCATGCACGAGGGTTTGGGGTTTAATGCAAGCCCCTTTAAAAATCAAATTTTGTAAATCAACCGGGGGAAAAGGATTCGTAAAATTTATCAGCAAACACGTTGACGGGTAGTTAAAAGTTCGGGGTCATTCCCTGAAAATAAAAGGGTGTTCTTAAAACCCCTTGTCTGCTAGTCCCTTAAATTGTCATATAAATGTTGGGGTTTTTGGGGTAGTACCCATTTGGGTTTAAAGTTCTTTTCAAGTATGTTTTAAAGGGAATGAAAGGGCACCGGGGGGCCGGTGAGGGAGGTGAAAAAATTTGACAAGGGAGGGGAAATTTGATGAGATTGCTGTTCAGAAAAGCCGTTGGGTGTCCCCCAAAGAAGCATGGGAGGATTTTGGTTTTGATTTAAGCAAAAACCACCCCGGTTTGCAACGGGTTGCAGCTTTTTCCCCAAAATGCAATGGTTGCATTAAAAAACGGGAAAGGGGTCAAAGTATTTTAAATAGACCCTGCTGGAGCCCCTGCTGGCCAGGCATACTTGAGGCAAAAGGACAAAGGGGAAGGCGGAATATGTATTGAGATTTCCCAGAGAATTTTACTGGATTTGATGGTAAAATTTGGGGAACCCAGGAAAAATCAGTTTTCCAAGTTGGCAGAGTAATCTGGTTAATTGGGTAGGGAGAACGCTACTTTTTCTTTGTTTTTTAACAAGGGTAGCTGTGTATTTAACAAAATGAGGATGGGATGGGTTTAATACCTACTTTCCCGTGAATGCAGAAAAAAGGGGGTCTAATAGAAGAAGAAATACATGGATAAAAGTTAAGGAAGTTATTATTTTCCCAATGTTTTACGAAGTTTATTTGCAAAAATTATTGGTATTTGCGGGAATGATGTAAAAGGGTTTGGGGAACAGCCTAGATGCAATGGAGGGAAACACTTTTCATTGTCAAAATTTTAAGGTTTAAAAATTGAATTGAATAATATGTGTGCCCAGAGATAATTTCAAAAAAACCCGAAAATCTTTAAATTTTATCATTTGGTGTTTTTTAATAAAAATAGAAATTTAAATTAAAAAAAACAGGGAATAAAAAGATAACTTGCGCGAAGCCACTTAAAGGGAACCCCCCGAGGGTGCCATACCCTTTGAAATTAAACTTTTGTTTTTGTTTTGGGAAGGGGTTGAGAAAGAAAGGGGTGGCATTACGTATAGAAAGAGTAAAACGGGTTAAAAGTAAAAAGGTTGAAAATTGGTTATATTGGGTTGCTTTTATTTTGGTAAATTTTTTAAAAATTGTTTAGAATGCATGAATTAAAAATTTGGTTTAATATTAAAAAAGATCAAAAACCCATTAAAAAAAGTCTTTTACATGTGAGTTTTCCCGGGTGGAAAAAACCTGGCAGGTATATGATAGATTTGAACTTCAGGGGTTATAATTTTACCACAAGTGTTCCCCATTTGCCGGGATAGTAGCCCCAAAAACATCCCGAGGTAAAGGGGCGGGAACATATGAATTTTTTCAAAAGTCTTCCAAAATTTTTAAATTTTGCCCTACAAACCCAATGCAAAGGGGTATAGGGGGAACCCCCGAGGGGTACCACCCCAGGGGCCCCCCACAAAAGTAAAACCCCATAACCGTCGGAAAAGGGTCCCTTTCACGAACTAACATGCTAAAATTTTAAATATTTACAAAAAATTTTATCACTGTTTGTTTTAAAAAAATCCCTTTTTGGCCCTTTAAGGGGGGTTTTTTTTAACCCTTTTTCCCACAAAACCCAATTTTCCTAAATTGTTGATATATAAATTAGTAAAGATTCATTCAAGATATTTTTTTAAAAGCATAGAAAAAGCTACCATTGATAAAAAACCCTTTTGGTGAAAGGGTTAGGGATTAACAAAACTTTTTGGTTTAGATTAATAGGATAAATTGAAATGAATAGGGGCTAGATTAAATTTATGGGAATAGGTAACAAAGGATGACCCCTTTTAAACTTGTTTGATCCCAAAGCTTTTTGGTGACCTGTTTGGCAAAGAACTTTTTTAAACAAATCTAGGTTATTCGATAACTCCCCCGCAATTTTTTCCCGAAAAATTTAAACGAACCCCCCAAACTTTATCAGAAAATTAAAACCAAACAATAAAGAGCCCTTAAAAAGTTTATAAACAGATC
>JAJDON010000122.1:0-27500 GCA_022036555.1 Microstegium vimineum | reverse complement strand
ATCAACCGCCGATGTGCAACAGCAGGACCGCCTCTGGTTCCAGTCGCACCACCCACCGGCGGGTCGTTGATAGAGCCTCCATCGGCTTCCGTGCCTGATCAGGCGATGGATGACGTTCCCGACTAGGAGACAGCAGCTGCTGCAACAACCGAAGTGGCCTCGGCATCGGTACCGACGGGGCTCAATGAAGAAGCAGCATCCGCTGTAGCAGCGGAGGTAGCATCAGCATCGGCACCGTCAGCCGATGGAAGGGCGGCATCGCCACCACGTGAACCGGCCGCCACGTTGGAAGCAGCGCCGATAATAACACCACCGGCGGTGCCGACTCCTTCTCCAGCTCAATCATCGGCATCTGCGGCCGTCGTCCACGATGAAGCTGGACCATCCAACATACCAAGTCCCAGGCAGGAGATTCGCTTTAAGACGGTAAGTTAATCACCCTAAAGTTTTCAGTACAATTTTTCCGATTGGCAAACTCTAACTCCTGTTTTCAGGCCCAGGATTCTCTAGACAGTCTCTTCTCCTACAGCTTGAACCCTCAGGACGGAGATGAACGCCCAAGCCGCATTCGAGCAGACAGTCTGTTCTCCTTCGCAGTCGACGTCCCCGATGATGAGGAAGAGGAAAGCTCTGTCCCAGCTCTATCGGCAGAAATCAAGTCCAGACTTGAAGAACTACTCTCCTTGCTGCTGCAAGACACATCTCAACTCGTCCAGGACTCATTGGCAGCAAGGATTACATTCAAGGATATCCAAAGCCATCTTTCCGCCGATGCAGCAGAAACCCTTCTCCAGGCAACCTTCCTTGACATCAAGCAGATCCAGTACCAGAGGCTTACTCGTCGCATTGCCGATAGAGCTGCCCAAGCCAAGAGCGAGGAAGAGAAGCTCAAATTCAAACACCTTGCCAATGAGAAGCACAGAAGCATTGGTCAAGCAAAAGTCTCCATCGGCAACCTTGACCAAGAAATCTCCCGACTGTCGGCAAGGAAGGAGGAGCTACTGGCGGAGCTGCAAAAGGTTGAGGGGGATCTGACGGCTGCCAACCAGCAAAAGACCCAACTGTCCGATTCCATCGGGGTCTTGCGGCAAGAAAGAGACCATAATGCCCGACAAGCCATCCTATGGAAGAAGAAAATCAAACCGGTTGAGGGCTCTGCCGATGCCGACGCCAAGGAGATGGATGAAATAGAGCAAATTCGCCTACGTGCGATATCAGTTATCCACTCCTTACTGTAATGTCTGTTGTATCGGCAAGGATGTAACCTGATACTTGATCTCGACTTGTAATATAATGCCAGTTTGTTTTTACCGATATTTTTATAATTTTTCTTTTCATCGGCATTCGACTGAGCACTATGCATCTACCCATATGCTAGGGTAATATCTTTTTAAGTATTTGCTGTTGATCGCCCTAGAAAACGCCACTCCTTCGAGAGTTTCCAAAATGTACGCATTACCAGGAGCAGACTGTTTTATCCGATAAGGACCTTCCCAATTAGGGGACCACTTCCCAAATTTAGAGCTCTTAGTCCCAATCGGTAAAATCAACTTCCAAACCAAATCGCCATCGGCAAATTCCTTTACCTTTACTTTCTTGTCATACCATCGGGTAACCCTCTTCTTGTTCTCTTCAATACTAATTAATGCCCTCAACCGATGACCTGCCAAATCTTCTAACTCATCTTTCATCAGAGTAATATAATCATCGGTCGTCAACTGATCCTGAAAAGATAATCGCCTAGAACCAGTTTTAATTTCCCAAGGTAGGACAGCATCGTGTCCATAAACCAACTGATACGGCAAGATCTTGGTTGCACCATGACAAGCCATCTAATATGACCATAAAGCTTCGTTTAATACCACATGCCACCTTCTAGGGTTTCCTCAATCTTGCGTTTTAAGCTTAATGACTCCTTATTAGTCGCTTCAGCTTGACCATTAGCTTGGGCATAATAAGGAGAAGAATTCAACACCTTGAAACCCATGCTAGCAGCAAAGTCATCAAACTCCCCCGATGTGAACATAGTCCCTTGATCGGTAGTGATAGTCTGAGGAATACCGAATCGGTAAATGATGTGCTCCTTAACGAAATCCACCATATTTGCCGATGTCACCTTCTTCAAGGGGATTGCTTCGACCCACTTGGTAAAGTAATCGGTAGCAACAAGTATGAACTTGTGCCCTTGCTTGATGGCGGATAAATTTGGCCGATGAGATCAATAGCCCATCCTCTGAACGGCCAAGGCTTGATTATAGGATTCATTGCCGATGCAGGTGCCCTTTGCACATTACCAAACTTCTGACAATTATGGCACCCCTTGAAATAATTGAAGCAATCTTCAAGGATTGTCGGCCAATAATATCCATTCTGCCTAATCATCCACTTCATCTTGTATGCCGATTGATGCGCTCCACATACACCTTCATGGATCTCGCCCATCAACTCTTTCGATTCCTCTTTGCCAAGACATCTAAGTAAAACTCCATCAATCGTCCGATAATACAGCTCATTATCAAGGAGCACATACTTAGTAGCTTGGAACCTCAGACGCCTTTCAACTTTTCTAGATGGATCCCTCAAGTAATCGGCAATCTCCTTTTTCCAGTCATCGGCAACTGTTACCGATGTCGTGACTTCTTGAATCGGCTGATATCCGAGGCATTCTGTGCTAACTGATTGGCCTCTTCATTATGCAACCTTGGAATGTGTTCAAGGCGGTATTCTTTGAATTCCTTTAATAACTTCAAACAACGCTCATGAACAGCAATCAAAACTTCACTTCGGCACTCATACGTCCCGATCAATTGGTTAATCACCAACATAGAATCGCCGAAGATTTCAACAACATCGGCACACACTTCCCTAAGTAACTCCAATCCTTAAGTAAAGTCTCGTATTCAGCCTGATTGTTTGTTGAAGTGGCAATAGTCGGAACGAAATCTCGTACCTCTATCCTCGGGGTGAAATCAAGAGAATACCGATACCTGCTCCACCCTTGCATGTAGACCCATCAAAGAATAGAGCCCAAGGAGCAATTTCAACAAAGCTCACCACATTGCAGTGCTGAGTAACAAAATCAGTCATCACCTGACCCTTAACAGCCTTAGCCGATTAATACCTTAGGTCAAACTCTGATAGTGCCAAAATCCACTTACCGATTCGCCCACTCAAAATCGGCATTGACAGCATGTACTTGACCACATCATCTTTGTAGGCAACAGTGCATTCGGCCGACAGTAAATAATGTCTTAATTTAATGCAAGAGAAGTATAAACATAAGCACAATCTTTCTATGGCCGAATACCTGGTTTCAGCATCCACCAATCTTCTGCTTAGGTAATATATTACACGCTCTTTCCCCTCAAACTCTTGAATTAAGGCTGATCCGATAATACCATCATCGGCAGACAAATATAACCTGAAAGGCTTCCCGTGTGGAGGTGGAACTAAGACTGGAGGATTTACCAAGTATCTTTTAATCTCTTCTAAGGCTGACTGCTACTCTTCTCTCCATATAAACTCTTGATCGGCTTTCAACTTTAACAGAGGACTAAAAGATTTAATCTTACTAGACAGATTGGATTTAAATCTTCTAATGAAATTAATCTTGCTGATCAGAGACTGCAACTCGGTTTTGTTGGTGGGAGCAACCACCTTGTTAATTGCATCAATAGACTTTCTGCCTATTTTAATGCCTCTCTGATGCACCATGAAACCCAGAAACTGCCCTGCCGATACGCCAAATGCACACTTGTTAGGATTCATCTTTAACCCATGCTCCCTGGTACACTCCAATATTTTTCGCAAATCGGCAAGATGCTTTCTCAAGTCTCCAGACTTAACCACCACGTCATCAATGTAGATTTCAACTATTGTACCGATGTACTTATGAAAGATAAAATTCATCGCCCTCTGATAAGTAGCACCAGCATTTTTCAAGACAAAAGTCATGACCACCCATTCAAACAAGCCAACGTGACCTGGACATTGGAAAGCAGTCTTGGATATGTCTTCTTCAGCCATGAATATTTGATTATACCCAGCATTACCATCCATGAAGCTAATAATCCGATGTCCAGCAGCAGCGTCGATCAGCAGATCGGCAAGGGCATCGGGTAGCCATCCATCGGCGTAGCCTTGTTAAGGTTCCTGAAATCAATGCACACACGAAGTTTTCCATTCTTTTTATACACAGGAACCACATTAGAAATCCAATCGGCATATCGGCATTGCCGAATAAATCCAGCTTCGATCAACTTGGTAATCTCAGCCTTAATATCGGGTAAGATAGTAGGATTGCATCGGCGTGCTGGCTGCGATGTGGCTGGAAACTAGACTTGATGGGTAACCGATGTTCAACTATCGATCGGTCTAAACTAGACATCTCTGTATAATCCCAAGCAAAACAATCTTTATTCTCTTTCAATAAATCGGGTTAACTGCTGCTTACATTGGGAATCTAACTTAGCACTAATAAAAGTAGGCCTAGGTTTACTACCATCGCCGATGTCGATCTCGAGCAAGTCATCGACAGACGTAAAACCCTGCCCCAATTTTCCGTCATCAGCGAACTGATCCATTAAGACTCCTCCTCAGGACCGACTGCTTGGATCGGCTTGATGCGGTAATCGACAACTTTGAGGAACTCTTTATCCCAAGCTTCGCCAGATATACACCTGGTCCGCTCATAAGTGTCCAACTCTGCCGATGCAACAGTAGATGGGGCTTCACCGCGGACGACTTCAATTCTATCCCCGATCCACTGTACCAGACTCTGATGCATAGTAGAAGGGATATAGCAATTAGCATGGATCCAATCCCTTCCGAGGAGCAAGTTGTAAGTGCCTTTGCCGCTGATTACAAAGAACATTGTCGGCAAAGTCTTACTGCCGATGGTTAAGTCAACGCATACGGCTCCCATGGCGGTTGACACATTGCCTTCGAAGTCCTTGAGCTTCATGTCGGTCTCGACCAAGTCCTGATCACCTTTGCCAAGCTTTCTGAACACGACATAGGGAATTATATTGATCGATGCGCCACCATCCACTAGCATCTTGGTCATCGGCTGACCATCCACTTTGCCCTTAACAAACAAAGCCCTTAAGTGTTGCCTCTCGTCATCGGCAGGCCTTTCAAAGATAGGCGTCATCGGATCCAGCACCAATTGTGCCATATCGGCAGCCTCTTCATCATCGCTGACGGGCGCCATGAACTCCATTGGCAACATGACAACCATGTTTATATCTGCCGATGGGCCCCTGTCCTTACGCTTCGGCCTCCATTGCTTCTCTCCCGAGGGTTCTGCACTGTCATACAGGTCGTCGCGGCGCTGGCGCTGAATCCTCCTCTTCTGGGTCTTAGTCAAACCCTTAGGGCACCATGGAGGAAGCTTGGTCTTCCAGACAGGTTGGTGCTGTTCCCCCCTGCTTACATCGACACTTCTTCCGATGTTGGGATCTCTGGAGAATATCTCTTTGTCAGGCACTCTAGCATTGGTCAACTCCTCCAGCTCCCCCTGGTCAACACGCCTGCCAAGCCGATCATGGGCACTGAGCCTGCCCCCCAGTCGGTCATGTGCCGATCTGTTCTCTCTGAGCGGCCTGGCGTACCTGGGTGCCTGATCATCAAAACAAGGTCTCTTACCTGACCGATCGGCTGTGTAGTACCCATTGCACTCTGGACAGTTATCGGCAGTGGGCAGCTTGATGCCTTCCTCCCAACAATGAACGAAGAAGGGACACCTCCAGTGGTCTTTATGTCGAAGCCATTCCTGATGCTCTTCTTCTTCTTGCCGATACCATTCCTCACGTGATTGCCGATGATATCGCCTTGGCTGTTTGTGAGTGATAACCAACCCAGGAGCCCTGTTGGCGCTGTTACCCTCATCGGCAACCTCCTTGCCCTTTCTGTCATCGGCAAACCTCCTTGCGTCGTGCTCGGACACTTGGCAGTTAGGGTCTACCGATGAATTCCTTCTGGCAGCTTCCGATGTCAGCACTTTGGTTTTTTCGCTGATTTCCACCATATTGTTGGGGAACGGGTGCTGATCTATCTTCATCGGTTTCTGGGCTTTAGCGTTTTCGAACTTAATACGCCCAGACTCGATCTCCGACTGCAACTGCTGCCTGAATACTTTGCAGTCATTAGTACTGTGTGAGGTTGCATTATGCCACTTGCAGTACCTAATCTTCTTGAGCTCTTCGGCCGATGGAATCACTTGGTTGGGCGCCAACTTGATTCGCCCCTCTTGCAGCAACAAGTCAAACATCTTAGCGGCCTTGGTGATGTCGAAGGTGAACCTCTCAGTCTCCTTTTGGCCGAACGGACAAGACACAGGCTTCTTATCCTTCACCCATTCGGCCGCGTCGACGTTCAGCTCTTCATCCGATCCAGAATCTTCTTCTTTCCTGATGAAGGTCACCTTCTTGTTCCACGTCTTCCTAGGCTCAAAGGCTTTGACATCCTGATCGGCAATCCTTTGCACCAGGTGACTTAGGCTCTCAAACTCTTGGGACGCATACTTGTCCTTGATGTGCGGCAGTAACCCCCTAGAAGGCCAAATCTGCTAGTTGCCGATCATCAAGCACCGGACTGTAGCACTTGTTCTTCACGTCCCGCAGTCTCTGCACAAAACTCTCTACCGATTCGTCGTTGCGTTGCCTCATTTTGACCAAATCGGTAAGCTTCTTCTCATGTATGCCAGCAAAGAAGTACTTGTGAAATTGCCTCTCCAGATCGGCCCATGTAATTATAGAATTTGGAGGCAACGATATGAACCATGTGAATGCCGATCCGGACAATGATGAAGAGAACAATCTCACCCTTAATTCCTCCCTGCTGGTAGCTTCTCCGCACTGGATAATGAAGCGGTTGATGTGCTCCATTGTTGACGTGTCGTCTTGGCCGGAGAACTTGGTAAAATCGGGCACCTTGTACCGATTTGGAAGAGGAATCAAGTCATATGCAGGAGGGTACGGAGTCCGATAGGAGTATGTGTTGACCTTGGGTCTGATGCCGAATTGCTTTTTCATGACTTCGGCAATCTTACCGACCCAGTACGTGTCCTACTCTTGCCGACTCATTGGCTGATTATCGACTGGTGGAGTCGGCTGACGCGCCTCTTGAAGATGTGCAGTAGTCGGGGGCGCAGCACTAGTCATCTGCACACTATGCATCGGTTGACTTACCGATGGATAGTTTGGCATACCTGGCGGAGTTGGCTGAACCGTCACATTCATCGGTTGTTGTACCGATGGTCCGCTCTGAGTGTAAACTGGGCCTCCATAATAATACATCGGCGCGCCAGGCTGCTGAGCTGGTGGCTGGTTGACCCATCCAGGATTATAAAGCATCGGCATATGACTTGCCGATGGCTGATAGCTGACCGGAGCATGCGGCTCTTGAATTCTAGAGCAATTGATCACCAGATTACCCTGGGGGACCGACACTCCAGCTTGAGAATTCGCCACCAGAGATTGACTACCGGTGGTTTATAACGTGTTGCATCGGCACAGAGCTTGCCGATGGTGGCATCAGGGGTATCTTGGGGATTACTTGGAGATCATCCGATGGCGCTTGTATGGTTGGAGCAGGTGCAGAGTTGTGCATCTTATGAGCCATCGGCTGTGACTGCGCTGCCGATGCCGTAGAGTTCCTCCAGGCTGAACCGTCTCCCTGCACCAAATTAGAACCAGCGTATAGATTCGGAGGCATACCGTATCCCCACCAGTTAGCGGGGGTTGGCCCTGAAGTTGCCGACGCGGCCGGATCTGTGTTGAACTTGGTGAAGTCGCCAGCGTTCGGTCTTGGTGATGTAGCCACATCGGCAGACGGTTCCACAGGGGTGGAAGACGCCATTTGGGCCGCCGATGGGCTTGCAGATGCCAATTCAGGTTGATGGTACGCTGGACCGACATATCGCGGTGCATGCCCTTCTTTGAATGTTTATGCGAAGGCATTGTAGACAGTATTGGACAGCACGCTGGAGTGGTTAATCAATGCCTGATTTACGACAGTATTAACCATCTCTTGTAGCTTACCAGGGTTGGCGTCGAACGTGACCTGCCGTGGCAACGGCGGATCCTGCTTCTGAATTGCTTCGCCGCTCCTGCTGAGGCTGAAGGACTTGAGATACAGCTGCTTATATTCCTCCATAGCCCGCTCCATGGCCTGCTTCTGATCATCTCTCAGATCGGCCTCAGAGACTTCAATGACATTCCTCTGGTTGACATCGGCGTGATCACCCATGCCGAATGCGTAGATTTGTACAATCGGGTCCCACTGGGCGTGCCAAAAGAGGTGTTGACACAAAAAAACGTCAGATCTGTGAACACCTCGGGCTATTACCCAAAGCTCGGTATTCCGGAGGCGTGCCAGTCGATTTGACCAATCAATCGACAAGGATGATAACTAGAACAATCTGAACGAGACAACAGCGATGCGCCCGGACGTCAAGGCTCAGATTGATCAAGGATAACTAGAGCAGAGCTTAACGAGGCAAACAGCGATGCACCTGGATTGCCAAAGCTCAGAGGTACTCCCACGCGGAACTAACAAGGATTTGACGGAGATCAAGATGATGCAGCCGTTGAAAGCTTGAAGAACTCGTTGATAGCTATAACTAATGTAGTAAAAGGATAAATTGCGATAAAAAGGTAGAATAAGATAAAATTGGTTTGTTTTTTATTTGGATTGTATATTTTCATGGCCCTCGGGCACATATTTATACTCCCGCATGAAGAGTTGTACAAAGACACGACACATATCCTTTCTAAAACAAACTCCTACTTCTAAGGAAACTGACTCGCGCAGGAGCCGGATAACAATATTTGTTTCCTAAACAAACACACCTATTTTAAAGGAAAATAAACGACCTATGCAAGAGTCGGACTCAAACTACTATAATAATACTGGTACAAGACACCAGTTTCTTTATACTTCCTTTCGATGGAAACTTTCCATCGGCAGACCCCTTCAATCCGCACCTTCCTTCTTTGGCCACTTGTAATCCTCCGCTGCCGCCAAGTGCTATGTCACGCCCATCGACATCGGCAATACTTTCCTGATCGGCAATCGGCAGCATCTCTTTGTCGACAATCGGCAATGAGCCCTTATCGGCAATCGGCAACCATCTTCCATCGGCAATCGGCAACGAGCCCTTATCGGCAATCGGCAACGAGCCTCTATCGGCAATCAGCAATGACTCTTCATCGGCAATCAGCTTTAGCAAGACTTCACCAATTATCCTTTGTTGGCAAGGATCATCTAACCTTTATCGGCAACGCACTTGGCCTTCTGCAGCAGTCTTATCGGCAACATTGGCTCAGAATTTTCCCGATGCCGATGGAGAACGGCCATTGACCAGTCAAGCCTCAGCCCACTTGACACGTGTCAAAAAACGGTGTCAACAATGGTAAAATAACCTAAGCGATCTAGAAATAAACCAAGTATAAGTGTTTCTTATGATGTACTATATATGTACTATAGTTCAATTGGTCAAGAGAATTCTAAATGAGGACAGGTCTTTGGTTCAAATCCACATTAATGCATAATTTTTGCTACCTTTTTTTTATAATTTGAAATATTTTTTCTATTTTCTTGATTTTGAAATATTTGTTTGCCCATCAATAAAATTTAGTCGAGATATATAAAATAATAAATAAATTAATCCATGATTATAAATACATAAAAGAAAAAAATATAAATAAATCAATCCATAATTGTAAACAAATACATTCTATAAAAATATTGCTTAAAACATAGCAAAAAAATCAAGCCTTATGGGTTCGAACCCAGGGTTTTCAAAACTGGTCGGTAACCGCGGTTACCGACCGGTTACCGACAAACCGCCCCCGGGCGGTTCGGTTTCGGTTCCGGTTTGAATTTAAATTTCAAATTTGAAAAAAAAATCGAAAATGCTGAAAAAATTTCTAAAAATAGATCATGATTTATAGAGTCGAATGGTGTACAATTTTTTCAAATTGGAGTTCGTTTGCTATTTATTTTGACGTGTACAAGTTTGAAAAAAAAGAAAAATAATCTTTTTTATTTTTTTTTCAAACTTGTACGCGTCAAAATAAATAGCAAACGAACTCCAATTTGAAAAAAAATTGCACCATTCGACTCTATAAATCATGAACTATTTTTAGGAATTTTTTTCAACATTTTCATTTTTTTTTCAAATTTGAAATTTGGTTTAGGGCGGTTTGGGGCGATACCGTCTGTAACCGGCCCAAACCGACCGGTTACCGACCCCAAACCGTTTGAACTACGCCGTTTGAATTCAAAATGCGAACCGTTCGGTTTGGGGCCGGTTTGGAGCGGTTACCGCGGTAACCGGCAAACCGCCCCTGGACGGTTACCGGCGAGCGGTCGGTTTTGAAAACCCTGTTCGAACCCAAGATCATATGTTCAGCCCCTAGTGTCTTAACCAATTAGACTACAATAATGATGTTGTATAGTACTATAAATAGGTATACTTGTTTAACTAAGAGATTTTTATTTTGAAATTTTAAAAATAATGATGTTTATATAAACTAAGAAAAAATAGGTACAACTTTCTCCAAACCATTTAAATTTTTTTGGGATGTGTATGTTGGTGTATCATGATGTTGTGTGCATCTGTACAATTTTCAGACCAAGTTTATCTATTACTGTAATTATTTGTTGATTTTCTTAAGGATAAATGGTAAAATAACTTTGTCAAATGAAATCTTGATTAAAATAATAAATGTAGATCTTGGTTAGTTTAACAAACTTGTTATTCATAAATTTTATTTGAAAGCATTTAGAGTTTCAGAAACTGATTTCAAGTTACCATTTTTTGACATTCAAAATTTAAATTCTTTTAAAATTAGTCACATTAATAGATGAACCAACTTATATGATAGGTATTGATTTTAGAAAAATACAGAAAAAACAACCATCACATTTGGAGTTAGTATGAGAGAGAAAAACCAGTTACAATTTTCAACTACGAATTAAAAAAACAAATGATGAGCAAGTGTGATTTGTTTTTTTAATCTGTAGTTGAAACTTGTAACTAGTTTTTCTCTCTCATACTAACTCTAAATGTGATGTGATTTTTTCATGTATTTTTCTAAAATCAATACCTATCATCTTGTTTTGATCTTACCCTATTAGTTTAATCATATTTTCATACAATTTTATTTAACCAATTTAAATTTTGAGTTTAAATAAACTATTTGTATTTAAAAGTATTTAAAGTTTCTAAAACTTATTTTAAGTTACTATTTTTTGAAATTCAAAATTTAAATTCTTTTAAAATTAGTCCCATTAATGGATGCAAGTTGTGGATGAGAATGAGAAAATAAAGAGTTGATGCAAGCCCGAATGCCATTTATTAATAATTTGTCAACCCAAAAAACAAGCGGTTTGGATCGTGCACGGTAAATGGGTGCGTGACTCATACTACCTTCGTTCCTAAAAGAACGTAACTATGAAAACTGTACTGGTCAAAAAAATTTATGTTTGATCAACTTTATTTTAAATAGTATTAACATTTATGTCTCTAAATAATTTTATTATGAAAATATATTCTATAACTAATTTAATAATACTAATTTTATATCACGAATGTTAGTATTTTTTTATAAAAAATTAGTCAGAGTTTAAATTGATTGACTTGTCGAAAAATGGGACGGAGGTAGGTATAGTAAGTCATAGCCTGTCTTCTTCAACAACCGACGCAACAGAGCGGACCCATGACTTAAAAAAAAAAGAAAAAAACAGAGCGGTCCGGTTCCCTTTCTTTTCTCGTGAGGACGCGAGTCCCGTAGAAGCCACCGCCGCCTCCTCTCCCTTCTTCCATCGTAACCACATCCGCCACGGCTGCCGTCCCCGTTGCCGTGGTTGCCGTCCTTGCCGCCGTGGTTGCCGTCCTTGCCGAGAGGCCGCCGCTCTCGTCGAGGCCATACACTGGGCCACAGCCCTCGCTTTAGGCTGCGCGAGGGGCAGCGAGAAGTTGCAGTCAAGGTCGCGCCCTCCTGCCTCCATGCGTCAGCTGGCTCCTCAAGGATCCGTACCTTGTCGGTTTCAGCAGAGGCTCGTCCACGGTTCGTCATGGAAGGTACAACTATGTGACTTGCTGAGGCTCTAGGGTTACTCGAGCACGGCTACTGCGCGAGATGCTGAAGTTCTGGAGAGATTTCTGCCAAGGCGTCGACACCTGAGAGAGTTCAGGCAAGTTTTCCCCAATTTTGTGCCTCGGCGTCAACTGTTGGCTTTGCTTGATTGGTAATTCCATATGCAGTATTCGTGGGTGTAGAATTTTTTCTCACTTTAATTTAAACCTTTTGCTTACAGATCTGCTCGAAATTGAATCACTTTTCTTTCCTATGCGAATAATTGTTTCTGTACAATATTTTTGATTAGTTTTGGATGCTGGGAAAACTTTAGCTTCATAATCACAAAAGTGTGCAATAAGTGTTGCTCTTTGTTTATCAGAATTGATGGCATATCTTTACTTATCCTTTGAAAAGATCTATATCTTCACTTAGCCACCTGTGCAAATTTTACACTGCCATTTTATTATTTATATATTGCTGACACTAACCTACACCATTCACCACCATCCATATATCACTAGAATACTTACCGTGATATGTGTATTAAATTAAGAGTATGCCTAAATCTACATATCTGATAATTTTGCGGCTGCTACCTCTTTTTAGTTAATTGGTTTAAAAGTTCAGACCTGTAATATTGATATACTACTTGCCTGAACAGTTATCTAATATTGATTTAGTGAATATATGCACAAAGAAGATTTCCTAGATACTAACATGGGATTATTATCAACCTATTCTCAGGTTGGCAAAGATCTGCTGCTACAGAGGTTCAACAGAAAGCCATCGAATGCATTAAGTTGTTTCTTCTGTTGAATCAAAGTCCACAGTACATACTTAATTGCATATTGCCATTGCAGGTTGCTCCATACTGTGCTTCGAAGTGATTGTTGGCTTGACACACTCCTTGGCGAAATAGCTGCCTCCTGGATTGGCATATATTGCTCTTAGCCCTAGTATCTTGTATACTTGAATGCTTTGTAAGCTCATGGATTATATCGTACAACTGAAACTTGGTAAACATCCCTGCCGCATGTTTGTTTGACCTATTTATTTATCTTATGTTGTTCTACTCTGTGCACATATAGATCATAAACATAGCGTCCGGTTATTCAGTGTTCATTAGCTGAGCTGGATATAAAATCATTCTCCCAAGATAGTTCTCAGTAGTGGATGATTTCGTTGCCACACCTATTCCTTTCCAGTCCAGATTTATTAGTATACAGAAGTCCTGTTGCCATACCATTGATTTCGGAGCTTTCTGTTCCACTCCAAATATGGCAGCACTTTAGTTCAAGTAAATATACTGTCAGTACCTTGAGCCTTGTATTCTGTTTCCAGAGCCCTGTCTCTAAAATTCAACTATCATTTTCCCAGAGTGAATTTTTTCCATGAGGTTTCTGTGGATGGTTAGACAGGTAGCTATATGTTTAGTAGCATGCTATTATTTGCTACATTTGATCTATCCTACTGCATTTTTTAGACTTGAAAATTATGTATTTAGAAATCTTGCCACTTTGAGCATCTTGGCTGTGACTCTGTAATTAAAAGATAGCTGCTACACATCCAATGGATCAGTACGACTCATTCCTTACAAGGATCTGTAGCCATTTTTATGTTACAATCTGGTTAATGGAATGTACCAAATGATTAATACAATCTGCATAGTTGCTCATACTACAGTCATTCTTTTTGTTGAACTACAGAACTACAATACATATATAGATATGGTAAAAATAGGCATTATATAGATGTAGATATATATATGTTATGCGCGGGGCACCATCTAGTTTATTTTCATCTTGTGGCAGCCCGACCTGTTTTGTTGTTTGTTATTTATGCAAATGTACCACTCTTGGTGACTTCGTAATATGTGAGTAAATTGTCATGTATTTGACTTGATGTATATGGGCTTCTAACACATGTTCCTTGTAGGTGATGAAAGCTAGAAGCTCATCTCGTACCTGCAACAAGTTGGTAGCAAAGTACAATTTTCAAAATGAACAAGATAGGTTTTAATTGTTACAAAAAATATTTAAGTAATATTTGTATGATATTTGTCACTTTGTCTATGTTTCTTTGTGGTCATAAATGTCTGTGTGAGTAATGGACATGTTGACTATCAAGTTAGTCAAATTCTTTATGTTTTGTCAAGGCTAGACATGTTGGCTACCGAGATAGTCAGATTCTTTATATTTTGTCAAGGTTGAATGTAATATATTGATGTGTTACTTTCCATTATTAATCATAGACAATAAAATAACTTGATTCCTACTTCTACATTTATCTAGGTGCATTATATATATATATATATATATATATATATATATATATATATATAATAAAAACGCATATTTTTTGTTGGGACGTATTAAAGCGTTACAATATAACGTGTCTATACTACTACACGTGAAATATAGATGTATATACCAGATCGTTTCTACCAGTATGTATAGATATATGTAAACACGTAATAAAGACGTGGCTACAATATTGTTTCTACATTTTTTAGCACATGTTTAGGCATTACTATAAAACGTGTTATCTGCCACATCACCTCTCCACGTCACCTACTATATCGTCTCTATACTTCTTAGTGCGCAATAATGTGTCACTACAAAATGTGACTATAATAGTACACATGAATTACGAATGTATCTACAATATTGTTTCTATATTTTTTTTCACACGTAATGAAACGTTACTATACGACGTAACTACACTAATAGACACGTATTATATGTGCATCTATAAAAACGTATCAATGTGTTTAGATATGCATCTAACAATGAAACGTCTATTCATCTAATATATACGTTTACAAAAATCGTCTCTATCGAGCCTGACACGGTCCATACGAAGACATTTATAACACGTTTTCGTAAAAGCGTGCGTACAACTCTACAGAGACGAATTAAAGCGTGCCTACGGTCTAAAAAAGCGTAGCTACAGGGGTTTTTTTGAAAGACCTTATTTGGTTTTGGTTAATTGATAGAAACCTATGGACTAACCCTTGTACTAAGTGTATGATCAAGATAGGGTAATCCACCTTGGTACATGGAGCTAGATGAATGACCATGATGGATCAAGTGCTTCATAGACTAACGAAAAGAAGAAAGAGAAAAACAAAAATGGGCTCAAGGCAAAAGTATATTTATAGGGCCATTTTTGGTTTAGTGATCAAGACACTATAGAGAGTGTGATCACCTTTAGGATAGATAGATGTACTATCAAGAAAGGAAAACTCGTGTCGATTGCGGTTATCATGTGCCACTAGGTTTGCATTGCATATTCATATAAAACAAACCTAAGTGACACAAACATGAACTAAAATCCAAGAACTATATTGTAAAAGCTAACACAGGTGAACAAAGGCATGGATCACAAGGTGTTGGCACATGAAGACTTGGAGAAGAAGAGGCGGCTCGGGTTGACACTCAGAATGGCTCCGGACGCAGGGTTCGGACGCAAGTGAGGTGAAGTCCGGACCAATGCGGTTGTGTCCGGATGCATACCCTAAGCAGCGGTCTCTCTGGACAGGAGGTTCGGACGCGAATGATGGTCCGGACGATGACTCCGGACTTGTGTCCGGATGATTGGGGCTCTCTGGATGCTCCCTGCATAGCGTCCGGACGCTAAGTGCGGTCCGGACCCAGAAGACCGGACGCGCGACCGGAGTCAAGGGGCTCTCTGGACCCTCTCTGAGTTGGAACCGGACGCGTGAAAAAGGAGATCCGGACGCTACTGTGCCTTGCGTCCGGAGCGACACGTCAGCTGCAGACAAGGCGCCAACGGGCGAATTCAAATTGGAAGAGGGTCCGGACGCATGCGCTATGGTCCGAACCCCCGGGCAAACAGCGTCCGGAGTCACACAGTCAGCTGAGAAAAGAGGAGGAAACGGCTAGTATTTGGTGGAAGGCTATAAATATGTTTTGGCCGGCTCCTAGGGCTCTCTCTTGCACCTCCCATTCACTTGAGATACTTGTGCTTGCTTGAGATAGCCCCCAACTCACTCTCTTCACTCTTGTTGCATACTTGTGAGAGTTTGAGTGATTCAAGTGCTTTGATCATTGCATTGCATCTTAGTGGCACTTGGTCATCATCATCGTCGCGGAGTTTCTTGTTATTCTTGGTGTTTGCCAACACCTAGACGACTTGGGCGATTGAGAAAGCTTCGGCGCAATTGGTGATTGTTTGCGGCCGACTTCGACGATTGTGAGAGGGCTTGTACCCACCTCGGCGGAGCGCCAAAGGGTAACTCTAGTGGATTGCTCGTGTCATTGAGTTACTCTCGTTTGGGTGGATTCTTGTGGCGCCCGAGTTAGTGGGCTAGGCTTGTCATTGCCTATTAGCCACCGAATCACCACTTGAGTAGTCGACACAACGGGGACTAGCTTGGTGGCAACCAAGTGAACATCGGGAGAAAAATCAATTGTCATCTTGTCTCCTGTAACACTCTAAAATTTGAATAGTAAATTAGATTTGAATTTGAGTTTAATTTGATTTAATTCAAGTATTTTGGTGAAGCATGGAATTAATTAAATAAAACCAAATTAAATACCATGTTAGGGTTCAACATGTTGTGATGCATCTCATGCCCCTGCATTTTTCTTGGTGTGGTTTGGTTTCCAAAACCCTAGAAAATATATTCAAAATCTATTTCTGAAAATCATTTTGCAAAATCAAACAAAAAGGAAAATTGGAAATCTCTTTTTCTCTCTCTCACTCCTTCTGGCCCAGTAAGCCGCCGGCCTGCTTCTCCCCCTCTCTCTCTCCTTCCCTCCGCTTGGGCCGGTCCAGTCCGCGCCCGCGCCGCTCTCCTCTCCCTCTCTCCCACTGCCAACTCGGGCTCGCGTGTCGGCGCCGCTCTCCTCTCTCTCTGCCTTTCACTGACGAAGCGGCCCCGCCCGTCAGCTTCTCCCTCCTCCCTCTGTTCGTGTCCGAGCAGGACACCGCCGCGACGTGCCGCGCAAACGCCGACGCGGTTTCCCCGCGCTCGTCTCTGCTCCAGACACTCCCCTGGCCTCCTTTAAATAGCGCCGATCCCCAACGCCGTATCCCTCATCTTCTCGCCTCGGTTCGCCCCGCAAACGCAGCAGTAGCAGTGCCGCCATCGCCGCCGCGTTCCGCCGTCGCCGCCGCGTTCCGCCGTCGAGCCGCTGTCGTTCCGTGCGATCCCGACCACGGTAAGCTTCCCAGAGTCCCGTGCCTTCTTCGCGAAGTTTCTGAACATCTTCTCTCTCTCTTTTCTCCCTTGGTTGTGCACTGTGGGATCCCGCCGCCGCGCGCACCGAGATCCCGCCGCCGCGCACCGAGATCCCGCCGCCGCCGTTCGTCGAGGCCAGCCGTCCTCGGGCGTCCTCAGACCTCTCTGAGCCTCGCACTCGCCTCACGCGCGTGCGGAACATCTCTCCCCTCTGTTTTCCCTCTCTCTTGTGTTCTGGTTACTCGTGTCGCCATGCCGCAGCGAGCCCGCGCCGCTGTGCTATGCCGCCGGCTACCCTCGGGCCACCCCGAACCTCGCAAGCCGCGTAGATGAGTTCGCGGTGTCGCCCTCTCTCTCTCGGTGCTTCCGGAGTCGAAAACCGAGCACCCGAGCCCCCTTCTTCCCTGGCACCGACGAGCACGAGCTCTGCCGGCCATGTCCGCCGCCGCGCGCCGCTCTGATCCGGTGGGGAACCGCCTCCTCCCTCTCTGGATCTAATCTGATCCGTCCACCTCTGATCTAACGGATCAGAATACCCCGTACCCCTTCGCCTGGACGTTTTGCTAAAGTGTCCCTGCTCTTTTCTAGCTCTGAACCCGCAGTCCAAAGCGCCTTTCCCCTTTGCGCTTTCCCCTCGGGAAAACGTATTCCCTTTATCAGATCTGTTTTATTCGAAAATAAAATAAAAACCCTAATTACAGTTTTGCCACTGATTTTCAAATGTCTATAATTTGTTCGTTTTAAATCTAAATCGATTCGTTCAAGTTGCATTAGATCCGTAATTTTATGCTCTATCCAGTAGTATAGATTTCATCTATGTTAATTACTTTTGAAAATCAAAGAAAATTAATTTACTAATGCTTTAATCTGCCCTTTTCAAAATCCCGTTTAATCTATAACTTCTTCATTTTAGATCCGATTAGTGTGATTCTCGCGTCTTTGTGATCGTAGTAAAGTATAGATTTGTTTTATAACCTTTTACAAATCTTTTTGTTGTTTATGGTGTAATGTTCTGATCATGTCTTTATTGCTTCATGTATGGGATGATTGCGTGGTGATGTTGATCGAGTACAGCCGGTGAGATCTTCGGTGAGCAAGAGTTCTTTGCAGCAGATTAGGATCACCAGGAGCTTTGTGATCAAGGCAAGTTTAACATGGGATCATCCTTGTTACCTATTCACCATAATTCAATCTAGTCATTATTGCATGTGTCTAATTTGATTCCTATTAGATCTATACCATAGCTTTGTTATCCTTTACCTTGTCACCATGAGTTTTATGCATATGGGTAGCTTTTCTATGCTTTACAATAATGGATCTTGAGATGAATCTTGATTAATGATATATGCAACAGTGAGATAAAATTTGGCTTTTATAGCAACATGGAATAGGACCCCACTGTAGGGCAAAAGCTGGGATAATAATGCAACCACGAGTGCTATAATGGCTCTGGCTTTAGTCAAGTATGAAGATTCGTACTAGCATGTTGGCAGTTCGTGAAAGGCACCATTGCCGAGCAGGTTGTAGGGCATGTTCTAGGGTGGTTACCGCTTCGAAAGGTACCATCGAGTAGAGGCTTTACATACCCCTTGCCCTTGGGTCTGTAGGGTCTGGCAACATGTTGGGAAGACTTTTGAAAGACTTCATAGTGTTCCCTGCCCGCTCACCTTGGAAGTGTTTTGGGAGTCATGATCCCGGGCATATGGGTAACATGGCTTGTGGGTAAAGTGTATAACCTCTTCAGAGTGTAAATCTATCATGATAGCCGTGCTCACGGTTATGAGCGGCCTAGAAAACTCACAGTGTAGATGATCATGTTGTTTAATTTTTAATGATGTTTATTAATCTTATCATGTGGTTATCAATTGGGCTATGCATAATTAAAGCTAAGTGTTGGTAAAACTTGACCAAGTTAAAAGCAACCGCAGTACAGACAATGTCGGCCTTTTGAGCTTCATAACCCTATGTTACTCTTGCTGAGTACTTTAAGTGCTCACTCTTGCTTTCTCAACCCCTTCAGATGGCTATGAAGACTACCGTGAGGAGTACTAGGCTAGTGGTCAACCAGTCGGCGTTCCCTGTGAAGTGGAGCTTCGTCGCGAGAGTTATCTTTATTTTCCGCTGTTTTGTTTAAGAATATTATTCGTTATGTAATAAGCACTCAGTGATGGTACTATTTAAAGATTTGTCAGCTTATGTGTGTGATTGATCTTTGGGCACACATGAGTTATTCATATTCAATTTTATCCTTAAAATTGGGTGTGACATCTCCTGGCTACTCTTTGGTATTCTTGTGATTGGTTCTCTACATTGAGATCCTTACATCACAAGGCATCGGTATAACAATCATCACCTCTCTTGTATTTACCTTCCTATATATCTTGTCTAGTTAGCTTCTTTAGTAGTTGTTCTTGCTAGCTTGTGCTAAGTGCTTTAGGTTCTTGCTATAGATTGATAAGCACTTAGTTAACTAGAATTGCATTGGATAGGTGGCTTTGCACCTCAAGTAGAGCTAGAGCAAAAAGCTTCGCTTAAGTGTTATCTAACCTTTTGCTCTAGTGATTTGTAGAATTTTATTAGGCTATTCACCCCCCCTCTAGCCATCTAGGACCTTTCAGTTTTCCAGTGATCCGCGTCACTTCCATCATCCACCATAGGATCAAACCGTCATTAGAACCGACTTAGATCAATGGGGGAGATAAAGTGGGTGCATGGAGGCATGCATGGAGTTGGTGGGGAGGTCGGTGCACCTTTTGGGCACCTGGCCATGATCGGCCAATCCCAATGGCAGGTGGGCCCTACCAATTTCTCTCAGGAGGTGTCCCCACAGCACAAGGGGCATGTGGGTGGCCTGTGGGCCCATACCCATGGATCGATCGATCCCAAGTATTGGTCAAATGATCTCATCTTTTGTAGGTAGCTTCTAGAGGTAATGCCCACCATGATGGTGTATGCATTTTGCACATTTGCCATACTTGGAAATATGTCATGTTGGGTCCATGGATCCTCGTGCTTTCATCCAGAACCATTGAGAGGTAGCATACTTGGATCCAAGGGGTAGAAAGTGCTTTGGAGAGTGTTACTTGGATCATGGGGGGGCTTGGGAGGTCTAGTGGCCCCACAGGGTGGTTAGTCGACCCCCTAAGTGGGCCCACTAGCTCCCAAAAGTCCCCATTTGTCATTACCTGCACTCAAATAGTCATGGGACATGTGGAACTAGTTATTGGGTAAATTATGTTCATGTTATTCTTGTTTTCCATTGAATATGAGGATGTTGATGGTGTTTTGATGGTGATAAAATAGCTCGTAATTACCGTCAACAAGATCCCCCATACTTACCTCTTTGCTCATCCTCGAGTAAAGGTTAAAAGATAACAAGACTATGCTATTCAAAGTATAAAGCAAACATAAAGATTCATTCAAGACATTTTGTCATACCAATGGGATATTTGGTATTGGCTAACATATATCCTTGAGAAGTTGAGAAATGAAACAACTCTCAAGGCAAAGTCATCTTTCCCAAATCATATTTTAGTACTTGGAGTTTTTGATAATTTTTTCAAAAGAAAGCTCATAAGTCAACTTACTCCTCTTATAGTACTCTAAGTCACTCAAAGTGTATGTTTCCTCACCAAGGCATAAAGAGGTTGCCTTCTTTGTATCTCCCTATTTCTAAATGACTTATGTGGAGCTTAGGTAGGGATAAATAGTGTAGCAAACTTACCTTGCATATATTGTAAAGTCATCCGGATCCAAGGAGAGAAATGTCATACTCTTAGATCAAGATGTGCAAGTGTGTGGAAACATGACAAAAGATCAAAACTCCTTTACATGTTATCTCTTTCCTAACTTATTATTTTGAGACATAGCTATCTTTTTATTTTTCTATGAGCTTTGGAATGCTCTTTTTTTGAATGAGTTTTGATGTGCTCATCATTTTTTTCATAATTTTGCATAGTCTATGTCTCATTTACTAGCACATACTAGAGAGAGGATTTTCTACTAGAGCATGGAGCATGAATCTATGTGGAAAATGTAAGGCATGTTTCTGCGTACTTCCAGTGTAGAAGCAGCATGTATATATGACGTGTACGTGATCTTGATCTTGGGAGCATGATAAATCTCTCAACAAGGGTCACAAAACTTGACCGAACTCAACACAAAGTAAGCAGCTTATGTAGAAAGCTTAAATCATGAAAGAGAATATATGACTGTGATAGAAATTTTCTCACTATAGAGGAGTAGTGACATTATGGTTTTATGACGTTTTCAAAAATTAATCTCCAAGAACCTTAAATAGACAGGGTATGAATCATAAACCGAGAACTATATCACATTAAACAACAACTTAGTCGATATGATTCTCCTATCAAAGAATTTTCCCACTAGTATAAGCAAAAGGCAAGAATTCATCTTTATGACGCTTTTGCCCTTAGAACGTCATAGGTCATGTCACTCTTCGAATTTTAGTTTCAAATGTGATCTTCTTGTTTTCATTCAATATTAAAAGGTAAATAAACTAAGAACTTCATTTTAGGAAGAAATAATTTTTTATTTTATTTTATGATTATTATTTTTATTATATTTTATTATTATTATTATTATTTATTAGAAGAGAAATTAACTAAGTGATTACTTTCATGAAGAAATTATTTTTATTTCATTTTTATTAAAAGAGAAAATGAGCAAACAAAAGAAAAACATAGAGGCAAGGGGGAGAGACATGGCAAACCAGTCAGAATAGACATTTGAAGTTGAACGGATGCTGGCTAGTGGGCCCGGGCCCTATAAGGACGGTCGGCCGACCACCCCCTAGGGCCATTTGGCCACTTTGAACTCTGCATTCAGATCCCTTACCTCTGAATATTGCTTTGCTTTGTCTTTTTTGAATTTTGGCCTCCAAGGTGGATTGGCCGATCCACAAAAGTGGCCATTTCGGTCCAACTTTTTTGTGGAACATGTTATGGACGTGTACAACATGATTCAGTGGTCATTTTGGTGTTTTGACATGTTGGAGTGTCGACCGACCTCCCCCCATACTTGTTTCAGCGCATACTATGACACAGGATAGAGAAAGATCAAATGCAGGGGTTCTGTTGGGGAAAGATACCAGCAGAACCAAGAGTTTCATTTGCCATTGATAGCGTAGGCATACGTTCGTTGATTCATGAGTGATATACTAACAAGCCTAAGTGCCAAAGGAGAAGGTGGAGAGAGAAAGATCTATGGTCTTATCATAAGGGATGGCAAGATTTTGTCATGCTCTCTTTAGCAACAATACGTAGAACTTTTCCATATCGCTCTTTTGATATTCTTCTTGGTGGAACCATGGTGAGGTCAAGGAAGGTGAGACGGGAAACAAGAGGAGATGGAATTTCTACTAGTGGTGAAGAATAACAAGGTAAGAGGAGGAAGAAGGAGAGAGAGAGGTTAGGAAGAAGAGAAACAACGTTCAAGGCCTTCGTTTTTGCTCGGATCGCGATGAAAACCGAAGGAGAACGTTGGCCCAACATTCCTGTGCAATGGGACGTTTGAATGAGTTCGAACCACGATCGACCGATCCCTTTTGGAAAGCTAACGTCCGACCAAGCCATGTTCTGAACTTGGTCAAGCCAGGTGAGTTAGCTCGTGAAGTTTCGGGCCGATCCCTTTGGAGGCCAAATGGGTCGACCTTTCACGAGGGGCGAGTCAAGGCTAAGTCTAGGACATTTCTAAGGTCATTCTTGGAATTTGAACAAAAAAGTTAAAACATGTAGATTTTAGTTCTAATTGAGATTAAGAACAAAATCTATCATATCAGTTTCTTGCTCAGGAATTTCATGCTCATGTAAACTTTACTGACCATTTACCTTTAAAGGTGTTGTAGCCGTAATCTCGAAGCATGACGATTCCTTGCATCATGATATTGATGATGACGAATGGTCTTTCTTCTGTGAATCGTCGCATTGTACCCAGACCCTTTTTCTCCATTCATTGCTTCTCTCCTGCGAAGGATTAGTGGGCAACACATACCCGAAGGGATTCACAAATAATTTGAAACAAGGGAATTGTTTTCATGGAAATAGAGGACATCTTTTATGCTATAGAAAAGTTGGCTTTAGCATTTTAGCACATCACAAGATGTACCCTCATTGTTCACCAATTCTTTAAAAGTTAAGCAAGGTTGAGGCAAAGATGTGCAAGATTATTTCATTACTACCTCAAACCTTGATTTATCTCTATGAAAGATCTCATGACTTAACCACCAAAATTTTGAAGTTATCATGTATTGGTTAGTCCAAAAGTACAACCAGATTCCATACAAGTTTACTTTTGGTTCATTAATCAAACTTGACACCATGTCTAATTTGATTAAGGAAGGCTATTTAACCTAAGCACCATGCTTAATTTAAAGAGCTTTTGGAAACACGATCGATATTCCAAACCAAAGCACACTCATAACAGAACTAGGAAGCATGAAGGCATAAAGAGATTCTGAAGGACCGAGAACGGCGACCAGAGGGGGGGGGGATGAATGAGAGCCAAATAAAATTCAACTCAAAGACTTGGCCCTTGTCCCAAAATCACACCCAAAACTTGACCTCTAAAGAACCGACTCGCACATGACCTAACAAGTAGGTGGACACCTTAGGAAGACCCCTAAAGGTGCAGCGGAGAGGTCGGAGAAGATGGAGAATGATCAAAGCCACAAACTTGAAACCGATACACCGAGAGCGGTACTCTCAACCCCTAGAGAGAAGAGGCAAGAGTACACCCAAAAATACTTATGAGAACTGGTCTCAAAAGTACCTAATCAGGTTCCTTACGTGAATATGAATCCAACGCAACAAACGGAACTTGATTCGGGGTCCAAACGAGAGAGAAACGGCCAAAACAGCGATCAACAGTGACCACAGGACCACTTGCTATAGTCCGGTGGTAAGGTCCGACGATGAGGTCCGGAGCTAGGTGAGTTGCTGGAGTTTTTCGGCCACACCACAGGACCACTCGCTATGGTCTGGTGCTATGGTCCGAAGGGTGGTCCGACGCTAACACAGTGAGCTCTGGACCTCCGGACTAGTGGTCCGACGGTACCACAAGACTAGTCCGGAGGGTGGTCCGGAGTTAGGGACTGCTCTGGACACTTTCGGCCAGACCACAGGACCACTCGCCTAGGTCCGGAGACTTGTCCAAGGTGGTCCGGAGGGTGGTCCGAAGCTCACGAACAGTGTATAGAAAACCCGCGAAAACCAATTTCTCTCCGCCAAATCTTCCCAAAACTCAACCAAATGAACTCCAACTGCAACCAAACTTTGTAGGCATGATCCTTGTACAGTTGGGGAGCTATCCCGAAGAAATCATCGCTCAATTTGGAGAGGATAAACGGGAACACTCGGATTTGGGGCAGAAGGAGAAGAACGAGAACGCCACAAAGAAATCGCCCGATCTACGCGCTCGTGAGATTTGAGGAGAAATCCTTCGGTGCAAAGATGCTCCTCACAAGTATGCACAACTTGGTTCAAACGGATTTTCCAAAGCTACTCTCAACAAAGAGAAAACATCTTAGGAAAAAGAGAGAGCAAATGCAAAACGGAAAGAATGCAAGCAAAACGGGGACACGATCATGAAAGCGAAGCCACCATGGCTTACAGAGGTTACGGCCTCCGATTCCTCGCAACAATCACAAGTTCTTACACCAGTGACACGGTGGATCTCAAGCAAGAAGAAGCTAGGGAAGGGAAAACCTAGGAATAGGTGGGAGAGAGAGAGTAATGCAAGAGATAAGGATGAGGATACCCCTTCATCCTCTATTTAAAGAGGCTTTGGCTATTTCCCAAAGACCCCCCTAGATACAAGACCGAATTACCTAGCCCTAAGACATTGTAATCCAAGTCGGTAACTCTCAGCCACTTGTTTGAATGGACGGCCCGCTTCCTGCCGGGAGTTGCCGTCGCCTCGACGCAACCTCCAAGATTCCGCCACGTGCCATCCCCGCTTCCTCGGAAGCTCTGCCCGGGTTTTGAGGCCGAAACCCGCGAAACCCGCCACCGGTAGCTTTGGGCTCAACTACCGAACCCCGAGTTTTGTGGCCCAAACTCGGAAACCGACGCGGATAGTTTTGAGGCCCAAGCCACCAAACCACTCGACGTGAGCCACCTTGTCTTCGCTCGGTCGGACTCCGAGTCCCATGAGCCTCCGCTCGACTCGCACGTCCACTGTCTTGACTCGGCCGACTCGGTCCACCTCCATGTCTTCTCGCACTCGCCGGTGCCAAGTACTAGCCACCACAGCTAGTCCGCCGGCGCCCATGGTCCCTCAGTCCGAGCCCCGCTTCCGCCCTTCACCGCTCTCAGTCCGAGCCCTGCTTCTGCCCTTCACTGCTCTCAGTACATCGGCATGGCAAGCCTCTACTCGACCTTCTCCACGCCATTGACCACTGTCACTAGGCATAGCACCTGCACACCACAAGCCGATAGACAGGCACACATTTTCTTTTGCAAAGGGTTAGAATCAAGCCACTCAAACTGAACCGCTCAAGTGTTGGGTAATCACTCATCACAAAACTGAACTACATGGGTACTTATCCACCATGTGTTCGCAGATTCACTTAAGAAAAGACAAGAGCATGGATGATGAACCAGATGAGCATTTGCAGATTTTTTTAATTTTATTTTTATGACTTAGCAAGATGAGCAAGGTAAAAAGAGAAAGCAAGGTAGAGACAACCAAACAAATTAAGAATGAAGCATGATATAAATTTCTTAAAGAAATCCACTCCCCCATACTTGGATTTTGCAACATTTTACAACGTGAAAATCCAAGTCTAGGATGTGAAATTTTCTTTAAAATGGGCTTCATTATTGAAGGATGTTTGGTTGGACATACCTTGTGTTTTGCTCCATTGTTCTTTTTGTTCAAACCTGAAATGGTTAGTGACAAAAATACCCGAAGGAACACTTTCACAAATATTTCCTTAATCTCTTTTTACAAAGTCATTTGATTCATTTTAGATTTTTGGAAACTAAAAATATTTTTATTTTATTTTATATTTTTTAAGCAAACTTTAAAAGAATACGACTCGGGTTATCTCTCGAAAGTGCTTAATTTTAAGACACAAGCTTGTCTTTGGGAAACCTTCAAGTGTATCTCATGTTGGTGAAGTGGTTTCCCCTTCAACTCCAACATTTGTGAACATGTCCTCAAGACCAAAACCACTACGAGATTTGTAAAATTTATGGTAGACAAACACATCTACAACCAACCTTGCAAATATTTTCGAAACAAAAAGAATGAAGGGGTTGTAGATCATGTGTGTAGTGATGGTAGAGGGAAGGATTGATTTGGGAGATTTCTCATTTGAGCATGGATTTGATTGCAGGATAGGAGAATAACTTCCATGCTCGCTGAAATCGTTCTCCCTTTCAAGGAGTGGGTGATCACTTTCTTTCTCATGACATTTCAAGTCATTCTCAAGGCTTGAATGGGTCATGGTTGTTGGCGAGATTGACATTAGCTCACCCTTGGATCAAGAACTGGTTTGGATTCTAACCCTTTGATGAGAGGTCGGGAAGACCAAACGGGTAGATAATCTTCACCTATTCTATGCCCAAGCTTCTCATTTCCTATTGTGTTCTCCAAGATTCTTATGATTGGCCTTCCGATAAAAGTGAGATGAAAGGAAAGCCCAGGAAGGTCGAAGACATGGAAATCTAGGAAGATCTTGAGATCATCAACCACCACAAGAACATCATGGACTCCTAAACAATCAAGGACTTGATGACAAGACCCGATATGGATCGATAAGGATTGACCTGATCTTCACGATAGTAGGTCACGAAATCAAGAGATAACTTGCTGTGAATAGCAGGGGATAACTAGCTTTATACCTGTCCAAGGTTGGATGCGACCAAACGACGGGGAGAGAGACACGAAACCGCGAAGACTTCGACTCGATCTCCGAACGACCCCAGAACCACAATCCGGAACTAATCCACACAATACGGCGCAGCCGAACGGAAGCCCTAGAGCATGAAGTAGGGGATCTCAGAGGGATCTCTTCACAAGTCCAAGAAGAACAAGGGAGAACAAAGGTTTGAGTAAGACACTCAATAGCTCGGCTGCAATACCATATATGTTCTTAAATCATCAAAAGTTGCTAATAGCTTAGTCACAAGGGATATATATACTAGGAACAACCCTCCTAGATAGGTATGAAAACGAAATGG
>JAJDON010000121.1:0-30512 GCA_022036555.1 Microstegium vimineum | reverse complement strand
AAGGGGGGTACGGTAAACAAGTGAATGTGTATTGGACCCCAAGTAGGAATCACCCATGGGAAAGTAAGTGATAGGGAATGATGGTTGCCCCTGGAAAATATATCTTAAGGGGGGATCACCGATTAAATGAAAAATTTGGAAGTATCGTGATGCGTCCAATGACGGGGTTTGGCCCGATAGCAGTCGGGGGGGTAGGATCCCCAAAGAAAATAAAAAGTGGCAAAGAGGGCTGGGGGGAAAAATTGGGAGTCATGAAGGAAATTGGTAAACCCCGGTAAAAATTCTATGGGCCCCGTATGTATGACTTGACCCCTCTTAAAGTAAAGGTGGTTTTAAGTTTGGCCGACGCCTAAAATGGAGCACATAAACCTTATTATGGGGGGGAAAATGCCGGGGGAAATTAAGGGTGGGTTTTTTTTATTTTTGGATGGGTTCAAGGTTTTATGTTGCCTTAAATTTTTATTACATGGGGTTTGGAGGGGGGAGTTTACAAGTTTTTTGTGAAATGAAAAGGGGTTTTGGGTAAAATGAGGCAAAAAAGAGAATGGAAAAAAAGTTTGTGTAGGGGGGGTGAAAAAAAAAGGAAAGTATGGTGTGGTGGCAATGGGTTTCCTTGGGGTTTTTCCCAAATAAGGAAAGTACCGCCCCAAAGTTCGAGACCCTGAGGGTGAGGGTTTTTGGATAGGTTCAAACCTTTGAAAGGAAGTTGGAAAAAGAAGGTGATTCTGGGGAAAAGGAGAAGACTTGGATAGTGAAGAGTAAATTCGTGCGGCCGAAGGGTGAAGGATAAAAAGTTGTGTCTTGTGTTGGAAAAAGAAATGAGAGGTTATTTGAATCCCCCAAGGGATAGGATGTTTGCCCTATTGCTCAAGAGGGGGAATCAATTTGGGAATAAGTATTCCATGGCCAAAGAGCTCAAGAAGATTGGGTATGCAAGTGGATAATGCAACCTAACAGCCCCAATGCTGAAAAGATTCGGAGATTGAATTGGAAATCGATTGGGGTATAAAATTGAAGTCAAACCCAAAAACCATAAGATAGATCAGCCCCCTTCCAAAAAAGGGTGGAAATCGGTGAAAAAAAGATGGAATCGGAAATGCCAGAAGGGAAAATCATCGGGAATCCGACTACCCAAATGCCCAAGGCGACACAGGAAGTTTGGATGAAGAAAAGGGGAAAAAGGTTGGATGAAGTAACAGGCAAAATGGCTCCCGGAGTGTGTATATAAACAACCCAGGCCTATCATGGCAATACGGAAGAGCAGTATGGAAGAAGGGAAGAGATGGGAATGGCTTCGCATAAAGGGCCACTGGAGGTGTCCCTTCTTCGTTTATTGTGGGAAGAAAGGAAAGTGCCCCCTGCCCATTTAATGTAGAATGAATGGGGAAGAGGTCGGTCAGGTAAGCGATTTTTTTGTGATAGGCCCCCGGGACGGGGGTCGAGAAGATAGATCGGACAAAAAGACTAGGGGGGAAGTAGTCCCCGATGGTTGGAGGGTGTTGACCCGAGGGGCTGGAGGGGAAGGAAGTAGAGTGGAGAAGAAATATTTTCAGAGATCCCCAAAATCGGAAGAAGAGCCCATGTAAGCAATGAGAGGGCCATAATTGTTGGGAAAACCAAATTTTGGTGCCCCAAGGGTTTTACTAAGACCCCGAAAGGAGGATTCAGCGGCAGGCCCCCGACGCCTGTGGGTGTGGACCCTGGAAGAGAAGCAATGGAGACCCAAAAGGGAAGGAAGGGGATGGCAACAAAAATAGTTTTATGTTTGGGTGGATTATGGGCTATAGGATGATGAAGAGGTGGATAGGCCCAAATTTATGTGGGTCCCATGAGGTATCTTTTTAAAAAAACCAAAGATAAAGGAGCACCCAAGGGTTGTTTTTTAAGGAAGGTGGATGGTCAGCCGAGAAAGTGTAGTGGATGGGGGCCCCTCAACTAATGCCCCATGTGTGTTTGGAAGTTGGAAAGGTGTAAGATTTTGGGCGAAGACATGAAGTCAAGGACTTCAAAAGGCAATGTGTCAACCGCCATAGGAGCCGTAGGCTTTATTTAAACCATCGGCAGTAAGACTTTGCCGACAACGTTCTTGGGGGATCAGCGGCAAAGGCACTTACAACTTGTTTCCTGGGAGGGATTGGATCCATGCAAATTTTCTGTACCCCCTTTTACTATGAACAGAGTTTGGTACAGTGGATGGGGGAAGAATTAAAGTCGTACGCGGTAAACCCCCGTCTACTGTTGCATGGGTAGAGTTGGACATTTATGACCCAGACCAGGTGCATATCTGGGGGGAAGCCTGGGATAAAGAGTTCCTCAAAGTTGCCGTTTTACCCCATAAAACCCCACCCAAAAACAGTCGGTCCGAGGGGGAAAGTTTTAATGGATCAGTTTCCCCATGCAAAAACGGGGGCAGGGTTTTTCGTCTGCCGATGATTTTGCTCGAGGCCGCCCCTGGGGCGAGGGAAAGAAAACCCCAAGGCCAAACGTTTTTTAGTGCTAATTTAGTTTCCCCAATGAAAAGCACGTTAATTGTTTTTTAAAAAGGAAAAAAGTTGGGGAAATTGGGTTAACGGATGCCGGTTTTTGGCCAATAAAAAAAATTTTGGTTTTCCCCTGTTGGTTTTCCCCTTGGGCCCGGCCCGGATGCCCCTATTTTTAAAAGAAAAGGCTGGATTTTTTTTTACGACCCCGGTTTTTTTTTGGGGCCATGGTTTTTTAAATTTTTAAAATTTTTTTCCTGGTTAAAAAAAAGGAAAATTGTTTTCTTGTTTTGGAAATTTTGGGGGAAAAATTTTTTAAAAATGGGGGGTTTTGGGTTTTTCCCGGTGAGTGTTTTGGGGCAAAAATTTTGCTTTTGGGGAAAAGGGGTAAAAAAAATTTCGGTGAAAAAAACCAATAAGATTTTTTCCCCGTTCCCGGGCCGCGGTTTTTAGGGGGTAGATGACTTTTGGAAAAAGGGGAAGGGGTATTTTGGGGAAAAAATTTTTTTTTACAAGTAAAGGAAATTTTAAGCAAATTTATGTTTTGGGGGTTTAATTGGGAATTTAAAAAGTTTCTTCCCGTTTGCAAAAAGGATCCAAAAAGGGGGGGGGGGAAAGAAAATCCAAAAAGGGGGTTTTTTACCCAGGGCATTTTCTAGGTTTTGGTATAGGGGTTAAAAATGGCAGAAAAAATTGTCAAAAAAGGGGTTTTTGGGCCCCAAAAAACCCCGGGGATTTAAACCCCTTGATGGGAAAAATTTTTTCCCCTTTAAAATTTTTTTCGGTCGGAAGAAAAACTTTTACCCTCGAAAAGTTAAAAGGAAAGGGTTTTTTTGGGGGGGCACATTTTTAAAGGGTTTTTAAAAGAAGGTTTTTAGTTTTTTATTAAAGGGGTTTCGGAAAAATTTGTTCCAAAGGGTTTTCCACCTTAAATTAAAAAATTTTAAAAAGGGAGGAGTGGAAGGATTGGGGGAAAAAAAGGTTTAGTAAAAATTTCCCTAAAATAGGTTTGTTTTTTTTCCGATAAATTAAAGAATTTTTAAATGGGCAAAGGGGGCCCTAAAAGATGATGTTTAAGAAGCTTAAGGTTTTGGGGGGGGGAAGGAAAGGGTTTGCGTTATGGTTTTTGGGCCCAAGGGTTTTAATGGAATTTTAAAGGTGGGTTTTATTTTTCATCAGGGGGGTTTTTTGTTAATTTCCCCTTGGGTTTTTTTTTGGGGGAAGGGGTTTAAAGGGAAGGGAAGGAAAAAGGTTCGTTTTTTAAGGAAAAATTTAAATTTCATTGGATTGTTGAATTGCCCAAAAATGGGTCCCGGGTTTTTTTGGGGGTTTTGGAAAAAATTTTTGGGGTTTTTAGGGAAAAATTTTCGGGTTTTTTGGGTTTAATTTTTTGGGGGAAATTTTAAAAAAAAGGGGGAAAGGTAAGAATTTTTTTTTTTTCAGTTTTAAAGGGAAAAAAAGAAACCGTTGAAAATTTCCCAAAGGTTAAAATAAGGGGAATTTACAAGAAGTGGTACCCCAATTCGGGCAAAATTTTAAAACAGTTGGTAAAAAAAGGAGATTGGGGGTTTTGGGGGGTATAAAGGGTTGGGGCTCAAGGGCCGAAAATTTTCCCCCGAAAAGGGTTTTTTAAAAAGTTTTTTGGGGGTTTTTAAAAGGAAAGGGGGGAACGGGAAAAAGGGAGAGTAAAAGGGAGTGGGGAAACGGATTAAGGGAAAAAGGGATTAGGGGGAATAGGGGGGACGGGGGGGTTTTTAAAAAAGGGGGGAACTTTGGGGGAAAGGAAGGGGGAAGGGAAAGTTTAAATAAGGGGCCCGAGGGGGGGTTTTGATTTGGGGGAAAGTGAGAAGGGGGAAAAAGGGAAACTTTGAAAAAAGGGGGGTTTAGGGGGGAAAAAAAAGGGGGAAACATGGGGGAAGGGAAACGGGGGAGGGGACCCGGGGGGGGGGGGGGGAAAAAAAAAAGATAAGGGAAATGAAGGGAGGGAGGGATTTTTTTTTGGATGGGTTTGGGAAAAATTTCCCCTTTTAAGGGAAGGAACCCGGGGGGAAAAAAAAGGGGGTTTTTAAAAAGGGTTAAAGAAAACCCGGGAGGAAGGGCAAACGAAGATGGAAGGAGGGGGAGGTGAAAAAAGGTTTGGAAAGGGGTTTTTGGAAGGGTTTAGGAAAAAAACGGGGTTTTTTTTAAAAAGGGGGGAAAGAAATTATTTAAAGGAAAGGGAAAAAAAGTTTGGCGGAGGAAGGCCCGGAAGGGGGGAAAAAAGGGGGTTGGAGGGTTGAAAAAAAAGAAAGGGGGGTTTGGGTGGGAGGGGGGAAGGAACCCGGTTGGGAAAAAAGGGGGGGGAATTTGGGAAAGGTTTTAGGAAAAAAGGGGGGAAAGGGGAAACCCGGGGGGATGGAAGGGGCCGGGGGAAAAAAGAGTTTTCCCTGGTTGGGTTTGTGTTCGGGGATAAAAGGTTTTTTCTTTTTCCTTTGTTTTTTAAAACTTTTTTTTAAAATTTCCTTTGGTTTCCCTTTTTTTTCCCGGGTTTTTTTTTTCTTTCTTTCTCGGTTCCAAACCCCCCCCGGGTTTTTTTTTTTTCCCTTCTTAATTTTTCTTTTTTTTAAACCCCTTTTTTTTTTGTGGGGCCCCTTTCCCCCTTTGCCTTTTTGCGTTGCCAGCCTCCCCCCTTTTCCATCGGGATTTTTGGGGGCCCGGGGAAAATTTTTTGGTTTCCAAGTTTTGTGCTTTCTTGGGAAAGGGGCCTTTTTGCTTTTTTACCCCATTTTTTTTTAGGCTTTACCCCTTTGGAGTTTAACCCCCGGGTTTTTTTGATTTTTTAAAAAGGGTTTTGGGAGGTTTCTGCTGCACGGGGGGGAAGATGGCTTTGGATTTTTTTTTTAATTTCCCGGGTTTGGGTTTGGGGGGTGTTTGAAAGCGCAGGAGGAAAATTCCCCTAAATTTTGGGATTTGTTTTCCCGAAAAGGGAAATTGGGTTTTTTTTCCCCTCTTGTTTCGGGGGGGTTTGGGGCCCAAAAAAGAAAATGATGTGGCTTGGAGGGGGGCCCTTTTCGTTTTGGGTTTAGGTGTAAAAAAAAAGGGGTTTTTGGGGGGAATTTGGGGCCCCTGAAAACGGGGGTTTAAAAAAATATATCGATTGTAAAACTATAAGCGTTAAGGTAATCGACTTACCGTCTTGAAGCGGATCTCCTGCCTGGAGCTTGGTATGCTGGATGGTCCAGCTTCATCCTGAACATCGGCAGCAGATGCCGATGACTGGGCCCTTGTTGGAGATGCAGCCGACGTCGCTGGTGCTGGTATAGTTGTGGCCGGCGTTGCTTCCGATGTAGTGGCAGTCTCTTGTGGCGGTTCCGTCCTAACATCGGGGACTTGGGTCGACGGTACCGATGCCGATGTTGTTGCTGCTGCGGTAGATTGAGTGATTCCTTCACTGGGCAGTTCGGCTGATGCCGATGCCGGTGCTACCTCTGCTGCTACGACAAGAGTCATCTCTTCATTCAGCGTGGCCGGTACCGATGCCGATGCCGCCTCGGTTGCAACAACTGCTATCTCCTGGGCAGTGGTGTCGTCCATCGGCTGATCAGGCACAGAAGCCGACGGAGGTTCTGCCGATGATCCGCCGGCAAGTAGTGCGGCTGGCGCTGGAGACAGTCTTGCTGGCGACACATCGGTAGCTGATGGTGCAGTTGGGGCCGATGGCAGAGGAGAAACCAGCCTCAAGCGCCTTTTCTTCGTCGACGCAGCAGTAGGGGAGCCGACCCGCTTGGATGAGGACTGGGGGGCATCGGCAACAGGGCTAGAAGTCATTTGTATTCTGGAAGCAGATGCCGATGACCATAATGCCTGAAAATACAAAGCGAGTTATGCAAGATAAATGTTGCCGATGAAACACTATGTGATCGGTACAAGTAAAGAGTTTACTGCATAAGTTTGCGTGAAGGCAACAGCAGCAGCCGATGTAGCCTGAGTTGTTGTAGGTATCGGCGAAGGTACCTGTTGAGGCGTGAAGGCAGCCAGTGTCGGAGCTTTGTTCCCGATGATCGATATAGGGCCCATCATCCGAAGATTGAAGGGTCTACCGCTGTTGCTCACTGTGGGGACTGGATCATCGGCCTGTCAAGTACAAGGTGCAAAAGAGTTAAATGTTGATACCGATGATAAATAAAGTAATGAAAGTACATCGGATAGCAGACTTACTGCGTCGTCGGGAATGAGGTAATCGGCGTCGATCAAGTGCCGATAATAGTGCGAAGACTTGGCGAGTAGTTGGCACTTCCATTCTTGCCACCAAGACTTGAACTCGTTGGTGATGAAGGAAGTTGGCGACCAGGAGGACAAGTCAAGGTCTGACAGATCGGCATCGGCAGGAGACTGATGACTTTGTTCCAATCCAGATTGCTGGAGATTGTCTGCCTGGGTCTCACTACCCTAGAGTAGCACAGCTTGATCGGTAGTTGGCCAAATGCCAGTTGCCTTGCCGCCGCCGATGGATAGTAGAACTCGTACGACGGTGGAGCGTTCTTCCCAGATCCAAAGATGTTTACCGGGAGAGCTCGGGGAGTAATGCTGGCCCTCATAATTGCTTGGTTTTCGGGCAGGTTCATATCGGCCAAGTTGAACAGCAGTGGGAACTGGTTGTGTTCGTTAAGATACGGCCACCAAGCCAGTTCCGATGAAGGGAGTCCGTTGTAAAACCTCTGGAAATAGTAACCGAAGTGCTCTACATCGGCATCGGTACCTAACAGCATTATGACGGCTTCTCCAAAGTTAAGTGGAACTCGAGTTGCCGATTCATCATCATCGTATCGGTAATCTTCTGATATGTCCCTCGGGAATTGTTGGGCATATAGATCAAACCCGAGAGCATTGTGCATATGTGCATTCAGCCATAAGTTGACAAACCACTAGGGGCCTCCGAGATTGCCGATGGGCTCTCCTAACAGTAGCTTATTGGATACTTGGTGCAGCAATCGGTAAACTGACCCCAGGAGGTACCTGCCTAGAGGGAGCCTTGTGCCATTGGCAAGCAGTTCGGCCGCAGGGAGGTGCATGGTGGTCGGGCCGATAGTTTTGCCACAGAAGACAAACTTTTCCAACCAATGTTTAAGAAGATGGCATGCTCCCGTTGGCTTACCAATCCGGTTTTTTGGTGTTCCTGAATGTAACCTGTCCAGCCGCCGATACTACAGGTGTTTACTTTGTGCTCAGCTTTTCTGTTGAAGAGGCTAAGTGTATCGGCAGAGGTGATATCCAAGCCAGTTAGCATGTAGACATCGGCAAGGGTGGGAGTAGTCGGTCCATGCCTGAAGAGGAAAGCATTCATGCTGTCGGACCAGAAATATGAAGCTGCTATCATCAAGTTCTCATTCATCTCCGCGTCGGCAATTGAGAGCCTAATGCATTGATCTAAGCCACGCTCCTGCCAGTATACTTGCTGTGACCTGGCCAACCTCAAGTACCAGTTTTTCCATCCTTTGGTGTGCTTAGGCCATGAGCGGAATGTATCCTTCCATAGCCCTAGGTTGAAGCTCTCAGATCTAAGCGGTATCCGGTTAGTTTCTGCGTTGATGATGGAGGTGGGGTCTGGATTGCCCATTGGGCCTAGGCAACTAAGATTGGAACCAGCGAGGGGGATGATCACTTTGTTGTACAGCTCCTAGGGTTTGAAAAAGGGACGAATCAGAAGGAAGAACAGGGATGAAACTAGGTTTTTGCAGAGAAAAGAACTGTGCAGAGAGGTTGGACTGGATGAAGGATGAATCTTACCTTCGGGATGTCAACTTGGATCGCCATTTGGAGTTGGAGAGATGCTTGGTTCGTCCTTGGAGTGCGAAGGAGTACTGTTGCTCGAGCCTGTGTTCTTCAGAGCAGCCGGAGGTTGAAGACGAAGGCAGGAAGGTGAAAGTAAAAATGGGCTCGGGTAAAAAGGCAGTGTGGATCCCGGTAAAAAGGAATGTAGAGAGGCCCACGGTAGATACGCGCGGTGATCGAGGTGGTCTGTAACTGTTCATGCTACAATCGAGGGATTTTATTATTAAATTACAGTTCCACATGCGGCGATCGAGGAAACCGTACGCCTATCTCGGGGGTAACGGCTACAGCAACGGCTACAGCAACGGCTACAGTGGAGAGAATTTCGGCACGTAAAGTTATACGCTCCGAAACTGGGGGCATATGTTGACACCGTTTTTCGACACATGTCAAATGGGCTGAGGCTTGACTGGTCAACGGCCGTTCTCCATCGGTATCGGGAGTCGATAGTGCCAATGGAAGGGTGCTGCGGAGAGACTAAGTGTTTTGCCGATTGAGGCTGATAAGCCTTGCCGATAAGATCGGTGAAGTCTTACTGAAACTGATTGCCGATGAGGAGTCCTTGCCGATTGCCGATGAGGGGTCATTGCCAACTGCCGATGAAGAATGGTTGCCGATTGCCGATGAAGGCTCGTTGCCGATTACCGATGAGGGCTCGTTGTCGATTGCCGATGGAAGATGGTTGTCGATTACCGATAAAGGCTCATTGTCGATTACCGATGGGCGTGATTTAGTACTTGGTGGCAGCAGAGATTTACAAGTGGCCAAAGAAGGAAGGTGCGGATTAAAAGGATCTGCCGATGGAAAGTTTCCATCGAGAAGAAGTATAAGGAAACTGGTGTTCTGTGCTAGTATTATTATTATAGTAGTTTGAGTCTGACTCTTGCATGGGTCGCTTATTTTCCCTTAAAATAGGTGTGTTTGTTTAGGAAATAAATATTGTTATCCAGCTCCTGCGCGAGTCAGTTTCCTTTAAAGTAGGAGTTTGTTTTAGGAAAGATATGTGTCGTGTCATTGTATAACTCTCCATGCGGGAGTATAAATATGTGCCCGAGGGCTATGGAATAAAAACAATCAATCCAATTCAAACCAAATCAATTTTATCTTATTCTACCTTTTATCGCAATTTACCCTTATTATGCATTAGTTATAGCTTTAACGAGTTCTTCAAGCTTTCGACGGGCTGCATCACCCTGATCTCCGTCAAAATCCTTGCTAGTTCCGCGTGGGAGTACCTCTAGGCTTTGGCAATCCGGGCGCATCGCTGTTTGCCTCGTCTAGCTCTGCTCTAAGTTATCCGTGATCAATCTGAGCCTTGACGTCCGGGCGCATCGCTGTCGTCTCGTTCAGTTTGTCATAGTTATCATCCTTGTCGATTGATTGGTCAAATCGACTGGCACGCCCTCGACATCGAGCTTTGGGTAATAGCCCGAGGTGTTCACAGATCTGACGCTTTTTGTGTCAACACAACTCCAACTCAATCTCTAGTCAAGGAAGTGAATCCTTGAGATGAGGGGTAATACCTTAGCTTCACAAGTCGATTACAAACCTCCCTAGGCTAACACAAACGAGGGGCAAGCTCTAGGGCGATGCCTAGCCAGCTAGGAGCAATCTCCAAGGGTAACAAACCCTAGCACCGCTGGCCAAACATGAACCACAAACTCTTAGACTTTGGGAAGTAGTAGATCCGCTCTCTAGGAGTGTTTTGCTGCCTTTTCCCTCAAGAATCTATGGTTGGAAGTGGGGGATTGCTTGGAGGGTGAAGGTCAACAATGGAGTGAGATAGAGGGAGAGACGAAGGGGTACTGGACTAGGGAGGTGGAGACCTTTCCAGCGGCTATTTATAGTCAAGAAAATTCGCTAGAAGTGGAGGGCGGCACTGCCGCCCTAGCTCAGTGTGTCTACTGGATTTGAGTTTTGGTCTGAACACTGAGCTAGCTGAGTGCATGTCTGAGATATTGGTTAGAGCATGTGATTCACATCTGATAGAACAGCACTAGAATCCCCCTTAATAGTGCGGCATACCTATACTCAAATTCAAACAATAAATGAATTTAAACCTTTGATGAGTAGAGAAGCCTCCTTAATAATTGGGGCACCTCCACCTTCTCTATAACTTCCTCTTTTTGTTATCACCTGCTTGTTATCTCAATAGATCTCATTAGTTCTTAAATTAAGCGGTCATCGACACCAAAACCCACTTAGGTCTTGATTGCACTTTCAGTGATGGAGGATCACATTTCATCGACAAACGATTTGAACAGTACCTAGTGAGGCATGGGATCCACCACAATGTCGCTACACCTTATCATCCCCAGACAAGTGGCCAAGCAGAAACCTCAAACAAACATATCAAGAATATTCTTCAGAAGATAGTGAATGAAATGGGAACAGCATGGAAGGACAAGTTACCCGATGCACTCTGGGCACAGCGGACTGCATACAAAACCCCAATTGGAATGTCTCCATATCAACTCATATATGGGAAGACTTGTCACCTACCTGTTGAACTAGAGTTCAAGGCACACTGGGCTATAAGAAGATGGAATATGGACTTTGATGCCGCTGGAGAGAATCGACAAATGCAATTATCAGAATTGGAGGAGTGGAGAGAAAAATCATATCACAATTCAAAGATCTACAAAGAAAGAGTTAAAGGATGGCATGACAAGAAGATCAAGAAGAAGGAGTTCACACCCGGAGATAAGGTATTACTTTTTAATTCTAGGGTGAAGCTCTTCGGACACGGAAAACTACGAAGCAAATGGGAAGGACCATATAAGGTCATCAATTCATCATCCCATGGAGCAATCACACTTCAAAACGACGAAGGTACGTTATTCAAGGTAAATGGTCAACGTCTCAAAATATTTCTAGCGCCTAATGAAGAATTAGAAGAAATAGACGTAATTAATTTTTACCTTTTAAGTGAATTTTAAGGCCCAATCACTTTATCTTTACATTTCTGGGCCATGCATATGTTTTTTGGTATAGAGAACCTTCTAGAAACGAGTGCGCAGAGGGAGCCCGGCAGAGCCCACATAGCCAGGGCAGGCGCCCTAGGGTGTAGGGCGGTCGCCCCACCCCTGTCACCTCTCGCTGCCGCCTTTTGCACTCCCAAACCTTCTATCCTCTCTTATCCGATAAACCATGCAGAACACTTATCCAACCATTTTCCTGCGAGATTTGCTCCGTAGATGCTTCTAGAGGCTGTTTTCCACCCCTATATAAACAACCCCTGATGTCAGCCATCATCATCATTCAATCATTCTCTTAGCCCTCACTTAGAAGCTTGCTAGATCTCTTTGCCCCAATGGCTAGCAACAACAACACCGATAGGAGGATGGTACCCTATGGATCCATCCCCGACTAGATCCCCAAAGAAGATCCAGATTCCAAGGCCTTAGTCTTAGTCCATGATGAGCTCCCGCTAGCCACCATTCCACAAAAGCAGCAGCGCTATAGCAAATCTTTCTACGCGCAGCATGTCCTCGTTGCACCACCGCAACCGCTCTTGCTCAAGGGGCCAAAAGAAGAGGCCATCATCGAGGTGCCTACCGACACCAAGGTTCTTCCGCCAATACCCAAGGAGAGGGTCGTAGGAGTGAAGACCCATCGAAATGGAGAGCTAAACCACGTCAAGTACACCACCGAGGAGGAACGTCCCTACTTCGAGGGAATCCAAGCACCCAAAGTCAGATTCATGCCGCCAAAGGAAGCCCCGAAGCACTCCCTCAATTCCTTCGAGTCATCTCCCAAACGCCGCAAGACTGTAGCGGATTTAGAAAAAGACTTCCATTCTAGAGATGACACGATCATCAATCTACAAAGCTCGCTAGACTTCTACACTAGGCAGGTCATGAACCTGAACACCTCAGTAGGTGGCCTTAAGCGCGATGTAGATGAGCTTAACAAGAAGATGAAGTATTTAGAATGTCGCTAGTTGCCTTATCAAGTTAAGCAGTTCATGAGGCATAGTTTAGATCCATTAGATAGAAGAGTAGTTTGTTTCATTTCCCTTTGTATGCATGCCTCATAATAAATAATAAATAAACATCATTTCTATTATTTTTGTACCTTGCTTGTCTCCACTGTGTTGTTATCAAAAGAAAACAGGAAACAAGTATGGGGGAGACCCCCGATGACGAGACGAACAGATTCAACCGCAACGAGCACAAATTTCGGAAACAAACAGAGCAACAACACACACACACCGAAGCAGAGGCCGAGGGGCCACCCCAGCTGGGCGGCCGCCCCACTACCTAGGGCGCCCACCCTGGGCTAAGCACCTCCTGCTCCATCCTTCGACCACGGTCAGGTTTGCACCCTGCACGTTACATTTTTTCATGCACATCTCTAAACTTCAATTCGTGCACTGAGTTTCCATAAATAAATGCTCTAAACATGATAAATTAGAATGATAAAATGTTTCCTTAAAACATCTTCATGGAATAGACTCTCTGTATGAAATTTCCTAAGAGTCCTGCTAATGTTGGGAATTAAGTTAGAGTCTCCATGTTGCTTAAGTCGTTGTGGAATATAAGATGGCAGAATATGAGAACTTAATTCTTGATAATCTCTGTCACTTGGAGAATTTCTTTAAAATAAATAACTACCATCTCCTATATGCTTTACACTTACCAATCAAAGCCAAAAGGCTACTTATTTTGTATTGAGTTTGTTCGAATCGTGTGGATCCTTGTTAGAATTTTATCATACTCCGAAGGTCGGCTTCATTCATACTTTACAAACACAAAAGATTCTCTCTTCAGAAGTAGTGTTGCATTAGAGGCATGGGCTATGCAAAAATAAATAAATTCGAGGAAATAAAAATGGGCAAAAAGTCCGACAACCTCGTAGTAGAATTAGGGGTACTTCATGCACCCACTCAAAAAAAACATATATACAAAGATAGTCCATGGTTCCTCTAATAGCAATGCACCAGCAAGAGATGACATTATAATAAAATTTGACCAACAAATCTTGATCTAAGAGTATGACATTATTCTTCTCGGATCCCGATTTGACCAGGCAATACATGCAAGGTAAGTATGCCACATCTACCTACATTTTTCGAGATTCATAAGTGATCTGAGAGCACCAGAGGAAAGAAGTAAGCTAAACATGCAAAAACTCCAAGTGACAAGATTGATAGATGAAGGGTCTCTACTTCTAGCTACTTTATTCCTCAATTACTCATAGTTTTGTGGTGACTCTGCTGAGAACTCCCGCAGTACAGGTAAAAAGGAACTTTTTACTATTGATGTCTAAACCTTAAGCTTATGTTTTTACCAACCTTTTCTTGAGGACGAGTAAAATCCTAAGTATGGGGGAGCTTGTTGACACCTCTTAAGTATCAATTCTAAGTGTCAACTAAGTAGAAGAAAGGATATATTTGCAACACACTACCTAGACATAGGGTTTTAACTGACAAAATTCCACGAGTTTTGGTGTTTATCTGTTTCTGCAGGGAGACAACTGCAAAAGAGCAAAAGAGACCCACAAGTAAGTGTTACATAGACACATAACACCTCCGCGCGAAAAAGAATACTCTAGAAGGGTCAAGAAGGCTCAGGAAGGAACCAGAGGCCAAGCGGGCCTAGGGGCAGGGCGCCCGCCCTACCCCCTGGGGCGGCCGCCCTAGGGCAAAGCCCAATGGCCCTCTGCCTTGTGGACCCTCTCTCCACCGCCTTTGATATCACATCTACACCATCCATTAAGGTCGGTTTGATCCGACGGCTGACGATCATTTGAGAGGGCTATATAAGGAGGACCACTGCCCCCTGGCAAAGGGCAATCCATTATTCATTTACATATTTTCCAGAGAGGATTCGCCAGAGAGAATCCCTTATGGATCTATTCTCTAGGGCTTAGCATACATGTGAGATTAGATTGAGAGAGTTAGAGTGGAGGTGTGGATTGGAGGAAGCTCGGCCTATCGGTGTCTCTTCTTCAGTTTGTATAGACGGGATCAAGACTCCTAACCCGAGGCTTGCTCCTAGGATTTCTTCGGTAATTCGACTTCTAATTCTAGTAAGTTCCCTGTTTATTAATTCTTTGGTTTGTGAGTTTACTTTATTCTCTTCGCGTAGAGAGTAGGGTAATCGTCTCTAGTGTAAACGTGGTGTTTGGGCTAGGATACTCATAGGTATCCTCTGTCTAGCCGGATCTGTGGTAGTAGCTCGGAAAGTGACAATTCTGTAGATACCTTTGGAACCCACAATCCCGTTAGAAGGACTGGTAGGGTTTTATAGGCCGCGTGATAAGCATTCTCTGAGGTGTTTCTTATCACGACGGTTCTCCCCAATAGAATAATAACACATATCTTATCTAGACTAGAACGAGACTACAGTCGTGATCTTCTTTAATCGCCCATATCTAGATCGCCTTGTTAATAGCCAAAAGGTTAATAGCATAGATTGGTTAGTCAGACGCACCCTTTCTCCCTGTGGAAATATAAATTGCGATACTCTGGATAACCTCCCGGGTGAAGTGCTCACCGGTATCCGTGCGCTTGCAGATTACTTCCAAGTGATTTCTCTATTTGCGTTAACAAATATCAACAACCTTACGAAGAGTTTGTCAAGATGATCAACATAGATGTATTATTTGTTATATTTGAAGCTCATAATAAAAAGATATCAAATTTGTAACGAAACTAACATTGGAAGGCTCTAGAAGATACCAAAAGATATACTTCCAAAGGTGGGCCCACTTGGCATAGGAGGAGGTTGGCTGGCCCCACCCCTAGGTCGGCCAGCCCATTAGGGCTTCAAAGGACCTTGATGTCTCTTAGGAGGACTAGAGGGGGGGTTAATAGGCCTGTTTAAAAATTAGTTGCAGAACTTATCAAATTACAGGCGCAGCAGTACCGCTCTAGAGCCCGGCACTCCTGCTCTGCCCGACACTGCTGCTCTGTAGAGCGGCAGTGCTGGACAGTCAGACAGATATATATAGTTCAAAATCTAACCAGCAAATCAAAATTCTACTTGAATGGAAAGCTTTCTAGGATGGTATAGAACTTGTAGTACCACTTGGACAAGATTGCAACAACCCCACCACGTAGATCGGGACCAAACCCTAGAAATCACCTTGAGGACAAATGCAAGTAAAGTAAATAACACAAACACAAGTGACACAAGATTTATCCTGTGGTTCAGCTCGCCACCAAGGCTTGCCTAAGTCCACGTTGTTGAGGCTCGCCACACAAGGCTTGCCTTTCCCTCGTTCTCAAATCAAGGGAGTGAACTCTTGAAGTGAGGGGTGATTTCTTATCTGCAATGAGATGGTTACAAACCTCCCGGGCTGCCACACAAGTTGACAAGCTCCACGGGCGACGCTCTAGCCGGCTAGGAGCAAGCTCCAAGAGTAACAAATGCAATCCACCGGCTTGAACACGAACCAAGTGCTCTAGGCATTGAAGAATAGTTTGAGCTGCTCTCTAATGAAGTTTGGAGGCTCAATCTCTCAAAGAATCGGAGAGGAATCGAAGGGAGAAGCTTGAGGGGCCCCAACGGAGTTAGAGAGAGGGAGAGTTGTTGTGTTGCTGCACTAGTTGGGGAATGGTCGAGATGACCGTTGAAAGTAGTAGGGAGGGGATAGAAATACCCTCTACTGTCCAATGGACACTTTAAGTCCTGGCACTGCTGCTCTAAGGCCCAACACTGCTGGACCGCAGCACTGCCGCTCTGGGGAGCAGCACTGCCGCTCAAACCGAAAAATGCTTTGAATGAAAAACTGTTTTGCATGTTTGGTGGAATTTGAGCACTTGGTTGCACATTTAAGCATGCACATTGCATCCCCCTTTGTAGTATGGCCTTTCCTAAACTCAAATTCAAAACATCAAATAATTTAAATGCCTTTGAGTTGGTCACCGTATCCTTTGATAATTTGGGGTTGCACCACTAAATGTATTGTCCTCATACTTATAATACCTTGAGCATGTGTTTGCAATCATCCTTATCTCATTTCTTTGAGCAAACACACCTTAGAGCTTGTGACTTGAATCTTTCCAACACATGTGAGTTCAGTCCATGGCTTCAAGTCACTTCTACTAATAATTTGATCCTCAACACAATATGACTCCTCATAGCTTGATTAGTACCTCGACTCAATGCAAGTACTCTCTTCTTCACCTTAGCCATAGTACCTCGGTCTCCTTGACATTCACCTTTGCTTAGTACCTCGAAGTCCTTTCCTTGCTATCTTCACCCTATCAAGCCATACTCAAGTCACATCATATTAAGTATCCATTGAAAACCATTTCTTCAATAGTGTGATCCTTGCTTGAATATCTTGTAGATATGAATGTTGAGATCAATCAAGCTTTGATATATGAGACTCCATATTAATATGGTCAAGCCAATTCACAATTCCTTAGATCTTCCTTATTTCGGCTTGATACTCCTATCAGTCACTACAATCTCCATCTTCATACTTCTAGTTTGATAATATTAATGCAAAGTGATTTACCAAAACTTTGTCCATACAAGCAAACCAAAGCAGAGACCATCTTATATCCAATATACATTGTCTCCTTTGTCATTTGACCTTTGCTTGGTGTTTTCTCACTAATGCACTATTGATTCATTATTCATTCCTTGATCAACACTAGTCCAATATCCAACTCTTCATGTTCATGCAAAGCAAGCTAATATAGAGACCAATCCATAACTATCAACTCATGTCTCATTTGCCATTTTCCAAACATGCTTGCTTTCACATGATACTATGATATCCCACAACATAGAAGTTATTTCATTGATTCCATTTGTATTGTTGTCTTTTGCTTGAACTAGATTGTTCTCATGATCTTTTAATACAACAATACACAATTTGACCTTCATTTCAAGATTGTGTGGAATACCATCAAGTTTGCTTTTTTCTTGTTGAACCTTTGATACACTTAGCAAACTTGTTAGATCTGTAATTGTGTTGTCACTCAATTCACCAAAACCCACTAAAGGCCTAGATGCACTTTCAGGGCTACCAAACGAGCTCTGCTTTAGAGGTTGATTTCCCATCGTCTTAGGGTTTGCATCCATACTGTTGATCAAGGTCGGTTTGATTTGAGGGACGAGGTGATTCCCGATCATGATTCATAAAAGCTATGGGACTTCTAGTAAACCCTTATAAAAGGAGCCCCATACCCCCTCCTAGAGATCATCAATGATTCAGACCATCGTCAATTCAGATCAACACCAGGAGGATTAGAGCTAGACTCTCAAATGTAGTAGATTAGTTCTAGCTGAGAGTTAGGGAGAGTTAAGCTATGCTCAGTTTTGAAGAAACCTTTAGAGGTCTCATATATCTTTGTATCTTACCTTTTATAAAAACTTATGCTTTAATATTTATCTTTTGTATTTACTTTGATGCCTATCATGCGTATGGTTAGTATAGTTATCTCTCATTTGCATGGGATCTTCGCTCGTATTGAATACTCTAGTTATTATGTGATTAGAATAGTAATCCATAGTGTATATGTTGTGTATAAAGTATAGGTTACCTGAGATTGAGCTCAATCCCTTGGTTGGTTGTGGTAGCCCCACGAGTGATAGCTCTGTCAGGCCTTTGTAGTCCACAACGTTCGGATTGGTGTTTGTAGTGCTTTTTGGCAGCCTTCCCCTGATCACCCCTTCCTAGTATTTTCCAAGGATTAGAAAGGTATTGCTGCTATGAAGTGTTATTATTGTGTGATTGCTAACTACCCATGTATTAGTTATACCCTCTAGTCTAAACTAGAATAGAACTAAAGTAATAGATAAGTATTTATAAACCTTACACTCTTTTGTTGTCCTATCAATTTAGCTTGTCTGGTCATTTCATTATGTAATTCTCCTATGTATATATCATTATCCATAACTGTTGATTGATCACTTACCTCTTCTATAGTCTAGTAGGTATATTAGTTAGCAGATACATGATGGTTTATTATCATCTTCTTACAATTGCTTCCCTATAGATAAATATGATACTCTAGAATACTTCTGGGTATAAAAGCTATGTACTTCATGAGCTTGCGAATGTATCTGCGTGCATTAAAAAATACCAACAAAGTTCGTGGTGGCAGATCGACTAGGCAGTGGGAGGGTGGTCGGGCGGTGTGGACAAAGATTGGCTAGGTCGGGGCAGGGGCCATGGCTGGTGCTTGCCGTAGAAGCCATAGATAGGGGGTGGGAAGGAGGAGGCTGTCGTGACGTGTGGTGTGTTGTGCCACAGGTGAGGAGGAAAATGAACAACAAAGTCGAGAGGAAGTGAACAGTGAAATCGAAGGTGGGAACACTCTAGCGTTCTAATTGGTAAACTCACAACACTGTTGCCGGCCCCACGATCAAACGACATTCTCAAGGGCATCCTCAACAATACAAATTCAGCTAGCTGATAGGAATTCACGTCACCATTTTTACTATGTAAAGACAAAGATAAAAAAGAGAAGATACTATCTCATATCTCAACACCTATCACTCAGAAAACGAGGTAATAATATAGACCTGTTTATATAGAATGGGAAAAGGATGAGAAAAGATATAAAATAAAAAAGTCATTTACATGTGAAGTCCATATAATAAGAAAATTTAATATAACATAAATTTTATAACCATGTTGACAAAAAGCGTCAAATCTGTAAAACCCCCTCGGGCTATTCCCCAAAACTCGATGTCAAAGGGGTCCCCGCATTTAAACCAAATCAATCGACAAGGATGATAATTAAAACAAATTGAACGAGAGGGCCGGCCCCGGAATTCCCGGCCCGAACGTAAAGGGCCCTACATTGATCACGGATAATAGAGCAAGTAGACGAGGCAAACAGCGAGGGCGCCCCGGATTCCCCAACCCCCCCCCTTTAAAAAGGTTTCCCCCAGGGGAAAAATAGCAAGGATTTTGAGGGAGATCAAGGTGATGCGCCCGTCGAAAGCTTGAAGAACTCGTTTTTTAAAAACAACTAATGCAGAAAAGGGAAAATTTTTTTGCTGGAAAGGTAAATGGGATAAAAATTTTTTTTTTTTGGGTTTTTAAATTGGGGTTTGATTTTTTCCCCTACCCCTGGGAAACATATTTATATCCCGCAGGGGGGGTTTGTACGAGACACGACAGTACCCTTCCAAAAAAAAACCCCTATTTTAAAAGGGAAACTGCCGGCGGGGAAGGGGGATAACGTTTTTTTTCCCTAAACAAAACACCTTTTTAAAGGAAAAAAAAAATTGCAAGATGGACTAAAAAAACCAATAAAAAATGGAAAAAAACAATTTCCCCTTTTTTTCCTGGGGGAAAAACCTTCCATGGGCAGATTCCCAATTTCCCCTTTTGGGCCCCCCGGCATCTTTGCTCCCCAAAGTGCAATTAGCCTTCGGCGCGGTAATATTTTTCCCGTCGGCAATGGCGATTTTCCCTCATTGGAACCCCGGTGTTAAACCCCTTAGGGCAATGGGCAACCTTTTCCCTCAAAAACGGGGGGGCCCCTTTTATCGGCAACCCGGAAAGGGGCCCTTTCATGGCAATGGGCGGACTTGGGAAAAGGGAAAACCCCATTTAAAATTTTTGTCGGCAAAGTCCCCCCTTTTGGGGCAACACATTTCCCCTTTTGGATCTTTTTGGAATATTGGCTTTTACCGTGTGTGGAGAACGGTCTTTCCCCCAAAAAAGTTTTCCCCCCTTTGACAGGAAAAAAAACGGTGTCAAAACATCCCCCCCAGTTTGGAGGTTTTAACTTTAGTGAAAAAAATTTTTCCCCTGTTTTCTTTGCCCGTACCCGTTTTTGTAGCCCCCCCCCCCGGAATGGCGTGGTTTCCCGACCCTCGGTGTGGAATGAATTTAAAATAAAACCCCCGATTGTAGCACAAACAGTTACAGCCCAAATTTCGATCACCCCCGCGTACTCCCGGGGGTTTTTCCCCCTTCCCGCCAAAAAGAAACAGAACCCCAAAAAACCCCCGGACAGGTTTAAAAATTTATGGGGCCCAAACCCCCCCCTTTTTTCCCCGGTATTTTACTTTCCCTTTCCTGCCTTCTTAAACCCCCGGCTCCCCTGAAAAACCCGGGGCCCGGGAACGAGTCCTTCGCACCCAAGGGATGAAAAAAAAAACCCCCACTCCCTTATCAAGGGCGACCCGGGTCAAACCCCAAAAGGTAAGTTTACCCTTTCCCCAAATAGCCCCCCCCAAATTTCCCCCGAAGGGGGTTTTTCCCCCCTTTTTTCCTTTCTGATTTTTATGTTTTTTCCTTTAAATTTGGGGGAATGTAAACCCAAGGAGTGTTTCCCCGTTATTTTCCCCTTGTTGTTGGCCCCCGGGGGAATCGACCCCAGTTTTTTAAAAAAACGAAAAAAAAATTTCCTTTTAGATAAAAATGTTTTTGGTTTGGGAAATTGGGAAGGATAATTTTCTGGCCCAAACCCCCGGGGGGGTGGAAAAAAGGGCCTTAGGGTCGTTAGTGCGAAATTTTTTATGGCAAAAAATTTTATTTTTGGCCCAATTTTTTCTTTTTCCCCTTTTCCCAAATTTGGAGAAAAAAGGAAATTTTTAATGGCCCCCCTATTCGGGTGATCCCTTGAACTGTTTTTTTTCCCCGACATGGACCACCCCCCCTCCTTTCCCATGTTACATGCGCCCGGCCTAGACATTTTTTCTCCCGAAAACCTTCTCCTTGTTCAAGGAAAGCTGAGAAAAGAGAAATCCCCAAAGGGGTTTGGGGAAGTTACATTCGGGAAATCCCAAAAAAGGGGGTTTTTAAAACCAGAGGGTTCCACCTTTGAAATTTGGTTTAGACAAATTCTTCTTTGCGGCAGGGCGGGGCCCCACTCCAGAAACCCCACCCTGAAAAGCTTCCCGATGGGAAAGGTTTTTTTTGGGGTATTTTTGGATGGTATTCATCCCCCCCAAAAAAAATTATTGGTTAGCTAGGTGAGACATGGGCAATTTGGGGCCCCTGGGGGTTTCATCAAAATGGGGCTAAAAGACATTGAGAAATTACTTGTATGGATTTGATTGTCTCCTGGTCACCAATTCCTTTTTTAAAATGGTAAAGTCCTTGGTGGAAAAATGGAGGGGGGTCAATGTTCGCCAAGTCGTCGCATATTATGGCACATGATTGATGCCAATCATATCTCCCGAGTGGGGTAGTCCTTCCCCATGCATTTATTTTTTCCTTCGCCATCGGTACTTGACCCCTTGAGTTTGCAGGTTGTGACCCCATTCCCCCGATGAGCAAGAGCGGAAGCCCCTTTAAGCTTGAAAAAAAAGGTCCCGTATCATCATCGGCCATAAGGCCCCCGTTAGTGCTTCATCCCCGAAGGTACCCCACCCACCCGCAAAAAACCCGGTAATCGGGCTGTGCGCCCCGAGCGGGGGTTTGCAGTAAATTATTTAACAACGATTTTATTTTTTAAACGGAACATTTATTTGTATAATTGCATTGAATATTTTAGGATGAGGTCATTTGGAAGCCCCCAAACGAAAGCACTAAGTTTGGTGCCGATGCCCCCCGTCCTGTCGAAAGGGTGGATTTCTTTCCCGGGAAAAGGAAAAAAGGAGGGTTTTAGGTGGTAGCCATTTCGTCTCGGAAAGTGCCCCCAAATCGGGCGTCATCGGAGAAATAACGCTCACTTAGACCCGCCCATGGCGACGGGGCTTTTGGGCGGGAAGAAATCCCTCGGAGAAAAAGGGGAAATTTTGGATCGGTTTGGACCCCCTTTGTGAAGTTTAATGAAAGAAACACATCAAGTAGTGGGAGTAGATCGGCTCGGGACATCACCAGGTCCCGAGAAAAAAAACTATATGGAGGGGAGGCGGGTTTGGTCGGTGGAATCGCCATTCCTGTGAGGCGATCACCAGGCAGCGTGAAGCAAAAACAGCACGGTGCGTAAAACGGGTGGTGACGAGCGTCCCCCCGTGTAGCGGCAAAGGTAACATCGGATCGGTTTTTCGAAAGGTTTGTTTAAAGAGGGTTTACCCCAACCAAGTTTCATGCGAAGCATGCCAGCGACAACACTACCATACAACGGTCGTTTGCCCCCTTGGCATTTCATCGGAAACCCGCTGCCGGCCCAAGACGGGGGGGGGCCCATTGAAGCCAAGGCCGGGGCAAGAAATCCGCTTCAAGGGGAAATTTAATCCCCTAAAAATTCTTTTAAAAATCCTTCGATGGGCATTTTAAACCTTTGTTTTGGCCCAAAGATTCCCCAGATACCCTTTTTTTTTCAGCCTAAAACCCGCAGGACAAAGATGGGCCCCAAACCCCCCTCCAAGGCAGGTTTATTTTCTTTCGGTTGAATCCCCGATGAGGGGGGAAGGGGGGCTTGTCCCAGCTCTATCGGCAGAGATCAAGCCCAAAATTGAGGCACTGCTTCTTGTTGCTAAAAGACACCCCCCAGCTTATTCAAGACTCTCGGCAGAAAGGGGTTTGCTTTAAAAGACTCCGAGTCATCCCCCTGGACGAGCAGAATTTCTTCCCCGGGCACCCTTATCAAGAAAAACAGTTCCAGCAAGGTCACCGTCGTATCCCCAATGGGGCCGTCAACCCAAGAGCGAAAAAGAAAGCTTAAATTCAAACACCTTCCCGATGAGAAGATAGAAGCATCGGTAAAGAAAAGTTTCCATGGGAAACCCTGGCCAAGAAATTTCCCGATGTCGGCAAGGAAGGGGTTTGTGGGAATACGGGGTTTGCTACGCTAGCAGAAAACAAAACTTTCGACCTCATAACCGGATCTACTGCTATTTACAGGTTAGGGGGATTACCCTAGAGCGCAGGTGCAGGGGAAAGTGACTTGTGAGTCGTGCGCATCGTAGAGGCAGTGCTTTGCGTGGTCGCCCTTTCTCAAGTCCCCTTCGCGCGGTTTTTTTGTGCCCAGATGCAGCCCCCCGAGGAATCCCCATGGCAGGGAGGAAGCGTTGCGCCCCCGGATGTAGTCCGCGAGGAGCAAAAGGCGCGAGCTTGGGGAGGCGCGGGGCTCCAAAAGGGCGTGGATCGATTCCCCCCGTGCCCCCCCCTTGCTTATATAGGGCCAAACGAGCCCCCACGGTGGAGGCCCTTAGAAACCTAAACCTAGTCTAATTCGGGTCCAACCGAATTAGGTTCCCACCCCTTTTAAGCGTGGACCTATGGGCTCTGAAAAATGACATGGCCCAAGTATCTTACTGCCTATTTGATAGCGGCCCTAGAAAAGGGTGTCAAAATCCTATGCATCGCTTGTCTTATCAGATAAACCATAGGCCCAGTAAAGTTTTCCCCTTCCCCACTCGTTATAGGGTTCAACTGTGGGTTAACACAAACCCAAGCACGGCCTGCTTTTTTTTTATAAAAAAAAATGAGTGATCCATGATATCTCTCTCACAAAGAGAGGGCAATTTTCCTCTTGATTGTTTTGTCTCAAGATGTTTCCGACCACCAAGGGCCACCTTTTAATCCAAAAACGGGTGCGTTTGTTTGTCTCAAATGTGTTTCACTTTTTGGGTTTATTTTTCCACAATTCAGGTATAAGGAAAAAACGTACATGACATAAAATAGGACTTTCCTTGTTGGGTCGGGGTCCAGCCTACAGTTACATTGCCCCCTTATTAGTTTGACTTTCCCCAGTCTATGACTTGTGAACTAGCCACAACAATCATGTGCTGGTTAATATTCAAATTTTGCTCTTAAAAGAACCCGAACCAGGGCAATTTTTGAACCTTAGGTAATTGAGTTCCAAAACAATTAAATTGTCAATCAATCTGTTTTTAAAATGGATATTCAAAAACACTTTTTTAAATCATGGATACAATCGGAATTAATCATCCCATGTTAGCCTAGGGCTATTTTAACAGTCTCCCACTTGCACTAGGTTAATCTCTTAGATGTCTAACCCCCCATAGCCCTCACGTGCGCCTCATTCTTGGCTGTGGAAGACCCTTTGTCAAGGATCTGAACATCCAAATCCGTTTGTATTTGTAATTTTGATCTCTCTGATGACAAAACTCTCGAATAAGATGAAACTTTGCAGTACATGTTTGTTTTTTTGGTGATTCCTTTGGCCCCTGCCTGCCTATCGCCCCATTGTTGTCACAATGTTATTCAATGGGCCGGAGCTTTTGGGAAAAAACCCCCCAAGTTCAAGAGGAACCCCCTACCCAAAAACCCCTTCCTTTGAGGGCAGAAGTGCAATTATCGGTTCTGTGTTAAAATCATCTATGTCGTCTGGAAGTTTTAATCGGTTTGTAACCATTTACAACGGCTGCTATTACCTCCATAGATTAGGAAACCATCTTTAGCCTTTCAAGTACTTAAGAATTGTTTTTAACAAGGTCCAGTGACTCTCCCGGATTGGTTGGTACCTGCTCGAAAACATTAGGCATATGAGACATTGGGCGAGTACATATCGGGTATAATGTGGAACCAACTGCCGAAGAATGGAACATTACTCATTCATTCGCCATACTGTCGAAGGACATGCTTCTGCTGAAATTTAACCATGTGCATGGGCAAAAAACCCTTTCTTGGATGTTCCATGTTGCCCCGTTTTAACCCTTGTCAATGTTGTCTCTTGATTAAACCCTTAAAACCCTCTTTGATCTATCTCTATAATTTTGACCCCAAATGTATGTTGTTCTCCAAAACCCTTTCATGAAAAACTATTATTCGTGAAGTCTTTTAAGATTGAAACTGGAATGTCTTCCCAATCAATGTAGTCATCCATCAAGATTAGAAAACAACAGCGCTCCCCCCCCTTCTTGTAAACCAAGGTTCTTTTTTCATTTGACGAAGAAAAAACCTTTATACTTATAAAAACGAATTTTCCAATCCGAGATGCTTGCTTTAACCATAAATGGATTTCTGTGCTTGATATTTTTCCGCATTTTTAGGTAAAACAAAACTTCGGGTTGTATCTTTACAGTCCTCTTCCAAAATTTTCCATTTAAAAAGGCTTTTTAACATCCATTCCCAAATCTCATAATCGAAATAAGCGCAATTTGAATGACCCGGATGATTTAAGCATCGCTCCCGGCGGAATGTCTCATCGTAGTAACTCCTTGAACTTGCAAAAAACCCTTTGCAAAAAGTCGAGCTTTATGACGTGAACGTTTCCCACCCTACCTTTTTTTTTTTGCCCCTTTGCATCAATGGGGTTTAAAACCCATAGGCGGGTCAACCAAGTTAAAAAACTTGATTGTCTCCATGGAATCTACTCGAATTCTGGCACTTTCCCTTTCCCCGGAAATTGGGTCCTCATTGCTTCCGGTGTTGCGGGTTTGTCTCGTCTCCAAAAAACCCTTCCCCGTGCCTCACGGATTCTTGTGCCTTCGGGGTTGTGGTGGTGTTTCTCTTCCCAAGTATCTCAACGTTTGTATTTTAGCATAAAATCGTAGGTATCTCATTGGCTATCTTGAACTTTTCAAGATCACCTTTTCCTTTTTCCCTTTTGTTGAGAAACTTTTTCTTAAAAAAACCTTTCCGAGAACAAACACTTTCCCTTGATCGGTTGTGAAGTAATACCCTAAATTTTTCCTTTGGTACCCCACGAAAAAACTTTGTTGATTGGGGGTTGTTTATCTGACAAAAGTCGTTTAACATAAATTCAAAACCCCCAATCTTTAGAAAAGACAAACTGGGACTTTCCAGCCATATTTTTTGGGTGTTTTTGCCCACGGACTTAGAGGGTCCCCTATTAAATGTGAAAGCGGCTGTTTTTTGAGGTACCCCCAAAATGGAGGGGTTTGGTCGTGGCTCTCTGGGGACCAAAACATGTCCAAAAATCCGTTGTGGGGCTGGACCGCCGTTTCTTGAGGCGTTCCGGGGGAAGCTGTGGAACAATTCCCCAATCTTTTAGTGATTGCTAACTCATGGGTCAAAAAAATTTGCCTCCCCGATCAGATCGCAAAGGGTTTTAATTTTTGCCACGTTGATTTTCTACTTCATTTGAAAATTTTTGCTTTTCAAAGTTTTAGACTTTGCTTCTTTGGTGACTTTCCATATCTATAAAGTCATCGTAAAAAATTATGAAGTATTGAAACCACCTTAGCTATGGTATTTGGGCCACTACACAGTATGTCGGTTCCAACAAGTAAGACGCCCTTCAGGGGAAAACCTTTGAAGGCGCCCTTTGGGCATTTGCCTGTGGCAAGCCCCCACAGTCTGTTGATTCAAAAACAAACGAAGCTAGAAGCCATCATCATGGAGCTCTTCATGCGATTCCATTATATGACCCAAAAAGACAATGCCAAAATAGTGAATTAAAATTTAAGCGAGGCCTTTTGAAAAAACATTACAGATAGGTGTATATCAAAATTTAAAAAAAACAATCCCTTCCAATGGATGAAAAGCCACAAAAGTCATTCTTTGAATCAACAACCTTGTCTTTTTTGCAAAATGAAAAACCCTCCTTTATCAAAATTTAAGGTGACCAATGTTTCGACTTAAACTAGGGAAAGAAATTTCAATTATTCAAAATTTCCTGATAAATCCTGCGGGAGGTGAAGTTGCTGTCCCAAAGCTCAAAACAGCAACTTTGCATTGTTTTCCCACGGGAAATCAACTTCGCCCCTTTTGTGCTTCTACTTCTTCCATTCCTGCACGTATTGAAATATGGGAAACCCATCCCGGGTTTAAAAAACCAGGAGTTAATGGAAAAATTTTAGCGAGAAAATTTCTGTAAATAAACGACAAGTGTTTAAAAAGGGGGAGTACCCTTTTCTCGCCACCTTTTTTAAGGACTCCCAAATAAGCTTGCGTTTTCTTCAGTGACCTTTCCCCTTAAATGAAAGCATATTGCTTCAGAGCTGGTCCATTGGAGGAGGGGGGTTTGGGTTAGAGACTCATCTTTGCCTTCGCCTTCTTCTTCCACCCCGCCCCCCTTTTAAAGTTTGGGTTGTTTTGGACCCCCATCACATGGTTACTGCCTGTGCCCTTTTTGATATCAGTTCTGTGTTTTAAGATGCCACACAATTCATTCAAGCCTTTTCCGCCCCATGCTATGGTAGTTCGGATGAAGTTTCCCTAAACTGGGCGGAAAGAGACGCAGATTTAAATCAGTTGCCAACTCTTGGCCAATTGCGAAGCCTGTCTCCAACCTTGGTGTAACAAAAATCTTGATTACTGTGGCCCTACAGGAGCGCCCTCAGCCAGCTTGGTTTTGAAAGGGCTTGGACATTGAACCTTTTAGTCGGCTTGGTTTGGAACTATCTTCAAGCGCCCGTATTCGTTCGCTGAATGATTTTTGCAAATGCATCTGTAGATCAGGTTTTACAAACAAGCTGAGGCAACTCACTTCAAAATCGCTCCTGCTTTTTTGTAAGCGGTTTTCTCCGTAGGTGCTTATTCAGGTTCACTGGTAAAGGGGTGTCAGAATTCTTTCCTTTTTCAGCCCTGAGACAAATTTTCCAGGGTGCGGACGAATCCGCATAATTTGTTCCCCTTCAAATTTCTTTCTCAAAAATTTATCACAAAGTAAAAAGGTTTATTTTGGGAGCCATCTACCAAAAGTAAGCAAATACTAAGACAATGTTCCATGAAGGGGTAAGTTATATCAAAAAAAAAAATACTCCACTAAAAATCAATATCCCCAATTGAACTTGTGTTCAAAGACCACAATAAAAGTAACTAGTGAGCTTAGCATCACCGCTAGAAGACATGGTTTGTGTAAGCAAAAACTTTGCTAATATATCACATATGACTTTGTGGGGGGGCGCATTCTATGCTAGCCAAACTCCCCATGTTAAGGTCCCTACCGGGTTAGGATAACCTTGTTCAAGTAACCAACCTTTGCTAGAAGTGTCCGACCGAACCTGTTGTCAAGGAAAATCGTGGCCCCTAATTTTTTAGACCCCACCCAAACTACAAGAAGGCGTGCAAAGGGTTTGGGGAAGGGGATCAAATTAAACATTCTGAGGGGCATTCTACTTTACTATCTATTATGTAGACAAAACATATAGGGAAAACAAAAGTAGAATAAATGAGAATCACTTCAACATAGTGACTTGGGATGGGCCCTTTTAAAAAAAAGGTGTCCCATCTCCTAGCTTGCCCATCATGGTGATCTCCATCGCCTGTCCCGGTGAATCTTTTGTGAAAATCTCCCGAATATCTTACCGCAAGCTATACTAAATTTAAAAGTCGCAGTCACAAAAATGGCACGAGGCCAATACTTTTAAAAAAAACACATTGGGTCTAGCCGTGTTGTTAATGTCACGCGGGCAGAAAAATTTAAATTTAAACACATAGGCCTTTCCAACACTAACCCGCAAAAACAAGTTAGGCGTTTTTGAACGATTTAGGGCTACAGCGATAGCAGGCCCTGAAAACCAAAGGGGGGTTTCATAGATGTATCTATGGAATCCTATGAAAATTATGGGACTAATCTCATCAGCCCAAAAAATTTTCTGGGTTACTAGATCCATTCATAGATCGCATCTATTCCCCAGGCACATCAATGGCCCGGCTTCTGACCCGGTTTCAAAACGTCAAATTTAATTGATCTAAAACACCCCGAGGATTTCTTTTCATTGTTAACTCGGGGGGCGGGAATTCCACCGGTAGAGTAGGTCGTGCAATACCACACAGCAAGACTGAACCAAAAGGGCTGAGATTCTCATAAAAACCGCTATCACCTTTTTCTAAAACTGAACCCATAAAGAGGGCAAATAAGGCTTGATACCCTGTGGAATACGGGGGTTTTACGCTAGCCGGGGGAAAAAAAAACTTTTCGACCCCATAAAACCGGATCTACTGCTGTTACAGGTACGGGATTACCCCTAGACGCGCAGGTGCGCGGAAGACGACTTTATGTAGTGTGCGTTTTTGCAGCGGCAGTGCAGTTCGTGGTCGTCGTTTAAGTCCCTTCGCGGGTTGTCCTTGGGGCTCCGATGCAAAACACCTCCCAGGAAACCCCCGTGCAGGGAGGAAGGTTGCGCCTCCGGATTTCTAGGTCCCCGAGGAGCAAAAGGCGCGAGCGTGGGGAGGCGACGGCGGCTGCCTAAAAGGGGTGGATCGTTCACCCGCGCCCCCCTTGCTTTTTAGGCGTCCTAAAGAGCTCCCCCCGGTGGAGGCCCCTTGAAACCTAAACTGTCTAATATTAGGTTCCGCCCCCTTAAACGTGCGACCCCCTGGGCATGCATTAAAAGACATGGCCCCAAATACTTTACTCACCCCTAGTTGTGCGGCCTTAGCAAGGGGTTTTTTCAACTCCTATCATCGCTTGTCATATCGATGAACCACTATGCCATGTAAAGTTATTTCCCCTTCGCATCGATAATGGTTTAAATGTGGGGTTAACACTTAACCAAACCGGCCTTTCATTTGTTGTCCAATTAATTTAGTGATCCAGTGATATTTTCCACGAAGGAGGGGCAAAATTCCATCTTGATTGTCTTGTCTCACAGCATGTTTCCCGACACCCAAGGGCCACCATTATAACTACCCAAAAAAACGGGAAATAGCGTTTGTAGTCTTAAATAACGTTTCAATTTTAGTCTCCACAATCTAGGTAAAGGACATAACGTAATGACATAATGAGGCTTTCTTTGTTGGGCGTCAGCTCTGTCTCAATGTGCCCCCAATTTTTAGTTTACATCTCCATGCTATGACTTGTGAAACAAAACCATCAAAAATAATCGGGGCTGGTTAAAATTCAAATGTGCTCTTCAAGAACCCCACCAGGGGTAACTTTTTGAATAACCTTAGGTAATTGAGTTCCACAAAAAACAATTAATAAAAGTCAATCAATACTAGTTGTCTTAATGGATATTCAAAAAAACACTTTATAAACAGGATCCCAAACGGAATATAATCCCCCTGATTAGCTTAGGGCATTTCCTAAAAGGAGGAGTATGGTGGAGTACATAAAAGGGCGGGGGGGGATCGACTGCAGCCAACCAGCAAAAAACTCAATGTCTGATTCATCAAGGGTTTTACAGCAAGAGAGGGACCCGCACGCTCGGGAGGCCCTCTTGGGAAGAAAAAGGTCAAGCCGGGTTTTGGGGCTCGCCCAGTGCGCCAAGGGGAAGGCGAGTAGAACGATTCGCCTGCGTGCGATAAACGTTTTCCATCCTTATTTTTGTGCCCGTTTTACGGGAAAAATGTAGCCTGATACTTGATTTGTTTTGTAATTAACGTGTTTGTTTTTTTTCCCTGTTTTATAATTTCTTTTTATCGGCACCCAAAACAAACGCCATACGTTGATTCCTTCGAGAGTCTCTGGAAAGTATGTTTTTTTAGGAGCAGATTATCTTTCCGATAGGAACTCGATCGGAAACACCC
>JAJDON010000120.1:0-30516 GCA_022036555.1 Microstegium vimineum | reverse complement strand
GGTGGGCCCAGCCGCGTCCGCGCCTCTCCTCCCTCTGCCATCCACCGGGCCCCGCATGTCGGCGCCGCTCGCCTCCCTCCTCTTTCTCTCTCTCTTTCGCTGTCACGACCGGCCCACTTTGTCGGCGCCCATTGTCCCCTCTCTCTCACCCGCTGACAACGCGGTCCCGCACGTCAGTTCTCCCTCCCTCCTCTGTTCGTGTCCGGAACGGACACTGCCGCCGCGTCGACGCCGCGTTCGCCGAGCCCGCAACTGCTCCCGCGAGTTCCGCGCCCGTGCTCGTGTCCGGGTAGGACTCTACCCCCTCGGCCGCTATATATAGCACTCACCCGCGTCGTTTTCCTCCATCGCAATCGCCCCTGCTCGCCTCGCTTTGCGCCGCCGTCGAACAGAGCGCCGCCGCCGCCGTTCCGCACCGCCGGCTGCTTCACGCCCCTCGCCAAACCACGCACCAACATCACGTAAGTGCAGAACGCCTCCTCCCTGTCTTTTCTCGCTCAATTGCGCTCTGCTCGACCATGCCGACGTGCACTGGATCTCTGCCGCCGCGGTTCACCGCCGTCGGGCTTCCTCGTCCTTCTCCGAGCCTCGGTTTTGCCTTAGTGATGTTCGCTCTGGCTCCCTCTTGCTCCCCGAGCGGTTTCCCGGTCGGATTATGCCGTCTGCGCCCTAACCGCCGCGCGCAGAACGACCGCCGCCGCCGTGCTACGTCGACGGTGTCTCCCGATCATCCCCGTGCCTCGCCAATGCCCTAGACGAGTTCGCGGCGTCATCCTCTATCTCCCGATGCCCTCGGTTTTGAAAACGGAGCACCGAGCCCCCTTCTTCCCCTACGCCGATGAGCTCTGAGCTCTGCCGGCAATGGCCGCCGCCGTGCGCCGCCCAGCCCGGCCACAGCGCTGCCTGCCTCCTCTCTCTCTTTCCCTGGGATCTAATCTGATCCATCCATCTCCAATCCTACGACGCAGAAACAAAGATACCCCTTTGTTTGGATCTTTTGCTAAAGAGACCCTGCTCTTTTTCCCCTCTGAACCCGCAGTACAAAGCGTCTTTGGCCTTTACGTTTTTAAATCGGGAAGACATATTCCTTTTTCTGAGTCTGTTTAATTCAAAAATAAAAGGAATTTCCTATTTTCAGTTTTTCCTCTAAACTTCAAATGCTTATATTTTCTTCGTTTTAAACCCAAATCAATCCGTTCGAGTTGTGTTAGATCCGTATTTTCATGCTCTATCCAGTAGTATAGATTTCACCTATGTTAATTACTTTTGAAAATCAAGGAAAATTACTTTGCTAATGCTTAATCTTGCCCTTTTCAAAATCCCGTTTAATCTATAACTTCTTCGTTTTAGATCCGATTAGTGTGATTCTCGTGTCTTTGGGATCGTAGTAAAGTATAGATTTGTTTTATAACCTTTTCAAAGTCTCTTTATTGTTTATGGTGTAATGTTCTGATCATGACTTGTTTGCTTCGTATATGATTGTTCGGATGATTGCGTGGTGATGTTGATCGAGTACAGCCGGTGAGATCTTCGGTGAGCAAGAGTTCTTTGCAGCAGATCAGGATCACCAAGAGCTTTGGGATCGAGGCAAGTTTAACATGGGATCATCCTTGTTACCTATTCACCATAATTCAATCTAGTCATTATTGCATGTGTCTAATTTGATTCCTACTAGATCTATCAACATGTTAGGAAGACTTTTGAAAGACTTCATAGTGTTCCCTGCCCACTCACCTTGGAAGTGTTATGGGAGTTATAAACCCGGGCATATGGGTAACATGGCTTGTGGGTAAAGTGTATAACCTCTGCAGAGTGTAAATCTATCATGATAGCCGTGCTCACGGTTACGAGTGGTTTGGAAAACTCACAGTGTAGATGATCATGTTGCTTAATGTTTAATTGTTAATGATGCTTATTAATCTTATCATGTGGTATTAATTGGGTTATGCATAATTAAAGCTAAGTGTTGATAAAACTTGACCAAGTTAAAAACAACCGCAGTACAACCAGTGTCAACCTTTTGAGCTTCATAACCCTATGTTACTCTTGTTGAGTACGTAAGTGCTCACTCTTACTTTCTCAACCCCTTCAGATGGCTATGAAGACTACCGTGAGGAGTACTAGGCTAGTGGTCAACCAGTCGACGTTCCCTGTGAAGTGGAGCTTCGTCGCGAGAGTTATCTTTATATTCCGCTGTTATGTTATTTAAATATTATTCGTTATGTAATAAGCACTCAGTGATGGTACTATTTAAAGATTTGTCGGCTTATGTGTGTGATTGATCTCTGGGCACACATGAGTTATTCATATTCAATTTTATCCTTAAAATTGGGTGTGACACCAACCGGGAGCAATATTCTCACCAGGCTCCCATACCACGTCTTTCGACATTGTCTTCCTGCACAAATGGATAACACAAACAAATCGAACACATGCATCAAATCATACCGCAAATAAACCTAAATCCTAACACACACCTAAATCCTACCTAAATCCTAAATCCTATATAAAAAATCCTAAATCCTAAATCCTACATATATCCTAAAGCAAATCCAACCGAAAATCCTAAATCCTAAACCAAATAAACCTAACTCCTATATACATCCTAAGTCAAATCCTACCTAAATCCTACAATAAATATTTTTTGCATCCTATACTCCATCAATCCTACATCCTAGAGATTGTTATAACTAAATCCTACAACTAAAACAACTACAAATGCAAGGAAATGAAAAAAACAAAAAAAAAACTTACCGAGGGATCCCGGACGGTTACCGTTCACCCGGTCGGTAACCGCGCGGGGGAGGGAGACCTGGCGGCGGGGTCGGTTACCGACCAAATCTCTCGGTAACCGCCGCCAACCGAACGGTTACCGAGGCGCGGGGGCGGACGCGGGCGGAATGGGGAGGGGAGCGGGCGGATAGGGTTTGGGGAGCCGACAGCCCCCCCCCCCCATGCCGACAGCCCCCTTGTATGAGGCGTCAGGACCAAATGGGCCGCATGGGCCCTTAACGGGCCGACCGTTTTTTTTTTTCTTTTTTTTTTCAAACTTAAACACGTCCAAAAAAATAGCAAACGAACTCCAATTTGAAAAAAAATTTACACCATTCGACTCTATAAATCATGAACTATTTTTAGGAATTTTTTTAGAATATTTTTTTTTGAAATTTAAATTCAAACCGGTAGCGAAACCGAACCGATCCGGGGCGGTTCGTCGGTAATCGGTAACCGCGGTTAGAGAACGGTTTGAAAAACCCTGCTCGTGTCAGAGTTGTGCCGTGCTGTGCAATGGTGAAGAGGGTCAGTCTCCTCCCGATTGCGACCCCGATCGAAATCCCGATAAGCTTCAGACGCGGCAGGCACGGGCATCCTCGTCATACCAACCACTGTCTTTCTTCTGTATAAAAACACCCACCACCGATCGCGGTTTCGTGCTCTCGCTTCGCTCCGCTCCGCTCCCTTTTAATTTATCACCACTCCTATCCTAATTTATATATTTCTTATTATTATTATGATATCATAGCCCCTTGATTTATCACCAGTCAGTATTGATTTCGCTCGCCATCCTTTCCCGACTGTTCTCAGACCGGCTCGGATTGCTTGCTCTCGCTTCGAAGCTTGTGTCAGAATAAGGTTCCGCGCGAGTTTGGATTCCACCAAATCCACCGATCTCCCGCGCCCCGCGTCGAATTTCGGCCTGGGCGGCTGGCAGGGCGCCGCCGATTCGGACCTCTCCCCGGAAGAGGGTGAACCCCCAAATTTCAGCTGCACTCGTGCAGAACTCCTCGTGATTTTCGGTTGTGCGCTTGGATTTCCTGTCCTATCTGGGGATGGAGCGCCGCGGGTTGCTGACGGCCGCGCTTCTGCTGTGCTTCCTTGCTGTTTGCTCCGGGAGAGGTGAGAGCAGCTACCCCCTCTTTTTTTTTCTTTTTTCTTTCTAGGTTCCACAATGTTCTATCGCGATTCGCGAGCTTCGTCGCTTGCATTTGGGGTGCTTGTTGTGTTGCACTTTGATTTGGGTAGATTCGCTATGAGGATGGGAGTTATATCTGTGAAAAAAAAAGGAAAGAAAAAAAACAGTATGCAAAGAACAAATGAGATACTTTTAGCACGTTGATTAAGTAGATCAGCGGCAAATTATCATGCTACTTACTATGCAGACACATGTTCTGCCAATGCTTTTACGCGGCTACATTCTCGTAGGGATACTAAAATCTGCCCTGCCCTTGCATTTCCATTCTTCAGGTTGAACGAAAACATTGGAGCCGTGTCTTGTCAGTACGGTTTTGTAGCCTGGTCATAGTCAGTTTCGTTCTAACAAGCAACAGTTGCTTACAGATTTTTGATTGCTCACTTCAATAAAATTTTCTGTGCAGTTATATGTCATTTTTCCAACATACTTTTTTTATGTCTGCTATAGTTGTTTTTTCTCCACATATTCATCGTGTTACATATTACTCCACAGTAATTTCGCCATGAAACTTTATTGTAACGCTTTTCTTTTGTCAAATACTAGAACTTACGATCAGACAGAACCCTTCCACTACCATATACAACTCGACTCTTGCCCAGATACTTGTGGAGTATGCTTCTGCAGTAGGTTCACTTACCCTTTTCCCCCTTAGTTTCTCATTTTAATTCTCCTCAATATTCAACTTCTTAAACTATTTTGCTCAGAATTCATACAGAAATATGCCACAGTTTAGGTTTTTTATCGTGTTTTGGAGTTAAACATTACGATGTGCTGCAGATCTATACTGCTGATTTGACACAGTTGTTTACTTGGACATGTGCCAGATGCGGTGACTTGATCAAGGTAAACCTTCACTACCACTCCATGTGCATTCTGAGTTTTGTTATCCCACCCCCATGCATGCAATTTTGGAGATGGATGGATAATGGAATTTTATTGGATGATGATGACCTAGGGCTTCGAGATGATACAGATCATTGTAGATGTCGAGAACTGCTTGCAGGTTCTTCTCTACTTGCTTTGTTTGTACCATTATCTCCCAGTCTTATAGTATACTCATCCTCTTTTTATGAATATAAGCAGGCATATGTTGGTTTTGCCAGTGATATAAATGCTGTCGTCGTTGTTTTTAGAGGAACTCAAGAGAACAGGTATTTAGCTCATATCCTGGTTTGCTTAGTCCTTGAACATGTACATGCTATTCTCATCTCAGCTCAGAACTCCACTGCTTCAAATCTGCATTAATCAACTAATTATGCACTACTATGGTTTTTTTGTATACATTTATCTTTTATTAGAAAGTACTTTGACCTTTAGTTGACAACCTGTCGTATCTGTGTGCAATATGTAAAATGTACTCAGTTACCCCCAACTATCTTGATTGTCCAATTTCTCAGCATCCAGAATTGGATAGAGGACTTGTTATGGAAACAACTTGATCTTGACTACCCTGGCATGCCTGAAGCAATGGTGAGTATAGCTTAAGGATTATATTTAAACAGAACTCGTGGCATACCCAATTCATACTATTGTTCTGCCTGGTTGTAGGTGCACCGAGGGTTTTATGCTGCTTATCACAACACGACAATACGTGATGGAGTAGTCTGTGGTATTCAAAAGACTAGGGAAGCTTACGGGGATATTCCAATCATGATCACGGGGCATTCAATGGGTGCAGCTATGGCTTCATTTTGTGCACTCGATCTTATTGTGAGTACTGAACCTTGCCTGAAGCATATGTTCTTTGACCTTCTACTTTTCATTCTTCAGAAATTTATGCTCAATAGCCATATTTCAGCCATTGAGTCGTCCTGTTGTAGGGATGATGTTTCTTCATCTTTCATTTAGCAATCTAAAGCTTCTTTTGAGTTTCGGATAATCTTGTACATGCCTGAGCATTTAGGATTTTACCATAAATATAGCTTTAAATAAAATGTTGGGAGTGCCATGTTTTCTAAAAAGAGACTGTTTTCCCGTAACTTTCTTCCTGCTTGTTTAGCTTCTACACCCAAAAATAAATGTCTATGTTCATTTAGGTGAACTACGGACTGGATGGCGTAAAAACTGATGACGTTTGGGCAGCCTCGTATTGGCAATGCTGCATTTGCTTCTTATTTCAAGACATACTTGCCTCAAGCAATTCGAGTTACTCATGCCCACGATATCGTGCCTCACCTGCCACCATACTTCTCATTCTTCCCACAGAAGACCTACCATCACTTCCCAACAGAGGTATTGTACTTTTCTACTTCTACAGATAGGTGGCACTCCTTGTTTGTATGCTCCCTAGACTCATATACTTTATTGTTCATTTATTCAGGTATGGATCCATAATGTTGGATTAGGAACCCTAGTGTACTCCGTCGAAAAGATCTGTGACGATTCTGGTGAAGACCCTACATGCTGCAGGTCCTCTATCTCTCTCAAATGAAAGAACACAGTAGATGCACTGTTAGCATTACCGTTTGTCCCTCTCTCCACTTTTAACTTATGGGTGCTTTCCATATTTGTGTTTGCATTTTTCCATGTTCAGGTCAGTAATTGGAAACAGTGTGCGAGACCATATATACTATCTTGGCATCAGCATGCATGCAGAAGACTGGAGCTCCTGCAGAATCGTCATGGACTACAGCAAATTGCAGTATCAGATGGACCTCAATGGTAATCTCGTATTGTCGAAGCAGCCCGGTTTGTCGAATGACAGAGGATTCAGTGCCCAGTGAAGCAGTGTATGATCTGTATAGTATAATAGCATCACGAATCAGTATTGTTCAGAGCTACTGCTGCACATATGTTCCCTCTCACCTCCATTGTGATGCTGGCTGTTATTAATGCATCAAAGAGAGGGTTGGAACGAGCATGCCAATTCGGATATGCTTGTTGTACATGTTATTACGTATTGTTTTGTTCAGTTTGCAAATATAAATACCGACATTTGACAAATGCATCTGAAAAATCAACAATTCATCTAATTTGGCATGACTCGGAGCATTCGTTTTTCTTATAAATAAACGGGGAGCGTGAACATTCGTGAAATGACACTAATGCTGAGCCCTTGTAAAGTTGCCCATCAGGCCTAGTTTGGATGTACAGGGACTGGGAAAATTACTGGTCAACAGTTCGGTGCAGCAAACTACAGGAGAGGCAAAGGAAAATATAAGTACTGATTGACCAACAGAGAATAACACAAGCATGTCAAAATGCTTTTGTTCATGTTATTACAAAAATCAACAACAAAGTTCCGGCAAATATAATGTTCTCCATCTGGTACAGAGAAAACAATGAGCAACTTTGGACTTCCTGACCTAAGTTGAGCATTGCGCATGGAAAGTAAATGTAAACCACAGTTCCTCCCCTGCAACCTATATGGTTGATTACTTGACACGACACGGCGGCATATGTAAACACGAAATCATGTTCTATCGTGTCATAAGTGCCGTCGGCGGAGAAGCAATTCAGATCTTGGAGTTGCGTGCAATCTTGAACCACTCGGTGTGGAAAGAACCAAGCATGTCAACCCTCTCATAGGTGTGAGCCCCGAAGTAGTCCCTCTGTGCCTGCACCAGGTTGGCAGGAAGCCTGTCCCTGCGGTATGAGTCGAAGTAGGCCAGACTTGCAGACATGCCTGGGGTGCTAACACCATTGTTGATGGCTAGGCAGACAACCCTTCGCCAGGCAGCTTGCCTGTCCATGATCTCCTGGGCAAACTCGGGTCAACAAGGAGGTTGGCAAGGTTTGGGGGTTCTATCGTAAGCCTTCTTGATGCGGTCGAGGAAGATGGCAGGATGATGCACCCTCCCTTCCAGATCCTCGCTAGTCACCAAGGTTGAGGCCCCATCCTTTCTCTGAGCTCTTGGCCTTGATGATGTTCTGCCTGGCGTAACTGCAGATCTTGGAGGCATTAGAGAGCTTGCCTCACGTCTTCGATCAGCTGTGCCTTGTCCACCGGCAGGGCAGTGGAGTAGTCACCCTGGAATACTTTGGAAGCCCGACCCGCTCGTCCTTCAGACGCTGAGGAACCTCGAGTCCAAGGATGCCTCAATTGTAGGAGCAGCTACATCCCTTTTTCCATCAAAAAACCGTTTGCAGTTCGTGTTTGTGATTTTTACGCCGATTTGAGAAATTTGCCTCAGCAAAAAGTTGCATGTCCCTATTCATTCCATTGTGAACATCTTGAAAGTTCCCCGCCCACTTTTCCCAATTATGTGCCCCCGGGGGCCGCTTTTGGGCCCCTGAGCAGCCCCCTTTGGGGAAGAATATTTCAATGTATTTTGGGGCCTTTAAAAGGGGGCCCCGGATCAATGAGGGCCTTGCGAGCCCCCCTTTCCTCAGGCACCCATCCAAAAGGTATGGGCCCCCCACGCTCCAAAACCTTCTCCCCCCTCCCCGTGTTTATCCCACTCATTGCCCCATAATTTTTACAGCCCTGTAAGGGTTTTGCGGGGGCTTTTGGGCAAGGGTCTGGTCCCCGGTTTCCCCCCACCGACGAGCATGACGACGACGCGGGGCTTCTGGTGGGTCACAAAGGACGGGGGTCATGGAAACCAAAACGGGGAGGTTTTTCCCCTTGGCACGTGCCGGTCTCATCCCCTTGGGGTCGCCCTTTTGTAGACCGAGAGGGGAAACCCTTTCCCGCGATGTTGAGGGCAAGGTTTGTCCATGACCCCCCAGGCCGGGGGGCCCCAAATTTTGGAACCCCTTTGTACGGCCCCACAAGCGAAAAAAACATCGGTCAAAAATCAGGTGCGGTCAAGAGCCCTCAGAAAAATGTACGGGGTATGCATGGTAAAGGGGGGCCCGCCCCTTTATGAGGTTTTTAGCCAGCAGGGCTAGATTTTTCCCAGAATTTTAAGGAATGACCGTTTACATGTTGTATAATTTTGCGCACTTGGAACGGGGTGGCGAAGTTGGCCCCTTCATTTTTTAAAACAAGGGGATTTTGGGGGTAACGAAAGGGTGTGAGGATCACCTTTTCCAAAACCCAAAAAAACCCTTTAAAAGATCAATCACCCCTTTTTTCAAAACCCCAAAAAAACCCCATTAAAGATCCCGGGCCCGAGGGTTTTGCATGGGGCTGGAAAAAACCAGGCCCAAAAGTTTGCGGAAAAAAAGAAAAAGGAAAAAAAGGCATGCCCGATTTGGTAGAGCTGAAGCTTTTTATTAAATAGTTTTCAAAAAAAGGGGTGGGTGAAGACAAGCACCCCAACAACCAAAGAACAAACCGTAAAAAAAAATTTTCTAAGAAAAAAATCATCTTTCCTGCATCAAACCCCCTCCCATTCAATTCCTTTTTTCCCTAAAGAGATTCGGGTTTTGGCGGCGTTTTTTCATCGGTTTCAGGAAAAAATACCCCGTTTCCCTGGTTTAACCCTACCATACCGTCCAGCAGAAAAAAAAAAGGCAGCCCGGCCCCCCGGCAGAACCAGATTAACGGGAAATTAGGCACCCCTGAAAAACGAAAAGAGGAAAACCGCCCCGGACGGGACACGCCCACGGGAATGGGGGGGGGCCCCCCGGGCCCCGGGCCGGGGGGGGGGAGCCGGAAGGTTTTCCCTTGGTAGGTTAAAGGCGCGCTCGGCCGTCCGTGCCCTGAGGCGGTGGGGGAGGAGGGAGCCGAAGCCCTCGTTTTGATGGGGGGAGCGGGCCCCAGTCTACCCCAACCCTGTCCCCCCAAGGGCCAAATCCCAAAAGTCTGCACTGCAGCGCAGGCGGGGCCAGGGTGCGCAAATCGCTTGGCGGGGCGGTGCCGGTGCGTACCTCCCCCGGGTGGCCCCCCGGGCCCACTGCATTTCCCGAGGGGGGCCCCACAGGGCCCCGGGGCCCCCGCCGCGAGGGGGGCGAGGGCCCAAACTTGCATACCGGGTTGGCCCAGTTCCCGCCAGTACTCTTACCCCCTTGGCGAGATGGTCCCCTCCCGTGGCGGCTTTCTTCATCTTTCTTCACTTTGTTTTTGTTCGTGCCCCCCATTGCCATTGGTTGGTCAGCGCGGATCCCCCGCCTGCCGCGCCTTGTTTCTGTAAATTGGCGAGTTTCTTCTTCATGTCTTGTTCCAGTTGTTCAGATCCCCATCTGTTTTTGTATGGTCAGGCTGATCCCCGCCGCCCAGCGCCCCAGGCTTGTGAACCGAATGGAATCTGCCCCGTCCGGCCGGTGCCGCCCGGGGGATGAGGTGCAGAGCATCGTCTGCACGGGCGCCCCCCAAAGGGGACAAAATTTTCGATAAAAAGATTACATGAATTTTTTTTCGGGGGCGCGGCAATTAACATGAAGGGGTTTAAAAAGTTCTTTTTCAAACTCGTTATCCTCATTTCAGCCCCCAAGCACGCAGCAGTTCAAAGGCCTTCAGGAAAACCCCAAATGACCAGTTGCTCTTAAATAAAACGAAAGGTACTGCAGTGAACAACTCAGCATTTCCCGCCAAAAAAAAAAAAACATCGCCAATGGACCCCGGCCCCCCTTTTTCACTGCCTGTCCCCCTTGACTAAAAACCTAGGCCCCTCCTGAGGAGCATGACACTGTCACTTTGAAGGAAAGGAAACCGGAGAAGCATTCGCCCAGGAGGGCGAAAAACCTTTTTCCAAAACCCCTCAGGACCGGGTTTTGGCCCCGGGCCTGTCCCAAAAAGGGATCATGGAGCGAGGTAAAAAACCCATGTTCTTTGGGTTTTCCCTGGAAGGGAAAAAGCGCTTCCTCATGTGTGCTGTCGAAGCTCCCCTACCATTTGTTCGCTCCCTTGAATTTTCACCCCCCCCTGGCCTCCCGACAGCGGCCCCCCGTTTGGCCCTTGGGATTTTCTTCCGTTTGTGTGGGTTTTTCCCTTGGGGCCCGTTCTGTCCTTTCCCCAGGCGTGCCGGCCGGTCGGGGTTTAGGCTGTCCTCAAAACCCCTGCCCAAAATTGGATGCCCTGACGGCGTCCCCGCCCCCGGGGGTTCCCGGGAATGATGATGTTAGGAGAGCCCCAAATGCGCTTTTTTGTTCCTCCCCAGGGGTTTTTCCCCCCGGGGGAGATGAATTGTCCGGGTTTTTTGAACAGGGGTTTGGGGGGTTTTGCCTGAAAAACGAGAACGTTTTGGCGTTACTCTCCCCATTTTTAGGGGGCGTTGCAGTTGCTTTGCAAGACATGGCAGAAAAAGCTAAGGCCTGATACGACCCTCATGGGAAGGGGGCCGAAGTTTGGATCAGCCTTTTGGGAAAATTTCCGCGGCCCTTGAAAGGGGGAGACCCCGCGATTAGTGGTGTATTAGTTCTCCAGAAAAAAAATGGTCAAAAAAAGGGTTTTTTTTAAAAACTGTGCGTAAGTTTTCGTAGCAGTTTCGAGGGTTTGGGAAAAATATGAGGCATTCATTTTTAAGCAAAATCTGACTAAAAAAAAATACATGGATGAAAAAAGATAAAAATTTTCCCCCCCATGGGTTTTGCCCTTTTGGGCCTGTGTTGTCAATTTCTTTAGCCCGGGGATAATTCAAGGAACACGCCCAAAGCATACACTCGTTTAAAAAGTCAGCTGCCAGTATTGCATATTCGGGGCCGTAGCCAATGTACCCCTCCACGTTTGAAAGGGGCTTTTCCCAACTGGCAAGTTTTGCAAGGCCAAAATCTGATAGTTCGGGGAAAACTTCTCCAAGAAAAATGTTTGGCGCTTAAAAAATTGGTAAAAAAACTGGAGGGTTGCCCCTTTCATGAAGGTGCTCCAAGCCTTTTGCACTGCAGTTCTTATCCGTGTGTTCTCAAAAGGGGTTTTTTTTTTGGGGGCAGTTATACAAAAAACAAATAATAATTTTGTTCAAGTTGGAAGAGCAAAAAAGGAAAGAAAAAAAGGAAAACCAATGTGTCAGAAAAAATGTTAAAATGGTTTAACCTTTTTTTGTTGAGCAACTTTCCCAAAAGGTGGAAAAAAAACCGAAGTCCCGGGGAAAATAAGATTTTTTTTAGCCCATGAAAAAACCCCCCAATTCCCTTTGGGGCATGGTTAGACCCCCTTGTTTGGGGGGTTTTGTGACCGCCCCCCCCCCCCCCCCCCCCCCCCCCCCCCCCCCCCCCCCCCCCCCCCCCCCCCCCCCCCCCCCCCCCCCCCCCCCCCCCCCCCCCCCCGGGCCCCCCCCACCCCTTCAGGTTTTAAAGGGGGGCAAAAATTCTTTTTAAAAAAAAATCGAGGGGTTTTCCCCCTGTTGAGGTTTTTTTTTTTTTAAATTTAGATAGATGTGTCAAAAAAAAATTTTTGGCCGGCAGACGATATAAAAAATTTGGGGGCACTACTTATATGATGGCCCATTGTGTACAATATATGTAATATTAAGTGAACCAAGAAATGATCTATAACCAAGACACAGTTAAGTATGCTTATAAAAAAAAAGATTTAAAAGTCAGATGAAACTCCACTAGTTATTCATTTAAGGCCCAAAAAGGAAATTCGGGGGGAATAGATGACAAAGAGGGAACAAAACCATGCAGATTTTCTAGGACCCCCTGGTTAAATGTAAACAAGAAGCCTTTGGGCCCCCCGCAAGTAGCCAATTAGATGACCAGGTTTTGTGTGAGTAAGAGATGGCTGAGAACCCCAACCGAAAAATTAGACCCTTTTTAGGCCCCGGGCCCCCCGGGGTTTTTATTATTTTTAAAAAAAAAGAAAAAAAATCATAAACGGGGATCGAAAAGGGGGGTTTTTGTTCAAAAATTTTAAACATTTTTAAAAAAGGGGTTAACTCAGAAAATTTAAACCCTTTTATCAATGGGGAAAAGGGGGAAACCGTGGTTTTTCAAGGCGGGGAAAGAAAGGGCCCTGGGATTTCAATAACCATTTTGGTGAGTAAAGGTTTTTAGGGGGCGGGCCCCCAAAAACCCAAAGGGAAAGGGAAAGGGGAAGAATCGGGGGGGAAAGGGGGAAAAAAATTTTGGAAAGGGGAAAGGGGTTTAAAAATTTGGGCGGGTGGGGTTTCCCCGGGAAAAACCCAAATTTTGGCCCCCCCCCCCGGTTTTACACCACAAACCCAAAAGGGGGGATACCCCTTCCCCAATCCCTCCCCTAAAATTTTCCCGAAACCCCTGTTCCCCCCCCCCTTTTTCCCCCCCCCTTTAAATCTTGTTCCCCCTTTTCCCCAGTTTTTTTTCTTCTAAAATGCGTGTCCCCCTGCACCTCCCCAAAATTTTCCTTTTTTTTTTCCCTCACTGCCCGGGCCCTCAAAACCAAAACCGCCAAAAATCGCCCCTTTCCCAGTTTTGGGGGGTTTGGGGAAAAAAATTTTTGGAAGAAATGAAGCAAACAGCGGAAAAAGAGCAGAAAAAGGGGTATTTTAGTGGGTTTGGGGGGGGGAAAACGAATAGGAGGGAGGGGGAAAAATTTAGGGGGCGGGGGGGGATGGAAAAAGGGGACAGGGCAAAAGCTTTCCCCCTTTTTGGGTTGACCCCAAAACCCGTTTTTAGTGTTTAAAAAAATTTTAACCCCTTTCCGTGGAAAAAAGGGGAAAAAAACAATTTTTAAACCCCTGAAATTTAAAATGGTGCATTTCACTTTTAAGGATACATTTATTTTTTAAAAAAGTTTTAAAATTAATAGTTTTTTTATTTAGTATTTCCTACCCCCGCCCCCCAAAAAATAAAACCGTGTTTTTAAGTTTTGCAGCCTTTTCCCAAAAGAAATTTTGGGGTTGGGGCATCATCACGGGGGTTTTTAAATGGGGCAAAAACTCCCCCCCCCCCAAATTTAAAAATTTCCCAAAAAATTTTGGGAGGTCAAAGCATTTTTAATTTTTCCCCAATTTTTTATGGGGAAAAAAAAAAATTTTAAAATTTTTTTTTTTTTTTGTTATCAAATGGAAAAACTATAAAAATTTTTTTGATAAAAAATCTAACAAAAATTTAAATTGACATCATAAATGTTTTTTTATTGTCGTTAGTTTTTTTTAAAAAATTGAGTATTTTGGGGTTCCCCAAAAAATTTTTTTGGGATGTTTTTTTTTTTGGGAAAGGAAAGGGAAAATTAAAATTCCTTTTTGGCCCCAAAAACCCCTATCGCTGTTCCTTTTGTACAGTGCTGAAGGACACCATAAACCCCCCAGATTTTCCCAAATTTTTAAAAAACCCCCAAAACATTTCAGACAAATTGCACTTCACACACTTTGAAAAGCTGCCCAGGTGGTAAAAAAAAACTTTTTTTTCGGGCCCCAACACATCCCCTCAAATTAGTTGGCCCCATTGCACTTTTTAAAGGTAAAAAATTTTTTTGTTTTAAATGGGGGGGGACCCCCCCCCCCCGGGGGGGAAAAAAAGGGGGGTTTTGTCCTAGTATATGTTCCCCTCCCCCCCGGCCCCAAAAAAATTTTTGGGGAAGAAACTATGCCGTCCCCCCCAAAGGAAAAAAAAAGTTCGTTAAAAAATCAAAGCTTTTTGGCAAGGGCCCCAAAAGGCTAAGTTTGGGGCGGGGAGATAAAAAGGGGGTTAAAAATGTACAGGGAAGCAAAAAAAACCTATATGGGCTATTTAAAAATAAAACCTTTTTTTCCCGTTTCTTTACCTACACTGCAGAAGGCCAGCCCTTTAAACCCCTCTGAAATTTTAAAATTTTAAAAACCCCCAAAAATTTACTCCTTTAAAATTTTCCCCATCACACACAAGCTAGGGGGGGGTTTTGGGGGGGGGGGGTACCGGTTTTACTTGCTAGTTTGGCTGTTGAGTTCAAAAACGTCACCCTTGTCTAAACAAAAATAAAAAATACCTACACACCTTTCCCCTGTTAACAAGTTCAAAAAAACGGCAGAACGAAATCCTTTAGTTTGTAAAGACCTCCGTTATTGACGAATGGGGTTTTTAGATTGGTGTACCCATTACCCCACCAGAAAAAAATACCCCCCAAATACTTCGGAAAACCCTTTTTGTCTGTTTGTTTTGTTTTCCAGCCCCCCCAAACCCGGGGTTTTTTAACTCTCCACCGGACCCCGCATGGTAAAGAAAAGTAAAGTTGAGGCAGGGGAAAAATTTTCCCCAAAAGGGAAAAAGGGGGAAAAGGGTTTTCCCGGGGGGTTTCCCCCCAAACCAAAAACCCCGGGGGAAACCCCAAGGGGGGGAGGGTTCCGGGGACCCAAAACCCCCGCCCCGGGCCCCCCCGGGGAAAGTTTTCCAGCCGATTGTCCCCCCGGAAAGTTTGGGGGGAAACCCCTTTTGGGCCGCAAGCGGGGGAAAACTGGGGCCCCCCAACCCTTTACCCAAAACAACAGGGAGCAACCCCCAACAGCCGAAAGGGGCAGAGCGAACCCGAGGGGGGGGGGGAAAGGGGCCAAAGATCCTTTTCCCGGTCCGGGGCCCCCGAAACCCAAACCCTACCTGATCCAAAGCGTGCCACCGCGCAAACCGGCGGGGCGCCCCTTGCCGGCGGCCCCCGCGGGGGGGGGTTTTCCCCGGCCTCCCCGTCCTCCCCGCCGCCCCCGACCCCCGAGGCGCCTCGCGCGGGGGGAGGGGGGCCCCCGGGGGGAAAGGGGGGGACCCGGGGGCGGGGGGAAAGGGGGGGGGGGGAGGGGGCTCCTCCCCCCATTTGGGGGGGGAGGGGAGGAGGCCTTTTCCCCGCCCCCACCCCCAAAAAAGGGAAGGGGCTATTCCCCCCCCAATTGGGGGAAAAGGGGGGGGGGAGGAAAGGAGGGGGGGGCCCCGGGGGGGAGTGGGGGGTTAAAAGGGGGAAAAGGGGGGCGGGGGGCCGTGGGGGGAAAGGGGGAAAATGGGGTAGCTACAGGAAAGGGGAAAAGGGGGGGGAAAAGGGGAAAAATTTTTGGGGTTTGGGGGGCGGGCGGGGGGGGAAAATGGAGCAAAAAAAAAATTTGGGTCAGGGGGCGGGCCCCGGGGGGAGGAGAGGGGAGAAAAGGGGGGCATCCGGTTTCGTTGCCTATCTTGCCGGGGAAAACCTTTCCCCCTTTTTTTAAAAAGGGTTTGGGGGTTTTGGAAAAAGGGGGCCTTTTTAAATTTTAGAAAAAAACCCAAAAATTTTGTCTTTTTAAAAATTTAAAGTTTCCCCTTTTTTTAATCAAAAAAAAATTTTTTCTCTTTACGTCTTGTTTAAAATTTTTTTTCCCCTTTATTGTCAGTACCGCCCCAAATTTTAAAAAAGAAAGGAAAATTTTTTGGGAAAAGGGGGGCGGGCCCCGGGCCCCCTAACGTTCGTTTTGGGGGCCCCCCGCACGGTCTTGCCCCCCCCCGGGAAAACCGCCCCCCAAAGGAAACGTTTTCAAAAAGCGGGGCATGTGGCCCCAAGGTGCCGCCCCCCCCCCGGGGGTTTTTGGGTTTCCAAAGGGGGAAACCGTGGCCCCAAAAGAGGAAAAGAGGGCCCCCGGGGCCGGCTCGGCACTTGTGGGGGACTGGCGCGGGGCGGGGCCCCCCCCAAATTTTCTATGCGCGTGCCTTGCTTTGGGATGTCGAGTGGGGGGAGCGGGGCCCCATTTTACGATAAGGCATTTGGCCATTTTTACCCCCCCGGGCCCCCTGTCCCAGCCCCAAAAAATTTTTTTAAACCCCAAAAAAAAAGGGGGAAAAACCCGGGTTCCTTGTCCTTGGACTATCTTGGGCACGATGGAGCCACAGCGCACAGAGTGGTCATGGGGCCGTTGCGCTTTTTTGGGTGGGGCCAAAGGGCCCGGAAAAAGGGTTGCCCCGGAAAAATTTTTGCATTTTACTGGGGGTTTGGGTGCCGCAGCAGTGGACAAAGGGTTGTTTTTTAGGTTCTCAGCGCGCTTCCCCAAAGTGCCCCCGCGGGGGGAACCCCCCGAGTTGCCCGGGGGAAAAACCGAGGGGGGGCTTTTGTTCGGGCCCCCTCCCAAAAATTCTGCAGGATCGCACTGGACGCTCTTTCGATCTAGGGGTCGGGGCCAAATGGCTGGGGAACCGGCCCCCAAAACGAGGGGTTTGGGTTTGGGCCCCAGTTGGAGTTGTTGGCGGGGCAAAAACTTAAAAAGTGGACTAAAAAACCCCCTCAGAATAAAACGGTCCCCGAAAGACCCCCTTTTGGGGAAAACCCGGGGGTAACCGCGAGGGGGGAGAGAGGACTGGGGGGAAAACGGCAACGACGCATGGTCGTGGTGCACATTTTTTTCGGCGGGGGAAGGGGGGGGCGAGGGGGCCCGGCCCCGGTCATTTGCAGCATGCGCAGGGGGGGCCCCAAAAGGGAAAAAAGGTTTGGGGGGGGTTTTTTTAAAAGGGGGTTTTGGTGGGGCCCGTATATATAAAATTATATTTTAAAAAAAAAAATTTAAAGGAAATTTGGATTTTAAAAAGGGGAAAAAAAAATTTTAAAAAATCAATGGCAAAAAAGGGAAAAACTTATAGATTTAAAAAATTGGCAATAAAGGGGAAATTTAGTTTTAGCTTTTGATGGCAAAAAAAGGGGAAATTTTTTTTTTGGGAATTTACTCATTGACGGGTTTTTTTTTTCCTCAGTAAAAACTAATTCAATTATGTATTTCTTTGTTAAATTAATTTAAGGTTTGTTTAAAAAATATTTAGGTAAATAATTTATATCAAAACAATTAGATATGTATATCACTAAAAAAAAAATATATTTTTGTGAAAAAATTTGTTTTTTTTTTTTAATATCATAAATATTATAAATATATATATATTTTTTTTTAAAAACATTATGATAGTTTATATTCTTTATAAACAGAAAAAAAGAAATTTAAAAAAAATTCTCCCGGATCGGGTTTTTAAAAAAGTAAAAGCTACACAATTAAAATTACGATCATGGATTTGACATTTTTATAATAGGCCCCTCTTCCTCGGCACGCTTACAAAAAACCCGATGCTCCATCCGTGGTAAAACCCCCCCCCTTTCCTCGGTGATACCTTTCCTGGCGATAGCCCCGCTCTCATAGCACATACCCATGGACATGATATATGAGATAAGTTCCTCACCCCTTTTCCCCTTCAGTTTAACTAAGCCAAGTATAAACCCAAAAAAAACTAAGAACAATTTTAATTGAGAAAAAATAATTAAAAAAAATAAAAATCAAAAGTTTAATTTTAATGAAATAGACAAAGTCATATCCATAATAATGAAGAACAATGATGAAAAAATGAAGAACTTTAGAAAGAGAATTACCAAGAATTTTCTTGATTGATCCGGGGAAACCAAAAACAAAGATTTTATTCCTTCTTTGGGCCCAAACCTATTTAGTATGCTAAACTTGAGTTTTAGTTGATGTGGGGGGCTTAGGGCTTGATAGGGGGGTTTTTTCTTGAGATGAATTTTTGAAATTGGTTGGGTCTCTCCTCAGGGTCAGGGGCCCTTTCTTTTATTGCCTCCTTTAAATGAACGTCGGTCCCTCCGGGTCAAACCGACCCTTTAAAGGAGGGGTTTTGATTTCAACCTCAAAGGTGGTGAAGGGGGGGATCCCCGAAGTGGGAGCGTGATTTTGGGCTTTTGGGCCGGGCCCGGGCCCCCCCAGGGGTTAGGGCGAGCGCCCCCCCCCTGGGCCCCCCCTCGGCCCTCCCGCTTCTTCCAAAAGTCTTCTGGACCTTTTTTTAGAGTTTTTCTTTTTCCCCCTGTTTTAATTATCTCTATGTAAACCCCTTTTTAAAAGTGGGTCTTTCCCCCGTATTTCCTGATAACCCCCCGCATAAAAAGACAAATTTACCCCAAAAATCGTGGAAATTTTGCAGTATAAACCCCCAATTCTAGCTATTGGGGGTTTTATATAGATCCCTTTTCCTTTTTCAGTTGAAGGTTAAAAATTGAAAATTAAAGGGGGCCGTCAAAAACTCCCCCAAGCTTCCTTTTGCTCGTCCCTGAGCAAAGATAAAATCAGTGTGGACGGGAAAGTTGCGGCCAAAATTTTTTTCCCCCCCTTTTAAAAGGGAAAAAACCCCCTGCTTTAAAATTAAGATCCTTTTCTCTGGGTTAAAATCAGCTTTTTAAAAATTAAAAAATTACTTATTTTCCCTTCCCACCATGGGGCTTGTAACCATCCCCTGGTTTTTAGCAGTTTAAAGATAGAAGGGTTTAAAGCCCAACGCCCTGTTTTTTTGGCTCTTTGATAAACTTTTAATCCAAAATTTTTTTTTGTGGATTTTCAAAAAAAAACTCGGGAGTTCTTTGTATGACTCTTTTCAAATCTCTCTTTTGGGGATTTCTGGACCCTAAACCCAAGGCTTTTTATGGTGTATGTCTTTCTCTAAAAGATATGTGGTTTTTGGGTGGGTATAAGGCTTTGTAACATTACTTTCTCTTTTCCTCTACTTCTAATAAGGTTGTTGATGTCGGGGGAGTCATAGGTGGGAGTTTGAGAAATACTTTATTTTTTAAGACATTTATTGCATGGGTAAAACTGTGGATTCGAGAAAAAAATTCAAAAAGTAAAATAAAAAAGTGCATGTGTGGCAAAATGAAGGGTTTATACGGTGTTTGTTTGGGGGTTATTGATGAAAAAACGGTGAAATTTTTAATTCTACTTTTGCCCCTTTTAAAGGAAAAATCCCTTTTTTTTTCCCCTTTAAACCCTTTTTAAAGGGGGAATTTGAGATGCCGAAAATTTTTTTTCATGGGTAGGTATCTTTGTCCCTTTTAATTCTACTTTTCGGACACTTGTCCTTTTTTACTTCTTTCTCACATTTTTTCTTTTCCGAGGTTGGTGGGGTTATTGTCCCTTTTTATTTCCTCTCTTTCTTTCTTTTTTTTCGGGGTTTGTCGGACATTTCCCCTTTTTTTTTTTCTCGATCTCTTTTTTTCCCGGGGAAACTCATCCTTTTTTGAGAAAACAAAGAATTTGGGAAAGTAAAAAATATACTTGGAGAAATTTTTTCAGGGTTGGGGGGAAATGGGGGGGAATATTTTTAAATTTTTCTCCCCCGGGGAATTAGGAGTGGGAATTTTTTTGGGGTTTGGTTTGGGGAGTTGGAAATTTGAGTGGATGTATGTGAGTGCGTATTTTCGGGGGAATAGAAGCAGCGTGTTAAAGTGGAGTGCAAGTGAATCTTGATTAAAAAAAAGGGGGACTGCTCTTTGAGGGTTTTCCCCAAAACTTGACCCACTCAATGCTCATAAGTAGTAAAATGTAAATGTGTTTTTTTTAAAGAAAAGCACGTAAAATATGGCTGTGGTGGGAAAATTTTAAAACTTTTGTCATACAAAAAACTCACCATGTAGCTTTTTTAAAAAAATTTTCAAAGATGAAATTCTTCAAAATTTTTTAGATCTCTAGAAACAGATAAACAGCAGCTAAAAACCTTTTTTCCATTTCATTTCGTCAAGATTTGGGATTTTTAGACAGGTACTCCCCCCCAATTTTTAATGTTCAGGGGAAAATTTTTAAAATCAAAACCATCATCCCTAAATTTAAGAGAGAGTTCAAAATTTGAAAAATAGTTCCTTGAAAAGGAAAATTAGGGCAGAGCAACTATTCATCATCTCCCTTTTTAAAAGAGTTTACCCTTGGGGGTTTTTTTTAAAGCATAGTACTTTTTTTTCTTTTCCCCCTATTATTTATTAGAAAACTTTAAACAAAAACAAAATTTTTATAAGCGGGAAAAAACATTTATTTAGGTTTTCTTTTGATTTATGTATTTTTTTATTTTAGCGGAGTATAGGTAAAAAAACCCCATAGAAATACTTGTGGGTACAGGGGGGTTTTGCTTCCCCCAAGCTAGTTTTTTGAGAAATTTTCCCTTTGTTTGGTAACGGGGCAGGTTTTTTTTAGGAGGTGTATTGTCTGGGTTGATTTTAAAAGACGGGCCTTTTGACACCCGAGTGGGGATTTTCCTCTGGTTTGCTGTTCTCCTTTGTTTTTTTGAATTATGTGAAGTCAAATGGGGAAAATTTAAAGTTTTTTGGAACTGATTAAGTGTTAGTATAAAAAATCTAGCATTGTTTTTGTCAAGCTTCCTCTAATAAGTTTATTTTTTAGCAGGTTTGTAAACTCACTATTTTTTATATTTTTATTTTTTTTAAAATGAAAAAATTTTTAAATTTTTTATTCTTATGCCACCCAAAATTTAAATTTTTCTTATGAGTTTTATGCTTTCGAGGGGTACTTTACACGGGGCTTTTTATGAACAAACCATCCCCCCGAGAAAAACAAATTTCACGCAAAACAAGCAAATCGAAAAAAGTGAAACGCACCTCTCGAAGGGCCCCTTATTTGGGGGCGTTGACCCACAGCTCCCGGGAAACCCGGCGTTGGGAAAAGGGGGCCGGAAAAGGGGGAAAACGGGACTGGCCCCGGGTGTTTGCTTTTGGACGTAAAGGGGTACGGCGGCAGCTTGGGTCCCTTTCCGGAAAAACCATCAAACCCGGCGGGGCGCCGTCGGCGTTCCCCGGGGAGGGAAAGGGGAAACTCCTTTTTTTTGTTATTTTTTTTTTTCCCCCGGCCGGCGAAGTGGGGGGCAGTGGTTGCGGGGGCGGTGGGCGGGGAGCCGGCGAGGAGGCTAATTTTTTAGCCAAATAAAAATGGGGCCCCAACGGTCTTCCCCGGCCCCCCCGGTTTTTGGGTTTGGGGGACCTGTTCAGGGCTCGAATTTTTTTTCGTTTTTTTTTAATTAAAAAAGGGGGGGAGTTTCCCCCCCAAAAGTATTTTAAATGAGGGGAATGAAACAGAGAGGGGGGACGGTTTTCTGAATTACAAGCTAGAAGATACGCAAAAACAGCCTTTTTAAGGGGCTGTTCCAAGATTTTATGGCGAACCCTTTTTTACTTTAAAATTTAAAAAAATCATCACACACACGAGTTCCACCCTTTTGCTGTTGTTGTATTCACCCCGGAAGTTTTTCCCCGTTCCTTGCGTCCCAAAAATCTCCAAAGAATTTTTACAGCGGGGGCGAAAAAGGGCCCCCGGGCGGGCGTTCAGTCCATCAGGCGGGGGGGAAAAGCCATTTTGGGATCATCAGACAAGCCCGTTGCGCCGGCAAGGCCAACTCGCCAAGTTTGGTTGGGAGATTCATTCGTGGCTTTTTGGGGTCTTTTTAAAATAAAAAACCAGGCAAACAAACCCTTTTCTTTGTTTGGAAATCTGGTCTCCCAAAAAACGCCGCCCGTGGGAGTCTTGAGCTCCCCTTTTCTTTGTTTAATAGCCGCATACGCATCTTTGACAGTGAAACGTTTCTGTGTTGACTTCAAGACTCTCAAGTCTGGGCCTTGGCTGAGAGAGATACCCTGCAAAAGTGAAAGAAGCTTGCAAGCTGGGCACTCGCTGAAAACTCGTTAGTCGCGGCCCGAGGCATAAATCAAACCCGTTTGAAAACACCACTGCACCGAGACGTTAGGCTTGACGGTGTGAGAAAAGAGAGCCGAGAGGGAAGAGAAAAGAGGACCATCATGGAGCCAAATGGTCGAACCAAAAGGACGTAGAAGAGCCAATGGCTCGAATTGGTTTTTGGGGGACGGTAACGGGCAACCACGGGGATTCCTGGCGAAAAACGCGTGAACCTGGCAATAGTTTGTGGATTCGGATTTCGCCTTGCCCCCACGCTTGAGCGCTGCTCGGGGCTTCCCCCCTAAATCCAATCTCCTGCTCTTTTCAAGATGCAGATGAGAAGAATCTGCGCCGCGAGCAGTTGGTTTTGGTTCCTGCTTGCGCTAAAATGGGAGGCTAACAGCAGTGCAGAACATGAACATCTATTGAGTACTGTACCACTTAACCACGGGTCCACAAAACTTGCTGTTTGGCTTGCTCTTTGAACTGAATCCAGAGAGACGAGATGGTCAACTTGAGCAACTAGAGTATTTCCATGGGATTGAAAAAGCTTGACTTGAGATACCCCCCCAAATCTGATCCCGAAAACAAGAACTCGGTTAGTTTGGCTAGGGATTTCCAGAATCCTTAAGATTGATAGCAGCGTGGATATGCCTAAAAGGCAAAAAGGCGCACAGTGTGAAAAATAAACGCCATATCATACACCCACAACCACAAACTCAAGAACCGTGATTCAATCTGCAATGGGTGTTAAATGAGCTTCTTACTAAAAGTGGAGGAAGTTCTGATCCAGCACGAGCAAGTACAGGAGTGTGCATGCATATTTCTCCAAGAGTAAAGGGTTATGGGGGGGTCCTCGAAAAATGTTGCGGCTGTATCATCCCCCGGGCCCCAAACTCAGAAAGTGTATCGTTCCAGTCCTTAAACTTTGTTTGGGTCTCATATTCATCCAAACAGGTCTAGGTCCAATGTCAGCTCTATTTCATCTTCACCTCTCTCATGGGATGGCAGGGTCAGCTCTGCGCCGCTGTTCGGCGCGGCTGCGGCAGGGGCTGCTCGCCCGCGGGACCTATATGGCAGCGGCGGTACGGTGCTCGCTCGCGCCCTGTGCGGCGTCGGCTCTTTGCGTGCCTTTGCATGTCGGTGGCAACTGGCAAGTGCATGTACCTTTTCCCAAACCGCGTGCGCATTCATGGTTGTGAAGATCGTCCAGTGCCTCTTTCGATTCTAGCATAGTACACGACAAAGAAGCAGACAAGATGGCGTACGTGTGCATCGTCGAGCAGCTGCTGCAGCTGCAACTGGACCTGGAGGGCCCCCAATGTGCCAATGCTCGCCATCGTGGACATGATGCGCAAGCGGATCACCATCCCCGTATACCTCATGCAAGCGGACATGATGCGGCGTGATCTCTGGCTCGCGCGACTGGAGCACGACGTTGGGTGCCTTGACCACGGAGATATGTACGGGATACCTCGTTAAGCCGGCGGCACGAGCATGACGGGGACGACGTCCATCACCGCCATCGTGCCCTTCAGCATGACGCTGGTGGCGCAACCCTCCCGGGCTACGACTTATATGGACACACTCCCCCTCGCCGATGATGACCTCGGCATCGGACATGGCGAGGACGGCCCTTGGTGAAGAGGCTCGGGTGGACCTGCGCGGGTGTTCGGATGACCTAGACCAGACGCTCCGGACCGCGCTGGCGAGCTCCGCGCCACGCACGCGGGCGGCGGGTTGGCCAGGCTCGTTGCGCCGCACCACCTCCTGAGAGGCGTTGCCTGGCTGGATAAGGCGTGGCTTCTCTACGACGCCCTACCCGCGACTACAACTCGTGCCGCCGCCGTCTAGCCTAGCGACACCGTACGTGTCCGAGGCTCCGAGCCCGGCTGTGCGTCGTCGTCGCGGATGACCTCATTCCCTCCGTGCATGCGCGTGCGAACGCCCTGCGATGCACGGCGGCTGCTCGCCTGTGCGGCTGCTGATCGCGCGCGTGCGGCGGCACGCCCGGCGCCCCTGTGCAGGGGGTTGCAGCCGCTGCTCGTCTGTGCGCGGCGGCGGCGGCTCGCAACATGCCCTCTGCGGCAGGGGGCCGCCCATGCCCCTGTACGGCAGTGGCATCTGCTGCGGCTCGCCCACGCTCTTGTGGCCGGCGGCGATGGCGGCAATGAGAAAGAAAACGGTTATTTTCAAAACAGTCCTCCATGAAGTTTGTAAATATTTGTATAATTTATGTGCCTAAGTGATTTTGTTTATAACCCTAAAATCTTTTTACTTCAAGCAATTAAGTTTATCAATGCAAGCGGGCACGAATCCAAAACCGTTTGGATGAATACAAGATCTAAATATAGTTTAGGAACCAAGACGCCCAACTTTTAGAGTTCGGGAATCGGGATGCCACACCAGCACAAGTTCGAGGACCGGCCATGCACTTTTCTTTTCTCCAAAGTAAACTGGCATCCAGGAGCAGTAGGAAAAAGTTCATGCACATGAAGCTCAAGCACTAGAACTGGCAACATCTACAAATTCAGATCCAAGAGAAACCATATTACATGGAGCATTACACGGGGGAAAAAAAATCAATCCTTGAAAATCCTTTTTTTTACCTTCAGATCTCTAGTCAGACTACGCCCATGGAGATGTTGTTGGGCAGTGTCTGAAATGTTGACACACTGCCAAGTGCCAATACCACAACTGTTACACTGAACTTGTCATCAACAGAAGTGTGTATGGTATGCACCTATTACCTATATGGTTGGAATAAAGGAAGCATCAACTTTTTTAAAGCAAATCACGAGTTATATACTTTCTAAGGACCTTGGTTTAAACTTGAAATTCCATGGTCTCTTTCTTGGCCCTCAAGATCCTTGCAGTGCTCACATTTTTAGAAAAAGGGAGCCCCCCAGCCTCTGCATAAAACCCCCAAAAAACCGGGGAGCACACAACCTTTAAATTATTAAATTTCTCTAAAAAATGTAGGAAAAACCTGCTTCAGAAAAAAAAGTGGAAGTGAAATTAATTTTTTGGCTAATTTTAGAAGGGAAAAAATCTTGTTTTTCCCAAAAGCCTATACAATACAAAATAGGTTACATTAGTAAGAAAATTTTAAACTGGGAAATGTAAATTTAAACCCCATATGAAGGGTTAAAAGGTTTTAACCCCAAGGGAAAGGGGGGGGGTGACGGTTTTTATACCCACCCAAGAAAAAAGGGGAACTTTCATCATATTTAGAGCAAAAAACCATCCCCCTTTGGGTAAAAAATTAGCAGGCACACCCTCACTGATTTCAAATAAAATAAAAAAAAGATCAAAAACGAAATTCATGGCTAAAATAAATTTTTTAGTATTTCTCGTAAAAAGGAAAAAAGGAAAAAAAAATTTGCCCAAGGCATAGGATGCATTTAAAATTTAAACCATTGTGGGGACATGAAGATGTATTCCTGGACTATAAACAAAATTTGCCTTCTAAGAAATAAAACCCCCTAAACCCGAATTCCCTGTTTTTTTTCCTTCCCAACAGGATAAAATTGGGGGGGATAATGTAGGGGTTTAATAAACTTTAAGTAAGAATATTTTTTATGCGCGATCAATGCCCCAGCAGTCAGGTCCCCAAATTTAAAATGTTTAAGGGATGGGGTACTGACCTCAGTGGAAAAGGGCCAAATTGCCCTATTTGCACCCGGGAAGTGGTATCCTAAAGCGGGAGTCGGGCAAGCCCCGAGCAATTTTTTTGATAAAGAGAAATTATTCTAGTTTCTGAAAATTGGGGTTTCAAAAAGATTTCATCTTTCCCCCTGTTTTTGTGTTGTGTATCTTTGATTTGCTGATAAAAATTTCCCTAACAATCGTAGATACGGACCTTTTGGTGGTTAGTATCGTGGCTATGAACCAAATGTCTGGTTTTTTCTCAACCTCAATCCACCCCCCCTCCTGGGGTTTTTTTTTCATACCCTTTGGATTAATATTTTTACGGAATGATCAACACCACCCCCTTTCTCCCCCGCTGCATGATGTTGTTGACACAAAAAGCGTCAGGATCTGCAAAACCCTCGGGCTTATCCCCGGAAATTCGATACCCAAGGGTGTGCCGTCGTTTTTTGACCAGTTAATCGCAAGGCGATAAAGAACAAAATTGAAAAGCCCCAAGGGCGATTCGCCGGATCCCAAGTTCATTTTGATAGGAAATAGGGGCAGGGGCTGAACGGCCCAACAGCGATCCCACCCGGATTTTAAAAGTTCGGGGTTTACTCCCCGGGGGAATTAAAAGGGTTTGAGGAAAAATCAAGGTTGATGCAGCCCGTCAAAGTTTTTGAAAAACTGAAAGATAAATTTAAGACTAATGCAAAAAAGGGGTTTAAATTGTAGAAAAGGTAAATAAGAGTAAATTGATTTGATTTTGATAAAAATTGTTTTCCTTTTACCACAGCCCTTGGGCAATTTTTATACTCTGTTGGAGATTTGTACAAAAAGAAAAGCCCGGGTTCCCTTTTAAAAAAACCCCTATTTTAAAGGAAATAATGCTTGCGCAGGATTTCGGATCCAAAAAAAAAATTATTTTTTTCCAAAAACAGACCCCCTATTTTAAAGGAAATTTAAACGCCCGTCCCAAGACCCGGACTAAACTATTAAAAACCACTTCCTTCTTTCGCCACCCGGCAATCTTCTGCTGATGTCAACCGCCCATCACCCTGTGGGCCCATCGGCACTCTTATGCCCATCGGCAATATCTCCTCATCGGCAATCGACATCGCCCAAATTGCAAAATTTTGTTGACTTGACTTCACCATTAACTTCATCGGCAAAGATCACCAGCTTCCATCGGCAACAAACTTAACCTTTTTCGCAGCATCTACTTTCATTGGTAACACTGATTGGGTGACTTCCCCATGCCGATGGAACAAACGGTACTGATCGATTTTAAGTCTTAACTCTTTTGACACGTGGAAAAACGGTGTCAACAGATGTTTAACATAATGAAAAAAGTTCCCAATGTCTCCCCTTCCATTGAGAACAACTGATCAGCAGCGAGTCGCTCAATTTCAACCTCTCCATGGAACTTGCATGCCCCCAGAGGGAGCTCCATGCATTGGCATTGACTGGCATGGGGGGCATATCCAAGGCAAAACATATATGCATCTTGGAGATGTCCCTACGGGGAAGAAGGTCAAAACCCTACAAGCATAGTGTTTGCTGTCGGTTACAACTCTATGAAAACTCTCTAATGGACTTGAAAATTTTGATTCCTGCATCAACCAGCCCCGCGTGACTGCATGCTGACAGGAGCGTGGTAGAACTACATGGTGAGGCCTAATGTCAAGTTAATCATTTTAGAGAACAGCTTTTACTGTCTTTTTGCCATTCCATGCATCGCATAACATCCAATCATGGCAGTGAATGTGACAAGGTCCTTTGAGCTGACCCCAAAGATGTTATATGCATTGGTTATGTTGCCGCACTTTTAGTAGCATCAACAAGAGCTCCTTCAAGATGGATGTTTTAGTGATGCTCTGAGCATGTAGGCGTGACATTGTTTTCCAAGCTGTACAGAACACAAAAGGATGCAAGCCTCAAAAATGTTTGCAATGCTAACAATATCAGGCTTCAAGCCTTCAGAATGCAAAATGATTAAACAGACTGAAAGCTTGATCATTTCATGTCAATTCTGTGCATACAAAATGATTTTCAGATTCCATGAAGTCAGGGCTTTTTTCAGCCATCTGGTTGAAGATCACCTCAGCATCCTCTATACAGTTACTTTTCAGGTAGCAAGAAATCATTATATTGTCAGTTACAATGTTCCGCCCAGTATGGTTTCTGAAAAGTATGCTTTGCATCTCGTGAGTAGCCACACTTACATAAGCATTCATAATAGCATTTGTACTGAAAATTTCACCTGTATAACCAACTCGTAGGGACCACCCATGAGCTTCACGGACCATCTTAATCCCACACAAGGTACTCACTTGTATAACATTCAAGAGTGTGACTGAATCCCACTGATTTACCCCATGGGACATTTTTACTCAATAGTACAAAGAACTTCTTTATATGTTGTTCATGTTAACACAAGCAGAGAGAATTGCATTCCATGAAAAATGAGTTTTGTTCAGAATATCGGTGAAAGCACGAAAAGCATCATCGAACCTATCACAGTGGCTATAAAAAGTGACAAGAGCACTCATTAAGGATGTTTCTTGAAGAAATACTGGCCTTTTAAATATATAACATGAACCCCATCCCTGCCTTGGCATCACCTACTTGAGCACAGGCAGTGAGCAGATGATGAAGAAAAAATAATCAAGAGCAAATTTCCTGTAAATAGAAACCCCTTTAAACAGGCCCAATGCTCTATAGTGATACCCATCCATCACATATCCTGCAATAATGGTGCTCCATGATACGATATCCCTCACATCCATACTCGTAAATATTGATTCTACAAACCTTCATTTCAAGCACTTTGGAATAATGTGCCATCAGTGCTTAGAAACAGATAGTACATTTCCAACCATGCCTGACCACGAAACTGTGCACTTCTTTCCCCTGATACTTCCCAACTCCATGCATGAACACACAGGAAGAATATTAGCCCCTGTTGAATAATTTGGAAGAGTTCCCTGTGAGATCATCTGACTGAACAGTACACGTGCCTCTTTTAAATAACCGATTCTCCATGTACCCTGCAATGTCTGAATTCCATGAAAAAAACATCTTTACAGCGAATAGAAAAGAATGCTATGTGCATCATCCATTGCTCTGCTTCCACCACATTTTGCATCATTGACACCCAAAGCATTTTCCACAGAGTAAACTGATTCCAAACCAGTTTTCACCACGTAGCCATGAACGCTGCTGCCGGTCCGCAAGTGCCTCCACCGTGCGCATGCCCGGAACAATTACAGCCCCCATCACTGCGGTCGGCATGCTCTGCCTCACGCCACGGGAGAGCATCGACCGGAACAAAACAAAAGCGTCCTCAAAAAGCCCACGCGGAGAGCACGCGGTGATGAGTTGTTCCAGCACACCGCGTCGGGGCGCGCCATTTCGTCGAACACCCCGGAGGGCGTCCGCGAGGGACCCGAACCTCCCGTACGCGTCCATGACCGCCTTCGCCACCGTCGCGCTGCTCGCCACACGCCCTGCTCCCTCTAGAGTTGGATCCACTCGTCTCGCCTCGACGAACAGCTGCTCCTTACCTTCGTCCCCACGACGGTTCTGCGTGACCTAGCGCTTTGATAACAGATTACCTTGTGACGCTGCATCTTGATGGTCTAAGTATAAAATATGGATTTATATAAGAAGAAACAGAAGGAAAAAAAAGACAAAAGAGTCACGTATACAAGGAATAAGGAAATAGAAAAAGAAAGAAACCAGGAAAAGGCAGGAAGAATAAGAGTTCAAATGCCTATAATATAATAATATTATATTATTTATTTTATTTATAAGAAGTAATAGGAGAAAACACGGTAGAAAAAAGTTACGGAACCAACATAGAAAAGGAAAATAGAAATAGGGGGGAAAAAAAGGGACAGGACGGACACAACGTTGTTTACCGAACAAAGAGAAATTTTCATCGATAAGGATACCGAAAATAATCTAGTAGTAGATTCCATAGTGAGTGGTTAGAAAAAAAAATTATCTTGTATTTGATAGGATCCCGAGTTATTTTACCACATATATATATATATATATATATATATATATATATATATATATATATTATATATTTATATATATATATTATATATATATATACACGTGAGAGTTAACCAACTCTGAACGGTTAAAAATAGTTCTATTTGGATTAGGACTCATGTGTGTTTACAATTGCAGAATATCTCAAGAAATCTTTCATATATATACGCCATATAAAGAGAAGCACAATATAAGTTAAATAGAGATAGAGACAATTCTACATTCGTAAAATTAGTTAGAGGAGATGAATTTAAAAAGAATGGATGGACGAAAAAAAAAACTAAAATTTTTACCTCTTTATTATTAGGTATAGATATAGATTAAGCACTGCCGCCAGGTTTGGACAATGATATGCAGTTGTCAGCGAGTTTAATTTGATGCCACGTGTCCAGAAATAACTGGTGCACGCCGACAGACTTTAAAAAACCAACAAGGCCGGCATCGATCTGTCATCGTAGAAAACCAATCGAGAAAAAGAACCGTGCATTGAGGTCACCTACGGTCGGCAACCGCGCGCAAACCGCAGAGGTACACGCTCGGTCGCTTGCTCACAGCGGTGCCGCTCGCTCTCGTCCGTTTTGGCCTTTGCGCACGATTCTGCCACCTTTCTTTCCTACTCCGAATCGCGCGCACACGTCGTGGAACGCATGGTGGGGCTGTGTGATATGCGGCCCCCGCCGGGGGCCC
>JAJDON010000119.1:0-30614 GCA_022036555.1 Microstegium vimineum | reverse complement strand
CATAAATAACCAAAAAAACAGGGCAAACATGTAAAGTTAAAAAAATAGAGGCAAACGAATTGTTAGAGCTTAAAACAATGACACGTAGTCCCCTGGCGAAATGCTTGTCCTCGGCTCCTCGTTGCGCCAAGCGGACGCAGCGTGTACGGCGGTCGCCGGATGACGATGCTGGCGCTGGTGCGGTGACGACAACAACACGGCGTGCCGGAGCCGGACAGACGGCAGCGGCAGCAGCTCAGACTCGCCCCTTGCGGCTTGCAGTCTGGAGCGCGACGCTTCTGCTTAGGAGCCCGTCCGCGCGGCGCGGTGAGGAAAGGAGCGACGCTTCGCTCTGGAAGGGTGACGTAGTGGGCTGCATTGTTGACAGGATTGCTTGTTGGGCTGGTGGGGTGCCTCATTTTGGGCCATGGGGGTGCATATAGGGCCGAATTTTGTTAGCTATTAGGAAATTCTGGAATTTGAGGGGTGCCTGGGCACCCACAACCTCTTATTGGGCTTCGCCCCTGCGCACACGTGAAACTAAGTTTTTCTAACTCCTCAGAGATTAGGAATTGTTAAAGATGTTTTTTTAAAAAAAACACAGATTGAGAGGGTGTTTTAGAAACTCTTGAAGATGCTCGTAGCAACAATGAAGATGAATGGATAGATGATGAATATTATGAAAGAACAATTGTCTTCATTCGTGATGTGATGAAAATACTAGAGATCCATGGAGCAAGACGAAAACGTCGTTGTGGTTTTCGGATGTGATGGGATTATGGGACCAGCGAAACATGTGTAGCACAATTAAATTAATTGAATGGACAGGTTGAGAGCAATGGTTAAGATGGGGATTGAGAGGAGCAAGACGATGATGAAATAACATTTGTCAATAACCAATATATACTTTCTTTATATATTTATTTTAAGTCAATTTTTAATGTTTTTAAAATACATCAACATCTACAATATTTAGTTTCATTCAATTTTCGATAAAATATGTCTTAATTATTTGCATGTGTTAGTACATTTCTCTAAGAAACCATTTCAATCCTTTTATTTGGAGGAATTAAAATCTACCTAGTAAATTAGGCCATTTGGCTTTAAATTTGACATTCCACCAGTTTCTAAAGTTCATATGAGTCTATCTCAAATTCATAAAGTGGCATATGGAAATTGATTCTATAGATAATAATCCTATGTTTCCACTTTGTAACTTATAACACTCACTTCAACTCGCTTCCCTACTATACAAATGCAACATATAAATTTCTCTCTCGTATAGCCAACAATAATGTACGAATATAATGTATATACAACCATATTAAGTTAATCAATATATGTCTAAATTATGATTATTACAATAGATTCAATTCCAAAGATTCAAATGGGGCTGAAAAGTTTTTGGCATGGTTTGTGAGTACAAATATATTTTGCTCAATTTGTAGGTTCGTCTACAAATAACTGAGTGTAGGTTAGATGTTAGATCCTTATAGTGGTATCTACTACCAACATGCAAGGTTCAAGTATTCAGTTCGGAACAGGTGCTTCTAATTTCTCTAGATTTATTTAAAAAAGTTTAATAGTGCTATCTTTTAAAAAAATTACTCTCTCTGTTCCAAATCATAAGACGTTTTGGTTTTCCAAATATATTACATTTGCTATGCATATACATATACACTATTTCTAGTAGATATATATAGTAAAAGCAATGTATTTAAAAAATTAAAATATACATATACACTATTTCTAGTAGATATATATAGTAAAAGCAATGTATTTAAAAAATTAAAATGTTTTAAATTTGGAACAGCTTTAGTAGGTGATATACGCATCGAAATCGAAACGCACCCGATTTGGTCAATTTTGAGAACCATAAATATACTATGCAATCATTTGGATGTGCTCATATGAATACAATGTGCATGTATGTGTCTATAGGGGGTGATAGATTGTACGTGAACATGAGTACGTGTCTATGAGCTGATGCGTTCATATTGTAATTAAAAAGATTATATATTTATATTTGTTAACGTAGCAAGTAACTGAATAGTAGATGCAACTTTTATGTATTTATAAGGAAAACTATAGTTTATAGTATAGCACTGCACTACTCTCTCCGTCCAAAAAAAAAATCTTTTTTATTTTAACTAGGTTCATAAAAAATATTTAAAAATTAATATCTTTAAATAAATATATTATAAAAATATATTCAATGATTTATTTAATAATATTAATTATTGAACATACATATTAATAAATTTTTACATATATTTGGTCAAAGTTGAATGTGTGTTTGACTTTAAGAATGACACTCTAAAAACGATAGGGGGAGTATGACAGTAAGACAACAATATAATGTGTGAGGCTTCAGTTGCTGCTTTTTGTGTAGAAAAGTCAGATGCAACTACAACTGGTGGTGGGAGTGCATTAGAAAAGCATGTGTGGGTCCAATATTGTCTGTGTCATGCACTCATGCGTGTAGATACATCGACGCGATATAAACGGAATATTGGCGACAACCAAAATTAGGAGAAGGACGATTTAATAATGAGCATCCACTTATGCAATATCGAGGATACGTGAGGATACTAAAGTCAACTAATCTTGAAAAAACTTGTCAAAAAAAAAACTAATCTTGAAAATCGGTTATATTCCTAGAACGGTTTCAAAGGTGTTTTAGAAAACGATTTTTTTAGTTATGAAACAGTTCTGGTCTTTAGAGAACTGTCCGTAAAAACGATTGTTTAATGGACGGTTATCTTATTAGGAAACATCCTGCAAAATTGATTTCTGAATGGCTTTAAGAGCAACTTAAAAAGTAAGTTTCTAGGAACAGCATTTAAAACAACCTAAAATAAAAATCAAATTATTTTATAATCGGCGCCCCTAAAATCTTTTGTGTACTAGTGAGAACTCAAATCTCCAAACATACTATGAACCCGTTTTCTATGGCTTAGTGGTTTAGCACCGACGGTAATAAGTATGCGTCATGTTGTCAGCTATATTATATATGGGAACGTATCATGTGCAAACTATAATTTCATGAAAACTCATACAAACCATGGCAAAAAAGTAATCTAAATTTACAAAAAAAAAATCATACATGTAGACCATACGATGATACATAAACTTATAAAATATCTTGTCCAAACTCAACTTCGTTTGTTAGATATAAAAATAACAAATTTCTAACAAATCATCTAGACACCTTTGTGGCTTGAAATTTCTTATTTTTATATCTCACAAACAAAGTTGAGTTTGGACAAGATATTTTAAAAAGTTGTGTATCATCATATCATCTACATGTGTGATTTTTTGGTGAATTTAGACGAATTTTTTACCATGATTTGCACGAGTTTTCACGAAGGTTGTGGTTTGCACCTGATACGTTGTCATTATATATATATCAAGTTGTAAGCCTGTATACGTTAATTAGTATATCACACATTTTACTGAGAATATAGCACATGGGGTTTTACACACATCATATCATATCATATTAAATCTTTAGTTTTTCCCGTCCGCTACTCTTCCACCAACAGTAGTTCATGGTTATTGTTCCTTTACTGTTTCTATCTCTTTAGTTTTTCCCATCAACTACTGTTCCTATACTGTTCCACCAACAATAGTTCATGGTTACTGTTCCTTTACTGTTTCTATCTACAGTAATCCATCACAACCGTTCCTTTTCCTATTGATCCATCGCGGATGTCCATCCATCTCTAGAAACATCTCCTCCCGCACCTCCAGAAACCGCCGCTGCCTCGAGACTTCTCGGCCTCCTCGCCCGTCCTCTTCCCCTCCTCCGATCCCAGCCCCACCAATCACCACCCCTGCCTCCGGCGCAGCTCCCGGCCACGCCGCGCTACAGGGTGACGTCCGCCCTCCCTCCTCCGGTCCTCCCTCCTCCCCGAGGTTGCGTCGTCGCCGCTGGTACCCATGGCGTCGCCGGTGCCAGGAAACCGCCGTACGTCTTCGCCGGCTCTGATTCGCGAAGTGCTCCGCCTTTCGCAGCACTGCACGCTCCACCCCTCTGTTGACGGTCCTTAAGTACCAAAATCAACCGTCAACTAGACAAGGAAAAGGATCTTTATGAAACCAACATTTGGAAATAAGGTTTACACTGACAGAATTCCACGAGTTTTGGTGAATGTCTATTTCTGCAGGGGGATATCAAAAAATATGGAAGAAATGCCCACATGTCATGATTACATAGAGATAAACATCATTCGTACAAACAAGAATACTCTAGAAGAGTCAAGAAGGCGCGGGAAGGAACCAGAGGCCGAGCGGGCCCAGGGGTAGGGCGCCCGCCCTACCCCTTGGGGCGGTCGCCCTAGGTCAAGCCCCAATGGTCCCTGCCTTGTGGGACCACCTCTCCACCGCCTTTGAGATCACATCCATGCCCTCCATCAAGGTCGGTTTGATCCGACGGCCGGCGTTCATTTTAGGGCCTATATAAGGAAGGCCCCCTGACCCTGAGGAGGAGAGCCTCTCTGGCCTAATTCATTATTCATCATCCATCTCAAGAGGAGAAGTCCCTGATCAAGCCCTAGAGCCACCACATCAACTAGATCTCTAGTTTAGCATAGCTATATAGGATTAGAACTAGAAGGAGTCAATCTTCGATTGGTTTCTGGATCTGTCAAGAGGATTCTAGGTAATTCTCTCTCTAGTTCTTCCTTGTTATTAATTTGTTCTTTAATATTATGAACATCACTTTGCTCTACTTCATTATATTGTTTATGACTTTACTCTATTCGTTTATATTCTTAGTTATATTGTTCTTAGTCTATTATGATTATATACTTGGCTTAGTTAGATCTAAATCATATCCATGTTTAGGATCATATAGCGTTTATCCACCAGTACTATGGGTAAATGATAGATATTGTGTAGGCGTGGTGCCTAGACCGTATTTATCTGCGATTGTACCCTACATTCCGGATCGTGAGGTAGTTCGCGGGAGTGACAGTCTTGTTGAGTCCTTTGTAGTGCTCCTCCCGTTTGTAGGGCAGGCATAGCAGTTCTATTGCGGGGAAGTGATTGCTATGTTCTTCACTTCCTTAGTAATACTCACTAGACATGAATATCTCTTTTCTTGCAATGATTGTCAAGTGTAATTGCACTAATCATAATATGCTAGATTGTATAGTTAAGAATGACTTAGGAAATATCTTTGTAGTTCGTCCTAATTCTATGCTAATGACTTGCTAGAATATCTGTTGAGGTGTTTATCATTATCTTATGTGGCTACATGTTGATCAATATTAATATTTTGTCACTATTCATTCATTATCTATATATATCTTATGTGACACTTATCTTGTACTGAGTGAGATAGATGAAAACTCTCCATTACACATGTAGTGATACTCATTAATCATCTTTATTCATTCCTCATTTATTCCTTTAGTATCCCTTCCCAGTGGTAAAAATATAAATAACGATACCTAGAATACTCCTGGTTAAAATGCTACATCGGTATAATCTGTGCGCTTGCAGAAACACATTTATATTTCATTAGAGTAATTGCATATCTCAATACCACGCCTCTTTGGCATACTGGGGATGACAACCTAGCTTAAGTGTCATAAGAGATGTCAACAAACATTTTTGGCGCCGTTACCGGGGAAGGTTGATTAGCTATCAAAAGGAATAAATGAGTTATCACTTGCATCACTAATGTGATTGAGAAAACATCAATTCTCTACTCTGAAAATGCAATCAAGCCCTAAAGTGGGTTTTGGTGACATGACAACATATTTAGGAAACTAATGAGACTTTGTGAGTATGACAAACAGGTTAAACTTAAGGAGGTTGATGAACAGGTTGGCGGACCCCTCCAATTACAAAAGTGTATGGCAACAAGCTCAAAGGGTTTAAATTCTTTTATACTTTGAATTTGAGTTAGGTATGACATACTATTAAGAGGGATTCAACACGCATGCCAACAAGTGAACCAAATGCATCTATCCTTTTACATCACACCTCCACATATAAAGAGGGAAAATCAGCCAGCTTACTGAAGATCAAATCCTTGCTGTTCTGCCCAGGCCGGCAGTGCTGGGCTACAGGCCGACACTACCACGACTTGTTCAGCCAGTGAGTAGTAAGGAGGTATTTCATACCCCCTCACTCACCCCAACGGCTAGTTCTGCCATTCACTCATTCTTACTTTGAAAGAACAAAAAGAAAAGCTTCTCTCTTGCTCTCTCTTCTCCTTTGGTGCTCATCCACTCTCCTTCATTGATTTCCAATCATTCTTTGAGAGATTGAGCCTTCAAGCTTTGAGAAGAAGCCTCTCCCTCGGATCTTCACTCCTACAAGCATTTGGTTTGCGTGGTGGCCGGCGGTTTGAGTTCTTTACTCTTGGAGCTTTGCTCCTAGCCGGCTAGAGGTTTCCCTTGAGCTTGCCTCCTTCGTGTGGCAGCCTAGGGAAGTTTGTATCACCCATCATTTACTAATACACTTCTCTCATCTCAAGGGTTCATTCTCTTGACTTGAGACCGAGGAAAGAGCTAGCCTTTGTGGTGAGCTTGAGCCTTGTGTGGCGCACCTCAACAACGTGGACGTAGGCAAGCCTTGGTGGCGAGCTGAACCACGGGTCAAATCTTGTGTCACCGTGTGCTTGTTACTTTACTTTCATATATCTTGTGTGCTAGGTGATTTCTAGGGTTTGGACCCGATCTACTCGGTGGGTGTGTTGCCACCACTTTCAAGTGGTGTTAGAGGTTTCCTACACCTCTAGAAAGGTTTCTATTCAAACACAATTTACATTCTCAGTTTATATTTTGAATTGTGCATTTATCTGATCTGGTGACCAACACTGTTGCCCTAAGTCCAGCAGTGCCGGCCACTCCGGCAGTGCCGGCCTCTCTGCTAACAGGAACTTGTCAAGTTGTTTTAAACAGGCCTATTCACCCCCCTCTAGGCTAATCAGGTCCTTACAAGTGGTATCAAAGCAAGGTTACCTCAAGAAGCACTTAACCGTGTGAGGTAATGGCCGAAGAGGGTAAGGTTGTAGCGGTTGATCCCAAGGTCAAAGTGGTCGACCCCAAGGAGATGGACGTACATGCCACGGACAGTGAAAGTGTGGACTCAGAGGAATACTTGACCACCCCTTTCATGTCTGCTGGAGAAAGAGTAAGAAGAAAAGAAGAAAGAAGATTGAGAAAAGAGGGGGAAAAGCTACAAAGAGAGGAAAAAGCTCTCAATGAAACCAAGATCTTGAAGCTTGCCGAAAAGCTTCATAGAAAAGAAGTGAGAGCTCTCAAGAAGGAGCTCAAGGCAAAGGAGGAGGAACTCAAGAAAAGCAAAGAGCAATCCTCTCAAGTAGAGGTTGATTTTAATAGCTCCGATGGTGATGATGATGCATCATACCAAGCCTCCAAGATTGCAAAGAAGGATGATAAGAAGAAGAAGAAGGATGATAGCAGTAAGAAATACTCCGCCATATCCTTTGATTATTCATCTATTTCTAAACATAAGCATAAACCTTTATTCCATGTTTCCACGGGCAAATTGCCTCATTTTGATGGGACTAACTTTGCCAAGTGGAAACACTTGATGAAAGCTTATCTTGTAGGTCTTCACCCCAGTGCTTGGGAGATTGTGTACAATGGATGTGATCCTCCGGTCGATCCCACAAGCCCTACCACTACCGAGCTCCGTCGCATACAACTAAATGCACAAGCAACTAGTGTGTTGCTAAGTGCATTGGATAGTGATGAGTACAACAAGGTCATGGGCTTGGAGGTTGCCATGGAAATATGGGACACTTTGCATCTTACACATGAGGGTGTGAGCAAAGTGAGACAATCCAAGATTGATTTATTCATGGCCAAGCTCAACCGATTTGTAATCAATGAAGGTGAAGGGCCACAAGAAATGTTTGATAGATTGATGACCATTGTGGGCAAGATAAGGGGACTTGGTGGTGAAGAAGTCAATGATAACAAGGTTGTTAAGATCATGCTTGAATCCTACTCTCCAAGGAATGAAACTGTGGTTACATTGATTAGAGACAAGAAGAGATTTGAGTACTACACACCAAGTGATATGCTATGATGTGCTTGGAAGGATCATCACTTTTGATCTACAAAGAGAAGAAGCACAAGAGAGAAAGAAGCTTAGAGAGATGCAATCAAGGTTGGAGGGCATGAAGATCAAGGATGTGGCTCTCAAGACAAACAAGAGCACAAAGAAATCAGCCCCTAGCTGCCCCAAAAATAGCAAGCTAGCATCTTCAAGCAAAGCTCAAGCAAGCAAAGCCATCAAGCATCAACCCCAAGTTTCAACATCAAGTGATGGTGGAAGTGAAGATGAGCAAGAAGAGAACATTGATGACATGACCCTATTCATGAGAAGGTTCAACAAGGGCATAAAGAGTAATGGGTACAAGCTCATAAAGAGAAGGTTTCCAAACAAGAAGTCAAGGACTTGCTTTAGATGTGGTAGCACCGAACACTTCATTGCCGATTGCCCAAACAAGAAGGAAGAAAACAAATTTGGCAAAGGCAAGAGAGAAGACAAGGGTGACTACAAGAAAGGCAAGAGATTTGGAGGTGAAGCTCACATTGGACATGGTTGGGATGAATCAACCGATAGCTCAAGTGAAGAAGAGGAGATGGCCACAATAGCTATTCACAAGTCATCCACTTCACCAAGGCTCTTCAACAACATGTCCGATAATGAAGACTTCCCTCACACTTGTCTCATGGCAAAGGGTGTGAAGGTAAAATCAAAATCAAAATCCAAAGCCAAAGCTCCTCCCCCCAAAGACATCTCTAGTGGTGATAGCTCTAGTGATGATGAATCTAGTAATGAAGAGATAAATGAAATAACTAGTAAAATGGATCCTAAGACCAAACTCTTTATTGCTAATATATTGGATGAATTAGAGGCAACCAAGGTTGAGCTAACATCTAGAGAGAAGACTCTTATTAAACAAGAGGATCTTTATATTGCTAGTGAGGAAGCCCTTGCATTAGAAAGGAGTGAGGTGAGCTCTTTGACCAAAGCCTTGGCTAAGGAACAAAAAGCTCATGCTCTCACTAAGAAGGAGTATGATGACCTCAAGCAAAAGCATTGTGGCTTGACTGAAAAGCATCAAGAGCTTGAGGCACTAACCTTGCCAATATAGAGGCTATGAAGAAGGAAATAGCAAGGCTCAACAATGTCATCTTAGTTTCAAAAAAGAATAACAAAGACCAAGTTGAGCCAAAGAAGATTCAATACAAGGATAGAAGGCATCCATCAATCAAAGATAGGCTTGGACACACTCAAGGAGGTAAAACCAATGGTAGAAAAATAATTAAAGGCATTGAGTGTGTCAAGTTTGAGAAGAAGGGAAGCATTGGTGCAGATAAGTCTGCACAGATAGCAGCTCTGCTGGACCAGAGGCCGACAGTGCCGTACCTCAGGCCGGCAGTGTCACGCCCCAAGAAAGGGAAGGCTACCATTACTTCACCTGATCAAGCTAAGCCCCAAGCCCATGCCAAGAGGATGCCCCAGCAAAAGCAGGTTTCTCAGAAACCCAAGGATACAATTTGGGTGGCCAAAAACAAGTTTGTCTATCAACCCAAGACAAGGTCACCACAAGAAAGTTTATCCTCATGCTACATGTTGAAGTGCAATGACCGTGGTAAAGTCATTGCAGAATTTGTGAGCGATGAAAAACATGATAAAAGGAGCATGAACATATGGGTTCCAAAAATTGTTGTGACTAACTTGCAAGGCCCCAAGATTGATTGGGGACCTAAATCTAGGAACTAAACTTGTTTTGTAGGCATACTCCTCCAGTGGATCAAGTTGGGTGCTTGATAGTGGATGTACAAATCATATGACCGGAGAGAAGAGTATGTTCTCATCATATTCCCCAACTTCAAGTGCAAGTGAGAACATCATATTTGGTGACAACTCCAAAGGGAAAGTGATTGGTCTTGGTAAAGTTGCTATTACTCTTGATCATTCTATCTCAAATGTATTACATGTAAATTCATTGAGTTACAACTTGTTGTCCGTTTCTCAATTGTGTGAGATGGGCTTCAATTGTCTCTTTACGGATAAGAGTGTGGAAGTCTTTAAGAGGGAGGATTCCTCTATTGTCTTTATGGGTCGTTTGAAGGGCAAGCTTTACCTAGTTGATGTTAACAAAAGTAAAGCTAAGCTTGAGACTTGTTTAGTGGCAAAATCTAGCATGGGTTGGCTATGGCATCGCCGACTAGCTCATGTTGAGATGAGGAACTTGGCCAAACTCCTAAAAGATGAACACATTCTTGGACTAACCAATGTTCATTTTGAGAAGGATAGAATTTGTAGTGCTTGCCAAGCCGGAAAGCAAGTAGGTGCACCTCACCCACCAAAGAGCATTGTCTCCACCAAGCAACTATTGGAGCTAATTCACATGGATCTCTTTGGACCGGTGGCCTACATAAGCATTGGCGGTAACAAACATGGTTTAGTTATTGTTGATGATTTTACTCGATTCACTTGGGTGTTTTTCATGTATGATAAGGCACAAGTGCAAGAAAAGATGAAAACCTTCATTAGAAGAGCACAAAGAGAATTCGGGTTCTAAATCAAGAAAGTTCGTAGTGACAATGGAACAGAATTCAAGAACACTCAAGTGGAGGAGTTTCTTGATGATGAGGGCATCAAGCATGAGTTTTCAGTTCCATACACCCCTCAACAAAATGGTGTAGTAGAGAGGAAGAACCGGACACTCATTGACATGGCAAGGACGATGCTAGATGAGTACAAGACTTCGGATATCTTTTGGGCCGAAGCCGTCAACATCGCTTGCCATGCCATCAACCAGCTCTATCTACACAAGATCTTGAAGAAGACTTCATATGAACTCCTAACCGGTAACAAACCAAAGGTGTCTTACTTTAGAGTTTTTGGGTGCAAGTGTTTCATACTTAACAAGAAACCCAAAACCTCTAAGTGTTTCATACTTGTCTTAGTGTGCTTTTAGTTTTTAATTCTAGCGCGCTGTGTGGCTGTGCTTGTGCTTCCGCAGTCTTGCTGCCAGTAGTTAGGCCGGCAGTGCCGAGCTGCTTTGACAGCAAGTCCTCTGATTTGTGTTAAGATAGGTTTATACGCATCACGTATATATTTGTGACACTTTTTTAGCACCCCACAACAGTCATGGATGTAGGGGGAGTCCTACTTCACTCCAATGTGTAAAAATTGGCCTTTCATGCCAAATTTGGAAATTCAAATTCTTATTCACACATTTAGGGGGAGCTCCTACACCCATGACTTGCATTGTCTCAGATTATTATTCACTTTTGTAAGTTCTAAGTGTGTTGTCATCAATCACCAAAAAGGGGAGATTGAAAGTGCAATCAAGCCCTAAAGTGGGTTTTGGTGACATGACAACATATTTAGGAAACTAATGAAACTTTGTGAGTATGACAAACAAGTTAAACTTAAGGAGGTTGATGAACAGGTTGGCGGACCCCTCCAATTACAAAAGTGCATGGCAACAAGCTCAAAGGGTTTAAATTCTTTTATACTTTGAATTTGAGTTAGGTATGTCGTACTATTAAGAGGGATTCAACACGTATGCCAACAAATGAACCAAATGCATCTATCCTTTTACATCACACCTCCACATATAAAGAGGGCAAATTAGCCAGCTTATTGAAGATCAAATCCTTGTTGTTCTACCCAGGCCGGCAGTGCTGGCCTCCAGGCCGGCAGTGTCGGGCTACAGGTCGGCACTGCCGCGACTTGTTCAGCTAGTGGGCAGTAAGGAGGTATTTCATACCCCCTCACTCACCCCCAACGGCTAGTTTTGCTATTCACTCATTCTTACTTTGAAAGAACAAAAAGAGAAGCTTCTATCTTGCTCTTCCTTCTCCCTTGGTGCTCATCCACTCTCCTTCATTGATTTCCAATCATTCTTTGAGAGATTGAGCCTTCAAGCTTTGAGAAGAAGCATATCCCTTAGATCTTCACTCCTACAAGCATTTGGTTTGCGTGGTGGCCGGCGGTTTGAGTTCTTTACTCTTGGAGCTTTGCTCCTAGCCGGCTAGAGGTTTCCCTTGAGCTTGCCTCCTTCGTGTGGCAGCCTAGGGAAGTTTGTATCACCCTTCATTTACTAATACACTTCTCTCATCTCAAGGGTTCATTCTCTTGACTTGAGACCGAGGAAAGAGCTAGCCTTTGTGGTGAGCTTGAGCCTTGTGTGGCGCACCTCAACAACGTGGACGTAGGCAAGCCTTGGTGGCGAGCTGAACCACGGGTCAAATCTTGTGTCACCGTGTGCTTGTTACTTTACTTTCATATATCTTGTGTGCTAGGTGATTTCTAGGGTTTGGACCCGATCTACTCGGTGGGTGTGTTGCCACCACTTTCAAGTGGTTCTAGAGGTTTCATACACCTTTAAAAAGGTTTCTATTCAAGCACAATTTGCATTCTTAGTTTATATTTTGAATTGTGCATTTATCTGATCTGGTGACCAGCACTGCTGCCCTAAGTCCAGCAGTGCCGGCCACCCCGGCAGTGCCAGCCTCAAGCCTGGCAGTGCCGGCCTCTCTGCTAACAAAAACTTGTCAAGTTGTTTTAAACAGGCCTATTCACCCCCCTCTAGGCTAATCAGGTCCTTACATACTCGTACAGCCTTACCCTTGATCTTTGCCTATTTTCCCTATCATCTTTATGTAGGGTAATGTATGAATAGATTTGATCTCCCAGACAATTTTGTTGAGAATCCCGAAGCATTATTCAGAAGAACAAAAGCCAAGCTCAAGAAAGTAACAAAATCATCATCATCTCAGCTTGAAGCTTCATCCAGTCAAGAAGATCATCGAAACATCGTTCGAGACTTAACACCAGAGTTCGAAGCCATGGCAGACAAGTCAATCCGTGAGTTCTCAACCCCTACCACGGACAACATCCGCACTGGACCTGCTGCGAACATTGATCGTTCATTTGAGCTCAAGCCTGCGCTCATCAACATGGTGCAAGCAAGCCAGTTCTGTGGGAAAGCACACGAAAATGCTAGTGCTCATCTCCAACACTTCCTGGAGATTTGCAGCACATTCACTGTCAAGGATATCCCCAGAGACGCAATACTACTTCGCTTTTTCCCTTTCTCACTCTTGGGAAGAGCGAAGCAGTGGTTCTATGCAACCAAGGAGAAGAATACTACGTGGGCACTATGTTCCACCAATTTCCTAGCAAAGTTCTTTCCCATGGGGAAGACCAATGCTCTCCGTGGGAAGATTTCAAGTTTTCAGCAACAACATGACGAGTCCGTTCCAGAAGCATGGGAGCACTTCCAAGATTACATCCTAGAATGTCCCCATCATGGAATGGAGAATTGGTTACTTATGCATACCTTCTATCATGGGCTCAACAACAACACTCGTGAGACTATGGATGCTGCTGCCGGAGGAGCATTCCTATCACTTACAATACCACAAGCCACATCTCTTGTGGAGAAGATGGCATCCAACCAAGGTTGGAGTGAAGAAAGAACTCAACCTCGCAAGAAAAGTGAAGGTATGCACCAGCTCAAAGAGGTAGACATGCTATCAGCAAAGCTAGACTTGCTCATGAAGAGACTCGATGATAAAGCTGGAGATAAGAAAGAAGTTATGAATATCTACGACTCTCACATGACCTGTGAGGAGTGTGGAGACACTGGACACTCAGGAAATCATTGTCCAGAATTGCAAGAGGACGTGAACTACATCATCATCATCAACAACAACAACTATAACCGTCCTCAGCAAAATCAAGGATGGAATCAACAACAACAACAACAAAGGCCTAACTACTCAGGTAATTATCAAGGTAATAATTCTTTCAATAATCATAGTTTTCCACCTTTGAGAGAGTTAGCGTCTAATCAAGGAAAGTTAATGGATAACATGTCTAAGAAATTAGCATCTAATGATAAAATACTAGAAACTATAAATAATAGGATGAATAATTTTTCTATTGCCATCAAGAATCAAATCAGCTTTAATAAAATGATTGAATCTCAGTTAACCCAAATAGTTGTTGTTGTTCCTATCACTAACCCCGGTATTCCATCACAACCGGAAGGATTAGAAGTTGCAAATCTTGTAGACATATTCGATGCAAGTGCTTATTGGAACAACCCCACAGAAGAGTGGTGTGGCGACTCTATGTCAACCAAGAAAGGAGATCCAGAACGACCAGTCATCCCAATCTCCATTGGCGTTACAGAGTTTCCTGAAGCACTTTGCGACTTTGGCGCAAGCGTCAATGTCATGCTCAGGGTAATCTATGAGAAATACTTTAATTATCCTTTATCAGAGACAACCCTGTGTTTGCAGCTTGCAGATCGGACACTATGCTACCCTAAAAGAATATTAAAAGATATTCGTGTCCAAATTGGTACCTCATATGTTCCAACAGACTTCATGGTGATAGAAACTGGACTTGATGAGAAGTCACCCATCATCCTTGGGAGGCCAATCTTGAACACCGCCGGAGCTATCATCTATGCTAGCACCGCCAAGATCAGTTTCATCATCAAAGGGAAAAAGGAGACATTTACTTTCAAGAACAAAACCATACAAGCTCCTGAACAACCTCAAGATGAGCCAAAGAAGAAGACCAATGGGAGAAACAAGCAGAACAAGCAGAAGAAGAACAAGAAGCTAAGTACGGACAGAGTCAACGAAGATGGTCACGACACTTCACAATAATCAAGATCACCAAATCAGATGCCCTCATTTGATCAAGAAGGACGACCCAGGTGTCCCAACCATAGAATGCACAATCAACAGATACTCATTCCAGAAAACAATATGTGATATCGGATCGGGCGTCAACTTTATGGCCAAGCTGACCTACGAGTTTCTGTACGACATAATGCCTCTACATCCAACATACACCCAACTCCAGATGTCAGATCAGATGTGCCGCGTCGTTGAATGCATAGCAAAAGATGTCCCCATCCAGATTGATGATCACTTCATCCCTACAGACTTTCTAGTAGTTGACATGGGAGAAGATGATTATGATCCACCTATCATCCTTGGAAGGCCATTCCTAAGCACCACCAAAGCTATCATCTATATCGGGACAGGAGAAGTGCACCTACACTTCCCCTCTGAGAAGGTACGACGTTATTTTAATGCTAACTGTATAGTTAAGAATGACTTAGAAAATATCTTTGTAGTTCATCCTAATTCCATGCTAATGACTTGATAGAATATCTGTTGAGGTGTTTATCATTATCTTATGTGGCTACATGTTGATCAGTATTTATCTTTTGTCACTATTCATTCATTATCTATATATATCTTATGTGACACTTATCTTGTACTGAGTGAAATAGATGAAAACTCTCCATTACACATGCAGTGATACTTATTAATCATCTTTATTCATTTCTCATTTATTCTCTTAGTATCCCTTCCCAGTGGTAAAAATATAAATAACGATACCTAGAATACTCCTGATTAAAATGCTACATCGGTATAATTTGTGCGCTTGCAGAAACACATTTATATTTCATTAGAGCAATTGCATATTTCAATACCACACCTCTTTGGCATGCTGGGGATGACAACCTAGCTTAAGTGTCATAAGAGATGTCAACACCCTCCCTCATCCCGGCCCCAGTACCCCAACGTGTTGAGTCGGCTTCCACGGGATCAGAGTCTCGGTGCGGCCAAACCCTAGGGACCAAACCCGGGCGCTGGTGCACGCCAAGCTCCCAGCGCAAGCACATCTAGGTGCTATCGTCCCTCTCTTGCCTGCGCCTCCCCGTTGGCGTCGTCGTCAGATCGTCATCACTTACGTCACCGCCATCGCAACATGGTAAAGGATGATGCCGCTATCTCTATTTTTTGGCTTGCTTTTTTAGCCACGTTCTTCATCCTTCATTGCTCACCTTTACGGATGCAGGCAGGAGCTTATGCTGCCTCGGCGTAATCAGTGCATCATGTTTTTTTCTTTGCAGATCTGGGCGTTGGTGAAGCTTCTCCCCTCGGTCTTCCTTCTATCAACATCCGATTACTTAAAATGAATTTGTTATCCACCCGATGACAAGTCAGTTTGTCGTTCTATAATTCTTAGATTTTTTTAGTTGAATAAAAAATATGTCCACATGGCAATGTATAGTGTTACAACCGGCCGCGGCAACGCGCGGGGTTCCTGCTAGTATCTCATATGCGCTTCTCTACCCCCCTACATGTGCTTACACCCTACCTCCTATAGACCAGCGTGGACCAGCGTGGAGAGCAGTACATGTAGATCTAAAAATTTTAGGATATAAAATATTGTAACGTTTTGTTTGTATTTGGTAGTTATTATCTAATTATAAAGTAACTAGGGTTGAAAGATTGACACTGTTTGTCTACACGGTCGTGTAGCCCGTGTACACACTGTGTAAATGCTACACGGTGGTACACCGTGTTCGTTTAATCAACCGTTTTGACCGTTTAAACGTCGTTTTGCCCGTTTAAACACCTGTTTTTTTCGAATAATGGGCTAAACAGAAGGTGACCGACTGTTTACCGTTTAACATTTAGGATTTATCTCACAAATTATAGATAACATATGTAATTAGTTATATATTTTTTATTTATATTTAAGATTAGATGTGACAGAAAATCTAGTAAAGTTTTAGAATTTTGAAGAAAACTAAACACCCTTTGAATGTTGATTCTTGATCGCTCACAGTCACATCATCACAATCATCATCGTCAGATGATGTGGAGAGCGTCCATCCTGTCTTGGATGGTTACGTAGCTCATGGCCGGGTATAGCTGGGTGGCGTCCACATCCTCCTCCCCATTCTTCTTCTTCATGCACCGGCCGGCGCCGGCGGCGACGAAAGTCGCGTGCACGATCGCCAGCTGCAAGTTGAGTGGGAAAGGAGACTCTGCAACAAGGCACAAGGATGGCCGGAGATATATATATAGAGCAATAAATAAGCTCGGCATCAAGATATATACATGACAGAAACAAAGGATCAGTCTGAACAACACTTTATAAAAAAAAGTCATTCTGAGATATATATAGATTAAACTTTTTTAACTTTAATTAGATTAAAAGAATAAATGTCTAGTACCTATCTAGCTAATGATACTAATTATATATTATAAATATTTATATTTTTTATATATAATTGATCAAAGTTTTTAAAAAAAATCGAATTCTCTTGAAACAAGAATGACTTAGAGAGAGGAGTATATGCATGGCGGTACTGTACCATGCACTTTCCTGAGTAGCTCTTCTTCGGCAACATAGTGCCTGTGGAGGGGCTTGCCGATTTTGTTCTCCCAAAGAGAGACGAGCTGGTCGAGTGAGCATAGATTCCCTGGAGGTCGCAAGTGCAAGATCTTGTTGAGTGCGCGGGGGTCTTCCACGGCTCTGATAGCCACCTTGCTCAGATCCTCCTCATGGACCAAGAATACTGCTGTATCGTCATGGTCGGAGACTCGGAGCTTGAGCAAATATATATATTTACATGTAGATAATAAATGTACTCCTTCCATCTCAAATTATAAAACATCACAAGAATCTTGGAGAGTCAAAATATCTAAAATTTAACCAAATTTACAATATAATAATAATTATGATGTCGACTAAGTATTATTAGAGCATCTCCAAGAGTCTTTCTAAATTTAACTCTCTAAATTATCATTTGGAGAGTCATTTGCATAAAAATCGTTTTGTATATTTTTTTTCATTTTCCAACAACTTTTCTAAATCTCATGCATACTCTAGAGAGTCATTCTCGTCTTCTATATTTAGCTAGCGAAAAATCCGGAATAGAGGATGGTTATATTTAGAAGATCATTTAGACAAGCTATTGAAAGGTAGTTTTTCATCAAAATCTCTATTCCTAACATATATGAAGGATATGAATAATCTCTTGAAGATGCTCTTAGATTCTTTATCAATTATATTTTCATAGTATATCTATTTGATATTATAAATCTTTATAACTTTCTCAATAAATATTAGTCAAATTTAAGATACTTTGATATTGATATTATACCTTGTACTTTTCCATCACCGAAGATTGTGACGGCGGTGTCCGGAGGACCGTTTGCTTGAGGCATCACTGACGTATCCTGCGCGACCTCCTCCACATCGCAGCCATATTCAGAAGGCAAGAAGCGCTGCAGTCGATGATGATCGATATTATATATATACTGTATATTGTAAAAGAAGTTATTTTAGATAAGGTTTTAATTTGGTCAAACATTGAGAATATAAATCATAAATAATTTCTAAGTTGTTGAGTTTAAATATGTAAAACCCATAAGAATAAATTTACTTTAAAATATATTTTCAACAAAATATACACATATCATTTTTAAATAAATATTTTTTATAGAAATATAGGTCAAAGTCATGTTTTTTATACCATGTCGTTATCCAAAATGTCTTCTTTTATAATATGGTGGGAGTATATCACTTCTGTATCAATCGATGGTCGGACAACGCGATCCAAGCAGAGCACAAATGAAATGAATTCTGCTGGCCCGGGCTCAATCACGCACCTTAACATTGCCGGCTTCTTTCATGGCGGCCACAATCTTGAGTTGGCTCTCCACCTCCTCCGGCGAGGTGTATCCGACGGCGGAGATGACCACGTCGCCGTCCTGCTTGATCGCCGCCACCAACACGTCGCCGTTGTTGATGTCCCCCTGCATGCCACATGCATGTTACACATTTGATCGAATTAAGTGATGGTGATTAAACAAACTAGCTACACACGGAGTAGGATGGTCTGCATGCACGCATGTACCCAGACAAGTCTTGCCCCTCTGGCCTTGAACGCCTCGAGGAGGCTGGCCTTGGTGGGGTCGGCGGCGACGGTGGCGGGCCGGACGAGCACGGCCGTCGGGTGGCCGGCGTTGAGGCTCGCCGTCACGAGGTGCCGGCCGATCTTCCCCGTGCCGCCGATGACTAGGATCCTCGTCATGCCGTCTATCTTTTGGTAAACTACCTCAGCTACAGCTAAAGGTTCTGTTCTCAGGTTTATATGCATGTGTTCCATACAGTTCTGTTCTCAGGTTTTATATACACATGTGTTCCATACATATAGCTTAGCTAGTACGAGGACGCTGGCCGCCATCCAGATCCAGCATCGTGGGGCCATCTAGCAGGACACGTTGCTAGAGAATCAGCCATACGTTGCAAATCATTAGACCAGTGGAAATTTCATCCGAATTTCATTCACGTTAAATGTATTGCCACATAGGTATTCTTGATAACATGTCAGTATATTAAGAAGGTAGAGAAAAATGAGTTTCATTTCTTCGCACGAATACCAACGATTTATGAGTCATGAAATTAAATATCTATAAAACTATAGAATGAAATTCTCCATTAAAATGGATGTTTCATCCAAGTTTCATTTCATTTTATATGACATGACAGTCTTGAAAATAACACCACATACTACTACACAAACGATTAAACGCGACAACCCTCCGACGGGGGCGTCCATTTTTGCCCGCCGTGCCACGGTTAATCCCACGATTTACTGCGGCAAACATTTTTTTATTTACCGTGACATACTCTTTTATCCGTCATGGTAAATCGATTTACCATAACGGGCGTTTTAAAATGCCCGCCATGAAAAATACCCTATTAACTATGGCAGTCATTTTAAGAAGTCCACCGTGGTAAATCAATTTGACATGATGGGCATATTATAAATTATGCTTTTAAAAATAAGGCCCAAACACTAAAGCACATCGCATCTTTTCTACTAGGCTAGTATATAAGTGGCACTTCACTTGTGAACCCTAGCCTCACTCCACATCCCCAGCCGCCTCACTCTGCTTCGAGGTCGGGAACACCAGATGGTCACCCCTGCGCTCGTCCCCGCCAGGACGACCGACTGACAAGGCGTTGAGGACGACAACCGTTCGCCGCTCCCCTCAGTCGTGGCGACGTCGACGAGCACTACCATGGCCGCCGCCTCTGCCGCTCCTACTCCACGTCCGACCCGCTCCACACGTGGCTCCGGTACGGTCCACCGCCCGCCGCTCTCTCTCCCTCCCTCTCATCTCCCTGTTGTTTCGTCTCTGTGTTTTGCGAACCGAGGACAGAACAACTGATGACGCCCTCTCTCTGGCCGTTGCTTTGCTTTCTGGGGGATGCGGATGATGGAGTGGGTGCTCCCGCTGGTGACGCTGCAGGAGAAGTTGCCCCAGGTCCCTGTAAAAGTGCGCACGGGAGTTCCAGGGTGCCGCGCTGCGCTGTGCGTGCTCGGTCGTGCTTGCGCAATTTGGTCGTAGTGGCACAAGGAGGTGGTGGATCGACTGGATCCGTTGGTGGATCGTGCGGCGGGGGCAACTGCGGCACTGCAGCCCTGGATGGGCTTGACAGGCCTGCCTCAGGGTATGTCCAAGGTTTTTCCTTTTTTCCAAAATAATTTACCGTGACGGGTATTTTTAGGTGCCAGTCATGGTAATGAATTAACCGCGACGAGCAAAGATATCCGCCGCACCAAATTAAATCCCGATTTACCGTGACCTTTCTATGGTGGCGGTGTCCGTGGCTAGAAATCTAGAATGGAAAAAAACCCACCGGCAACAAATATCTTTGTAGTAGTAGCAGCGACGAAACTCAAATGTCCGTTCCACGTGTGTCGTACGACTCATCCCTCTGCATTTGACTAAAAGATTCGTCTGCCACCGCAGCACGTTTGACATACTCCGACTGCATGGCACAGCCGCAACCGCCTCTCCTGGCGCGGCGTCGTGGTCCGTGGGCGCAACGCAACACAACGGGTGGAAGTGGAAGACCCCATCTTATCATCCCGGTCCAACGATGGATAGACCCATCCAGCAAAGGGAAGCACGGAGGAAGGAATTGTCCTGGCCCAATGATCTAGCGCAACCGGCAGCCCGCGGCGCGTGGGCCCCAACAACCACAACCACAACGTTCATAAAGTGTCACTGCCTTGGGCGACCAGACCAACCCCCGGGGTGAAAGGTTTTAGATGGCTATAGCGGGTGAGTAGCCTAATAAAAATTCTACAAATCCCTAGAGCAAATGATTAGATAATACTTAAGTGAAGCCTTTTGCTCTAGCTCTACTTGGGGTGTAAAGCCACCTATCCAATGCAATTATAGTCAACTAAGTGCTTGTCAATCGATAGCAAGAACCTAAAGCACTTAGCACAAGCTAACAAGAACAACTACTCAAGAAGCTAACTAGACAAGATATGAAATAGTAAATACAAAAGAGGTGGTGATTGTTTATACCGATGCCTTGTGATGTATGGATGTCAATAGGATGAACCAATTAAAATGAATACCAAAGAGTAGCCGAGAGACAAGAATACAATCGATTTTTTTCCCGAGGTTCACTTGGTTGCCACCAAGCTAGTCCCCGTTGTGTCGACTACTCAAATGGTATTTCGGTGGCTAATTGGCAATTCACAAGCCAAACCCACTAACTCGGGCGCCACAAGAAACCACTCAAATGAGAGTAACTCAATGACACGAATCATCCACTAGAGTTATCCTTTAGCACTCCGCCGAGGTGGGTACAAGCCCTCTCACAATCACCGAAGTCGGCCGCAAACAATCACCAATTGCGCCGAAGCTTCTCCATAATCGCCAAGCCGTCTAGGTGTTGGCAAACATCAAGAATAACAAGAAACCACGTGGCGATGGCGATGACCAAGTGCCACTAAGATGCAATGCAATGATCAAAGCACTTGGATCACTCAAACTCTCACAAGTATGCAACAAGAGTGAAGAGAGTGAGTTGGGGGCTATCTCAAGCAAGCACAAGTATGTAAAATGAATGAGAGGTGCAAGAGAGAGCCATATGAGCCGGTCACAACACTTATATAGCAACCCAAAACCAACTAGCCGTTTTGCTCCTCTTCCACGCTTTTCTGCAGGCATCCGGACGCTGTTTTCATGGGGGGTCCGGACCATCGCATGTGCGTCCGGACCCTCCTCCGTTTGAAATCGCTCGTTGGCGCCTCTTTCCTGAGCCGACGCGTCACCTCCGGACGCTGTGATCAGTGGCGTCCGGTGCTTCTATTTCTTGCGTCCGGACCCAATCAAGAGAGGGTCCAGAGGGCACCCTGAGTCCGGACGAGCGTCCGGTTCCCTGAGTCCGGACAATGCCTAACGTCTGGTTCCAACGCAAAGAGCATCCAGAGAGCCCCAAACATTCGGACGCGAGTCCGGAGTCTGTGTCCGGACCATCATCCGCGTCCGGACCACCTGTCCAGAGAGGCCGAGCCTTAGGTTTTGCCTCCGGTCGCATTTTCCTCTGTCCGGACCGAGCTTCCCTTGTGTCCGGACCTTGCGTCCGGATCACTTTGCTTTGTCCAAATGACTCGCTTCTTCTTCTCCAAGCTTTCAAGTGCTAACACCAAGTGATCCAACCACTTAAGCCCTGTGTTAGCCTTTTACAATATAGTTCATGGATTTTAGTTCATGTTTGTGTCACTTAGGTTTGTTTTATATGGATATGCAATGCAAACCTAGTGGCACATGATAGCCGCAATCGACACGAGTTTTCCCTTCTTGATAGTACAACTATCTATCCTAAATGTGATCACACTCTCTATAGTGCCTTGATCACTAAACCAAAAATGACCCTATGGATATACCTTTGCCTTGGGTCCATTTTGTTTTTCTCTTTCTTCTTTTCCTTAGTCATGGAGCACTTGATCCATCATAATCTTTCATCTAGCTCCATGTCTCAAGGTGAACCACCTATCTTGATCATACACTTAGTTCAAGGGTTAGTCCATAGGTTTCATCAATTACTCAAAACCAAACATGGGATTTCAGGGGGGTCTTCAACGTCTTCACCACCACGCGATGCGCCGAGAGTGTGACGACAAGGAAAAGAACGGACGGAGATGGACGCCGCCTCCCCTCGCTCTCGAACCACACATCCGCGCCGCACTTTCACCCTAGCTCACTCACTCCCTCCCCGTGCACGGGACTTGTGTTTAGCTCCTCTTTTAATCACCTAAATTTAGACTGGTTTAACCAAACATTGTGATGAATGTATGGGTGTCCCGATCTTTCGGTGGAGATAGATAACTACGATTTGACTGGAGAGACGTTCACGATCCGACTACAACCATCCAAGGACGCTGCGCCTTAGCGATCGATACACCAATTCCAGCGGTTGCTCACGATCTTGCGGATCACAACCAACCAAACCATTAGGGTTATTCCTGCAAGCAATCGAAGAACAAGCAAGAACAAGTAGAACAAGCACTCAATTGAAAATAAGAGATGAAGGATCAGATGTGATACACATGAAGGTGGGGTTCCGAATCAAGTAGAACGGATGGTCTAGTCGACACACGCGTCTACAAGGAAGTAGCAGCAGCTAAACTTTCATCTAAACAAAACCCAATCTGTTTGTGGCGGCTCTAGGGGGATATAAGGAGGAGGGAGGACGACCACAAGGGTCCTAGTGTCGTCCTACAACCCTAGGATGAGTCCCTAATGGACTCAACTTGATACACGGGCCATCGGCCCAAAATAGGGTGACGCAGCACCGTTGGCAGAAAAGATCTCGATATTAAATTATCTACTGTGCACGCATCTGATAGGATATAGGTATGAGTCCGGACCCATTGGAAAGTAGACTTGATAAGCTTTCCAAAAAGTCCTATAACGTCCCAATCGGAGTCCGTATGAAGTCGTGGCAACCGTCGCAAGTTTGGACTCTTCTGCAGTCCGAATTGAACTTTCCAAAACGTGTTGGACTTGGACTCTTTGTTTCCTTGGATCCAATATGACGTGGTGGCCTGGTGGAGAACGTTAGGAACACTTGGATTTGGTCCCCAATCAACTTCATTGACCATCCATGCTTTCCATATGCAATCTAACCTTTCTTTGATCCATGTAAGCAATTCTGAAAATAAAAACATACACACTTCATAGTGCAGCACCCATTCATCAAATGTAACAATGATAAACCTCATATAGAATGGTGTCAACTTTGGTATAGAAGTGGTTGGCATGGTCATATCTAAGCCGGTGATGTCCTCATGACATTGCACGAGACTTGTGTTTAGCTCCTCTTTTAGTCACCTAAATTTAGACTGGTTTAACCAAACACTATGCAGACTGAGCTTCTCTATAACACAGAGCTAAACACAAGTAATCACGGCCCATTATATCACAAGCTATGCTGCCAAACGTAGTACGACCCTTCATCAAACGGAATGAAAGTCTATTTTTTCTCTCTAAACTTTTAAGATAGTATGTTTTTTCTAAACTTTAAAACCGGACAAAACCTTCCTCAACTTTTAAAACAATGTGTTTTACCTCCCTGGGTCGATTATAAGTGGGTTTAAGGTGGTTTTATCCTATTTTTGTTTCTTTATTTCGACCGAATCTTTGAAAACCATATTAAATTATAGAAAAATCATAAAATGGGAAATTCAATTTGTTTAACTCCATATGAGTAGTTCTACACAATAAACATATAATATGGTATGTTTTAGTACAAAACTTTTGTTGTAGATTTAGATATATTTTTTAATATAATTAATTGGAATAATTCATAACTGTAGTTTATATGGTCCAATTGTGGTGATATTTTTATGGTGTATTTTATGTTTGAACTACAGTAAAAATTTAATACTCATTGGATCGTATATAAGTTATTTATAGATTTTATATAGGGTTTATGCTTGTTAAATATAAGTAAATCTATAACTAATTTATAGATGATTCAATGAGGATGAAATTTTTATTATATAAGCATACATTATTCAAACCACCATAAATTTTTCACCATAATTGGTCAATAAAACACAATTATGAATTATTTTAATTAATTACATAAATAATAGATCTAAACCTAAGCACAACATGTTATATATTCACTGTGTTGATCTACTCATGTGCAGTCCAATAAAGTTGAATTTTCTATTTATGATTTCTTCATTTACTATGATTTTTTCAACGATTCAGCCGAATTAATAAAAAAAGAAAAAAAGACAAAAGGTCTTCAAAACCGCTATACCCGACCTATGGAGGTAAACACACAGTTTCAAAAGTTGAGAGAGATGTTTTGCCTAGTTTTGGAGTTCAGAAAGAGAAACAGACTTTCATAAAAATTGAGAAGGGAAAAGTAGTTTTTTTTTCAAAAGGAAGCAAAATGTAGCCGAACAAGGGAACGAAACTACAAAGGAAGGGTGATGGACTTAGTGGCCCATAGTGCTTCTAGGCTGGTCTCTCTATTTTTTTGGGGATCATTTAGCATTTTGTTGGCCCACTTCTATTCTTTAAAACTGTTTTCCTTTTATTTGTTTGGACTAGGTTCCCGTTTTTCTTTTCTTCATTCAAGTTCTTTGCTCCATCTTTTCAGCTCCCTTTTCCCATGTTTTTTAATTTTTTTTATTGTAGTTGCTCTGTGTTCTCGTGGTCTACACGCTGCTGGTCTGAGCCACTATGTTCCCAACTTTTCAGTTGGTCACTGTGTAAGCAATGAATTAATGAATGAATCAAGGAAAGGGGCTGTTTGAAACCAAGATTTGAGAAACGTAAGAAATGAAGGAAATATATAGAAATAAGCAAGGTGGAGTACAAGAGGGGGATTGAAAAAAAGGAATTTTATAAGGAGGCGTGTCTGGAACACGGGGATGATGGAAAAATAAATGTTGAATTGGAAATGGTCTTTTAGTATTTATTTTAAAATAAACCTTGAAATGACACGGATTATAAATACTACCTGTATGGTCCATGAGTTATTGGCGAAAAAAAAAATTAAAGCATCCTACAAGAATCTCACGGCTCATGGACCAAATGTTGCGTGTGTCTCACGCTTTCGCAAATAATTTGAGTCGGAGTAGATTTTCGAGTTTCATTGTTTTGTGAAAGACACACACAGCCTTTACTCCGGAACGGTAAGCTTTATTCCTTTGATTCAAACAACACAAACCAACGGAATCGCTTTCCTATGAAAATTCTACGAGGAATCTTGATGGATGTTATGAAAGAACAGTTATCGATGGAGTAAGAGACGAAAGCGTCGATGTGGTTTTCGGATGTGATGGGATTCTGGGACTAGCGAAACATGTGTAGCATAATTAAAATAATGGACAGGTTGAGAGCAACGGTTAAGATATGGGGTTGTTTGGTTCATGGCCACAACCTGCCACGCCTAAACTTAAGTAGCAGCCACAAATATGGCAAGTTACAAACTGTGGCAAAAATAAGGTGTTTGGTTAGTGACTAAAGTTTAGCAAAATGAGTGTGGTTGTTGTTTGGTTTGCAGCCACAAAATCATGGTAAAATGTTGTGGCATGTGTTTGGTTTGTAGCCACATATGAATGAAATGTGTGGCTATTGTTTGTATGATTGCCAAAAAATTTTTTGTCAAAATTGCCACAAATTTGTATGTTTTTTTCTAATAAAAATCATGTTAAAATAAAAAATCACAATTTTGTATGTTTTTTCAAATAAACCAAGAATAATAAACATGAAAATTAAGCCTAATATAGATGATTAGTGGTATTTAATACCTTCTACTTTTCTACTTTTTTCCTTTTCTTAATTCTTTTTACTTATTTTTTTTTCTATTCTCTCTACCCCACTCAATGCACGCACAGAAGCACATCATATCTCATCCACTGCACTCGAGGATAAGTGCTGAGAAAGTACAGAAAAGAAATCACACTTTGGAACCATCAATTGAGAAAAAAAACAAATTAAAAATGAAAAACCACCGTCCGCAGGAGTGCTCTCGTCCACACAATCAAATACCCACCCACCAAGGAACCGAGCCCTCTCAACTCCACACCACTACGGCGAGCACAAGCCTCCTCTATCTTCTTCCTTCTCAAGGCTTCCCTTTGCTTCCCTTCGCACAACCCATGCTATACAGTAGTAGATCCATGGCCCTCCGCCATCGACGGCCTGCGCAACACTCAAACCACGAGTCCAACTCCACCGACGACCACCACGCTCGTCAGCCCCGTGCTCGGCCACCACCACTCACCCAGGCCCCTCATCTTCGACTCTGCCGACCATGGATGGGCGCGGTAGCATGGCGGCGCCGGCGCTAGGGCCCTCGCAGTGGCCACCGCGAGCGGGCTCGTAGCGAGAGGGGCGCCGGGCGGGCGGGGATGGCACAGCAGCCGCAGGAAGAGGGCAGCCGAAAAGTGTGGCGGAGGCGGATGAAAGGGTCGCCACACATTACTTGGCAACCAAACACAGGCCAAATCAAGCATGACTGAGAGGAGCAGGTCGACGATGAAATAATATCTGTCAATAACTAATATATACTCGAGCCGTTTTAAATCATATATGCTTCTTTACGTTTTCCAAATAAAAAAATATGCAATTCTATCATTTTGAGTTGTCAAACAATCTGAGGTTTGAATGTTTTTTTTTAAAAAAATAGTAATATTTATGATTCAGAATATGTATTATTAGATATTTATAGAAATTATTTTCATATAAACCTATTTGAAAATAGACATAAATACTAATATTATTATCCAACTGTGTAATCATGGTCAAGCTTAATCCAGTTTGATTGGCGTATACCCTGGCATGGTTGCATTCATTTTTCTTTTGGACGAAAGAAGTACATTTTGCTAACTAACGTACCAAATAATTGAGTTATGCACATGCAACTTGTATGTGTTTGAGGGGTTTTGCCGATAAAAAACATGGTCGAGCAATTGTTTTTTTCTCCTTCATCATCGTGCCATTCAATCCACCTTTTCCGGCCACTTTGACACCGACCGTGTAACAGCGATGCAGCAGCGAGTGAAGATGTTCAAACTAATAAAATATCCCCGCCGGCCCTCTTCTCCTTAAAATAAACCCGGCCTCTTCTCCTTCCTCCTTAAATTCCTTTGCTTGCTCACCCGGCGCAACGGGCCAACGGCACATGCACGCACGCACGCATCGGTCGTCTTAGCGCCATATACACGGCATGTTTGAATCCTAGGGCTAGAGTTAATTTGAGTTAGTTTGCACCTAACTAGTTCAAAAATATTCAAACAAGGGGCAACTAGTCTACCCAAAAAACTAGTTCTCCAAAGAAGTGATTATTTGAGTTAGTTTGAGTTGAATGTGGTGGAACATGAGACCCACCTCATATACAACTACAAAAAATATTATAACTAACAAACCAAATATCCAAATAAAATTTTGATTACATCTTTAATACAAACATGGCCATAGTACACGGTCCCACGCCCTTGCGCGGGGAGGCCACCAGCATGCAGCAGCAAGGGCGTCGCAGTCGCAGAACGTGGTGACGATCGAGCACTTTTGTCGAGGATGCGCAGGCGAGAGGGTGACAAAGGCTGGGTGGGTGAGAATAGGCACGCACGTGTTCCTCATGGAGGAAAAGCGGGAGCGACGGCCCGACGCATGCATATGTGTCGGTGCAGTGGTGGTCGTCCGAGTCAGCTGCGGACGGCGCGCACCAACTATGTCTCCATCTCGACCAGAAGTAGCCCCTGCTGCTACAACTACAAAGTACTAACCACAGGTCAAGGGGTTTATAGCGCAATGACAAAGACTATTGGTTGGGGCTCCTATTAAGGGTTCAAATCCTAGGTGCGATATTTTATTTTGGATTTATTTTAGAATTTTCTGGCGCTACACGCATTAAGTGGTAGGCGTCTGTGGTGACTTCGTGAACTTCGAGATTTATCGGCTCAGTCCTTCAAAGGTGCTCATAGAGGTAGGGTAGGTAGGGTTTGCGTCTGTGTTGATTGTCTACGTAGGTAGCATGCATGCATGACGACGACGCCGGTGACGGTGATAGGTCAGGTGTGGTGTGGTGTGGCGTGCTGTGCTGTGCTGTGCTAGGCCGGCCAGCCTGGTGCTAGAGGACGTGGAGCTCAAGTACACAAATGTACGTTATGGGGCACGTCTCGTCATCCACGAGCTAAGCTCCTAATTGAAATTGTGTGTTTTCCGTTTAAAAATAAACTAATTCCTATAAAATTCTTTAGTTCGTAATCTATGTAGTAAATTGGTGGTTAGCAGTCCCAAGCCCTAATGCGCTTTCCAGTGTTAACCAGTTAATACTCTTTCTACCCTAATGCGTTTTGCCCCTGTACACGACCCATGGATGGTGTCACGCACGTGCGTCGAGCTGCCAGGGATGATGATGCTTGCCGATCGAGCATGCCGTGCCAAAGCGATCATCCCCACATCGGAGGATCACACGAGAGCAAATATCAGCTTGCAATTTCTACAATCATGGGGACGTCTATTCTATATCTTACGGCTATGTTTTCTTCAAGATTTGTGCAGATGAATTCACTAACACCCATTTCAAAAATAGCATTGGGATACAAATTTTTTTTATCAAAAACGCACTGGCGTACGAATCTTAAAGTAAAATGGACTTCCAGATATATGAGCGCACAACCTATTGTGGTTTCTATTTTCTCAACATGAGACCACCGCATCAGAGGTGAGTGCCACGAGAGGAAACATGAGCATCTGAAGTCAGCAGCACGAGAGGAAACATGAGACTTTTACATGTCTTTCGGACTTGAGGGCATTTTGGACTTTTCTCAATGCAATTTGATGCCGTTACAGGCAAAAGCGTGCGGAATGACGTGAAAGACAAAAGAGTTCCGATCAGTGTCAACTAGGTACGTTTGAACATTTTAGTGGCTCGTAGGTAACAACCATCTTTTTTAACGACACACATGTACGTAAAAATCCTCTATGTGTTTATAGGGAAAGCTATAGTTTATAGTGTAGCACTAAACTGTGATCATAAGACAACGACGTCTGAGTCTTCGGTTGTGGGAGTGCATCAGCAATATTCCACCATCAGCAGTTGTGATAATTGGATAAACAAAATTTCTTATGAAGGCAGTAAGCGCCTCAATTGCAACTGACAGAACCCGCATTTCTGATGCCCAATCCTGTATATGACGAAGGTAAGATTCAGGATTTCCAGTAAAAGGACCAGCCCATAGCAAAAGAACATCAAACACCTGGTCTTCCAGCTCCTCTTTTGGCATGGATACTAGAAGAGAAGCTAATAGTAACCAACCGGCTTCACGCTCTGCAATAGCAGCCACTGGATTTCGACTGAAACCATTCAGCATTTTTTTGGATAAGTCAAGTACAGACTTCGGCAGCCTCGCAGGATAACCAAGAAGCAACTTTGGCGATATTGCAACAAGAGCAGCTAACATAGAGGACTGTCCATGTAGTGAGTCGAGCTCAAGGTTCAAACTTTTGCCCTTATCAATTGATACAGTCTCTCTAAGAGCTTGCAATGTTGTAAGACCATATGAAACTAAACCACCTACACAAGTAGGATCAACCTCTGCTAAAGCACGCAATGTTAAAGCTGCCTCCACACGGACATGAGCAGAAGAATGAGATAATGCTGCAACAACTGTGTTATCAAGTACATCCTTGAATTCAACTGGAACCTCACCAATGCTTCTCAACAGGTAAGACAAAATTCGTAGTGTTGCCACTCTCATTGAAGCTGTGTAATTCAAAGACTCCAGCTTTCTTCCCAGAAATACCAAAAATTCACGTTGCGTCGGCTCAGTCATCTGATCCGCGACACCAACTCGAAGAACATACAGAACACATGCCAGTGCATGTGGATCAGGGGAATCATTCCTTTGGAGAATTTCCATTGCTTGTATGGCATAGTTTTGA
>JAJDON010000118.1:0-30854 GCA_022036555.1 Microstegium vimineum | reverse complement strand
GGCAACCTCCTTCCCTTTTTTTCCCGGAAAACCCCCTTGCGTCGTGCTCGGATTTTTGGGGCGTTGGGGTTTTACCGTTTTAAATTCCCCTTCGGGCCCCGCTTCCGTGTTCCCTTTTGGGGTTTTTTCGTTTTTTTTCCCCACCTATTGTTGGGGAACGGGTGTGATCTTTTTTCATCGGTTTCGGGGACTTTAGAATTTTCAATCTTGATACGCCCAGACTCGATCTTCGACTGCAATGCTGCCTGAAAAACTTTGCATTTTTTTGGAAAACTATAAAAAGTTGCTTTGTCCCAAATTACAGTACCTAGTCTTCTTGAGTTCCTGGGAGAGGGAATTACGTTTAAAGGGGGCAAACCCTTTAATTCGCCCCTCCTGAAGTAAAAAAAATAAAATACCCCTCGGCCTTCGCGACATCGAAGGAGAATTTTCCAGCTCCTTTCTGGCCGGAGGCAAAAGGGGTACCGGCTCCTCACCCTTCGCCCATTCAACACCCCCGATGTTTTTTTTCGTCACTGATTCAGAGCCCCTGGCCCAACAAAAGAGCACCTTTGCGCCCCAAATTCCCTGGGCTCGAATGTTTCCCTGATCGGCCTCTGTGAAAATCAAAGGTGAATTTTTTCCAATTCAGCTTTTCCGATATTGGTTCTCCGCCCGGTTTTGAAACTTCCATTTCTCCGGTCGGAACCCCCCTTGTGTTTTGATTTTGCCGTTTCAAGACTGGGGGGGGTTGATGTTCCCCTTGTGTCTCCGTGGTGAAAAAAGCTGAAGCAATGACAATCCATACCCCCAATTGAGGGTTTATTAGGGCATCGGCTGATGCCCGATGGGCAATTTTTGGAACGTTACTAGTGATTAGGTTGACGTCCTTCCTCAGGTCCGACGTAAAAAGTATCGAAGTTTTTGGGCATCCCACAGAAACCAGCCTTTTGAACCCCATGCATCGGTGGGCTCCCCAAAGGGCCGTTTGCAGTCCTGGTTTTTTTTTGGGGCGTTACATTCATCGGTCGCTGTACCCGGGGTTTTCTCATTTGGCACTTGCGAGTTTTGGGGGGTTTGTAGTATTTGTGGGTTTGATTTTACCAAATCCCTTCATTATGCAAATTGCCGGATGATACTTTTAGAGCTCTTACCACTTGGCGCTCAGGCTGCAATATTGCGCTGAATCGGCAATTGACCGACCCAAAACCTACATTGGGTTTGTCATCGGCACATAAACTTACCGAGGGGTGATAATAGTTGACCCCTGAAACCCTTGCATTTTTGGATGAAGTTTTGTTTTTGGGGCCCCCCGGGGGGTTTTTGAGCACCGGGGGACGCGGGTGTTTGACACACATTGCCTTGTTGCATCGGCCAAAAATTTTCACCGATATGGGTTTGAAAAACTATTGGGGTCTTGTTGAGGGGCCAAAAACCCTTCCCGTAGCAAAACCCCGGCTGATGCTTTTTCTTTTGGCCCCCCTTGGATGATCCCCCGGAAACCCCATGGGCCCCAAAAATTTTTGGCACATTGCCGATGCAGTTTGGGATTGACCATCGGCGTACCTTGTTGCTTTGGCCCAAAAGAATTCCCCAGGCTATCCCCAAATGAGGGGTTTTTCCTTGTGGCGGGAAAAATTTAAAAGCATAGGGACCTCGATTAGCAATTTTTTCATTTTTAAAAAATCCCCAGGGGGTTTATTTGAAACCCCGTGCCGTCGTACGGAAATTTAATGGCCCAAATTGGGTGTGTGACCCCGGGCATTGCCGTTTGCGGGGGTTTTCCCCTTGGCGACTGCACGTGGGAGGAAATTTTGCTAAGCATCAGGAACCCCTCGGCTGCAGATGTTGCCGGTCATTTGGGGGGCCCCTTCCCCCCCTGCATGGTTTCCTTGGACCCCCCTGGAACAGTAGATATTCGGGGGAAAACCCATCCCCACCCGTGGCGAAGTTGATGACTCGGGGGATAGGTCCGGCATTTTCTGAAAACCACCGATTTGTATTCACCTGATAAAGCTTGTTGGGCTCGATTTGGTGGAGACTCATCGGGAGATTTGGGGTTAAATCGGTGAAGACACCTTGGGGAAAACCCCCGAAGGAGTCGCAAAAAAGCCCCCGAGTTGCGTGCTCTGGACCAAATTAAAAATGGTGCCTTTCCCTTGAACGTTTGTTTTTACGGGGTTGATAACAGTCGGACAGCACAATTTTGGTTTTGGGGGAAATTTTTTAAAAATTTTTTAATGCAGAATTAACCATTTTCTTGTATTTTACCGGATCGGGGGTTTAAAAATGATCTGCCCCGGGGACCCGGGGATCTTGCTTCTGTATGCTTCGCCGTCCCGTTTAAAGGGTGAAGGGTCAAAATAGACGTTGTATTTTCCCCCTTGCCTGCTCCAGAGTGTTTTTTGAGACCTTTTAGATCTACTGTGGAGACTTTTTTGCACTCCCTTTTGGGTTAGTCAGATAAAATTTATATAATGGGTCCACGGCGTCCCCAAAAAAGGTTTTGACACAAAAGCGTCAAATTTTTTAACCCCGGGGTTTTCCCCCAAAAACTCGGGTTTTCGGGGGGCCCTCGGGTTTGCCCCAAACAATCGACAAGGATGATAACTAGAAAAAATGAACGAGACGACCCCATGCTTCCGGGACCAAGGCCAGATTGATCGGGGAATGAGCAGAGCTGAACGGGGGCAAATAGGAGGGGCCCGGATTGCCAAAGCTCAGAAGTACTCCCAGGGGAAAATAGGGATTTGATGGAGACAAGGGGACCCCCCCCGCGAAAGTTAAAAAAACTCGTTGATACTATAACTAATCAAAAAAGGGAAAAAATTTTGCAATAAAAAGGTAGAGAAAAAAAATTTTGGGTTTTTTTTTGAAATTGGTTTTTTGCTATTCCCCCCCCCCGGGGACATATATTATATTTCCGCATGGAGGTTTTACAAGCCAGACACAAAACCCTTTCCCTTTAAAATTTCCTACTTTAAAAAAACGACCGCGCAGGACCCGGATAACAATATTTTTTCCCCAAACAAAACATTTTTTAAAAGGGAAAAAAAAGGACTCGCAAAATCGGATCAAACTACTAAAAATAATACTGGCACAAAACACCTTTTCCCCTTTTTTTCCTCTCGTTTGAAAACTTTCCATCGGCAAAACCCCTTTTTAAACAGCGTTCCTTTTTTTTGGGGAATTTCGGAAACCCCTTCGGCTGCCCCCAAAGCGCTAAGTTACCCCATGTGAGGGGAAAACTTTCCTAAATGGCAATGGAACCATTTCCGATTAGCGACTTTTTGGGGAAAAACCCCAAAACTCCCCAAGGGGAAACCAAAAACCCCTCATCGACAATGGGGAATGACCCTATCCCAAGGGGGAATGACCCTTATCGGCTTTTGACAATGACCCCTATGGGCCCCAAACGTTTCGCAAGACTTCCCCCAAACTTGTTGGCAAAGGTCACAGCTTCCCCGGCAACGCACTTGGTTTTCCCCCCCCACCTTCCATGGGGAATTTAAACCCCCTCCGAGGAGAAGGGCCCCCGGGCTAGTCAAGCCTGGGCCCATTTGACACTTTGCCAAAAGGGTGTCAACAACCTTTAGGAATCGCTTTATGGGGGAAAATTTTTTTAAAATTTTTCTTTTAATTTTTCTTGTTTCAAAAAATTTTTAAACCCTTTGGGGGGTTTTAAGGGGCATAACTTTAAATTCTCCCATTTAAAAAAGGGTTTTTTTAAAAATTTAAAAAATGCCCCCCGAAAAAAAACCCCAGTTTTATACTTTTGGGGGGCCCAAAAACCCCATATTTTTTTTGGGAAATTACGGTATTTTGCTTTTTTTCTTTCTTTTAAATTTTTTGGGAAAAAAAACCCGGGGGATGGGTACCAGACCCCCTTTTTTTATGGGGTTTTTTCCCCAGAGGTTTGGGGGTTTTTGGGGGAAAAACCAGTTGACTTTTTGTGCTATGGGTTTCGCGGGTTTTTAATCTTATTTCCCTTTTTTAAAAATTTTGTTATTATTTAAATTTCTCATTCGATGTATTAAACATTTTTTGATGATCCCCAATTTTTTTTTAATTTATGGGGGTTTGTGTGGGGGCTGTCTCTGGGCACACATAAGATTATTGATCTCGTTTTGTTTTTAAAAAAGGGGGGTTTGGGGGGGGGACAGTTTGGGGTTTTAAAAGGGGGTGTTGCCCCATGGGGCGAAAACTTTTTGAGTTGGTTTTAGGAATCCCCCTTTTTTTGGGGTTTTTCCTTGTTTTTAAAATTTTTTTTAAAAAAATTTTTACTCTCCCCCAAAAATTTTTTATTAGAAACAAAATTTTTTTAAAAAATGTTTTCTATAGGGGCCCCCTAACAAGAAGACTGCTCGCAAGTCCACTCGTTTCCCCCGCCGAAATATTTTCCAAGGGAAACCCCCCCGAGGATGAAAAAAAAAAACCCCCAAAAAAAAGGGGCTCTGAGAACGCCATTAGGCCCCCCCTGACAAGGACAACCGCCCCCCAAGGGGCTCCGTTTTGGTTTTTTTTCCCAAAATGGTGAAGAACGTTTTTGGGTGGCCCAAAAAATTTCCCCCTTCAAGAAAAAAAGCGATGGGGCTTTTCCCCTGGCTTGGAAAGGATTTTTGGGGGGGCCCCCTACTCTAAAGGGAAAACCAAGGGTTTTAAGTCATGTGCTACGGAAAAAAGAAAATTTCCGGGGCCCCCTTTCCTTTTTGGGGGGTCCCCCCTACGTCGCATCTGGAAAAGGGGCACCAGTCGTGGGAAAATGGGGGCCCGTTAGAGCTAAGGTCCGCCGTCCCAAAAATGTTGGAGGGTATGGAGGATGCGGGGTGCAGGGGCCCTTTTGATCTTTGTGCTCATCGTCAAAAACCCCATGATGGGGGAAAAAAAATAGGCACCCCCTTCGAAAAACCCTGAGGGATTCCCCCCGTTCGAGGAAAAAGGGGGGTTATGACAAAAGCCCCCCAAGGTTTTTTGTTTTATTTTTTTTCAGGGTTTTGGGCGGGAGGTCGGGGTTTTCTAAAATTTTTAGTTTTTGGTTTTTTGCGGAAGTTTTTCAAGAGACCCCTTTTAGAAAAATTTTTTATGGCTCGAGGGAGGGGGTTTTTAAAATCCCCCAAATTCCATAAAAAAAAGGTTTTCCCCCCGTTTTTCCCCTTTCCTTGGATGATTTTCCACCATGATTTTAATTTAAAACGCTAGCGGAGTTGGGGGTCGAGTCTTGTTTGTAAAACTTGGTTTTTTTATAGGGTTTTTTTTTTTAAAAGATTATGAGTGTTTGGGGGGTTTTTTTTTAATGGTGCTGGAACTTTGGGGGAAAAAGGCCCAAAAAGTTCCTTATTTTAAAGACTTTTAAGTTGATAATAATAAAGTGCTAGCGGGTGGGTTATCCTGTTTTCTATCTTGTTTTTTTTTCTGGAAGCAGTAAAAAAATTTCTTTCGGTTGTTTTCTCAAAGGGGGTTTTTGTCAATGAAAAAAAAAATTTATATGGAAACAATAGACTTCAGTTTTTTTTCCAATTCATCAAAAATTTTAAAGTTCATATTTTTCCCCGGTTTTTGGGAGTTATAATAGTTACAATTTGGGGTTTTTGCGCAGTTGAAATTAAAGAAACAGTTTTGATAACTTATTTTTTTAACCTAATTCGAATCGTTTTAAAAAAAAAGTGAGATTTGGGGGAAAGGGGTTGTAAAAAATTTTTTTAAAATTTTTCCCCAGCCATGAAAGTTTCCCTTTTTTTGAATTTTGGAAGTGTTTTTATGACTGTTTTATTTTTCCCCGTTTTTTAAGGGGATTCAGTTTTGGGGGAAAAAAAAAATGGGGGGCGGGGTGAACAATTAAAAAAAAGGGGTTTCCCCCCCTTTTTAAATTTTTTGGGGGGGACGGGGGGGCCCCGCCGGGGGGGTTTTTAGGGGAAGAGGCTGTGGTGGGGGTGCACCCCAGTACCACCGTTGTACCCCCACCGCCCCCCCCCCCCCGTCCCCCCAAACCATGGAGAAATTATGATGAAAAAAATTCAGTGATGCCCCCTGATGAACACCTCCAAAACCCCCCTTTCCCCCCACCACCTGTCCAGCCAGGGGGACAACGTGGAAAATTGGGGGAAGGGCCCCCCCTTTTCCGGTGTTCATCATGTTTAAAAACCGCTGGGGGGGGGAAAGATGGTTTAGAGCGGGGGAAAAGGAAGCGTTAAAATTTTTCGAAAAATGCAAGGGGGTTTTTGAGAAGGTGTTGTACGATTGGCCAACTGCAGGGTGCTGTCAGGTTTTGGTGGGACTCAAAACTTTTTATGGGGGGTCCCAACAACCCCCCAAAGGGGGTTGTATGGAAGGAGTTACGGAATTTGGGGGTTTTCCTTTCTTTTTCCTGAAGGCATAGTGGGGGAAAAGCGGGGAGGAATTCCGGCTTCCCGAAAAGGGCCCCCCATGCCCGGGGGGGAAAAATATGTAAAAAATTTTGGGGAAAGTTGTGGGGGTTTTACGCTCCCAGGGGGTTTCCCCAACGACGCTGACAAGTAGCGCCGTTTTTTTTTTTTTAAAGGTTTTTTTATGTTTTGCAATTGAATCATGTCCAATCTCTACCCCAACTTCCAAGCCCTCGTAACCGCGCTATTTTATTAAAAAAAAAGCGCCCAAAAAAGAGGGGAACCCCAAAAAGGGAAGGCTTTAGGGACCCCCTTTTTTGGAAAGCAGTCCCCCTCGCGAAAAACCAAAAACCCCCGGGAAAAACTTCCGGGGAAAGGGCCCGGGGGTTCCCCGGGGAAAAATTTTTGGAAAAACCCTGGTCAAAAACCCCCAAAACGAAAAGGTATTTTCCCCCAAAAGCAATCATTTCCCCCCACGTCCCCCAAAAAGGAAAACAGTTTTTTTCCCCAAAAAGCGTCATGTCAGGGGAAAGCCAATGTTTTCGCCAATAAGAAAAAAAGCTCCCCCAAAACCCCCAAAAATGTGTTTCCTTTTAAAAAAAAGGGGGACCCCCGTTACAATATCCTGAAAAACAAAACCGCAACCCCTTTTAAAACCCGAGCACCAGCAGGGGCCCCAAGGCACCGGGGCCAAAAACCCAACACTAAAAGGGGGGAACCACGTGTTGGGAAAAATAGGGCACAGGGGGGCTCCTGGGTCATTCGGGGGCTTGCTTCTTTCATTTTTGGGGCTTTTTTTAAAATTTTCTGACCCCTTTTTTTGGGGTTTATAAAAAAACCCCCTAACTTTAAATTCCCGGGAGGGTTTTGACTGAAAACCCCGTATAGTCCTTCGGTTAGTGTGCTTCTAAAAGGGGGGTAGCCTTTGAGGTTGAAACCCCCCATGCTAAAGGGGCCCCCGGGATTTTTTTTCATTTTGGGAATTTTGGGGGGGAAAAAAAAAAAATATTAAAAGGGAGATATTCAGTGCCACCCCAAAAAAGGGTTTTTTTTTTTTGGGGGTTTACCCCCAAAGGGGGGGGAGATCAGGGGGAAGTTGTTTTGAAAGCTCCGCCCACAGCTTCTGTGAATCAATGAAATTTTTTTATGGTCGTGAATATGAATAAAAAGTGGATTTAGTTTTCCCCGGGGGGGGTTTTTCCCCATAATTGCTAGGTATGCCAAAACCCCCCCCCCGGGCATTTAAAATTTTTTTTTGAGCTTTTGCCTGGTACTGCAACCTATAGCCCCCGCGTTCCATATAGGATGGGGGGTTTTTAAAAAAATTAGAGGAACTTAAGAAACAGTTGCAGGAGGGGTTTAAAAAAAAAGGGGGGTTTTTTTTGGGCCTAGCTTTCACCTTGGGGGGGTCCGGTGACTTTGTTGACAAGAAAGATGGTAGAAAAGGGTGTGTGTGGGGTACGTTCGCTTTAAGGAAAGGGAACTATCAAAACAAAGTACCCTTACCAAGGATTTTCCTTTTTGTTGATCAGTTGAAAGGAGCTTTTTTGTGTTCTCTAAGATCGATCTTCGATCGGGATATCACCAGTTGACGATTGGGGGCCTCTGACTCCCCAAGACTGCTTTTTTCACAAGAAAAAGGGGTTTTAGGGGGTACATGTGATGTTTTTTGGGTTTTTAAACCCAAAGCACCTCCCCACTTTTTTTTACTTTAAAAAAAGGTGTTCAGGGAGTTTTGGAAAGTTTGGGGGTTTTTTTTTTTTCATTGATGATATTTTGGTCTCCCCCAAAAAATGAGGAAGAACATGCAGAACATTTTCGGGGGTTTGGTTTTTTGCAGAAGTCAGAGAACATAGTTATATGCTAAAAGGAGCAAGTGTGATTTTTGGGTTTTTAAGGGAAAAATGTCTTTTTGGGGGAAAAGTGTATCCAATGGGGAATAGCAGGGGGCCCCAGAAAAAGGGGGCAGATGTTTTGGGGAAATTTGGAAACCCCCTTTCCCGGTTTTGACAAAAATTTTTTGTTTCCTTGGATTGGCAGGTTACTACGGGAAAGGTTCATAAAAGGTTTTTTCCCCCGCTTGCAAAAAAAGGATGACGGTTTTTTTAGAGAAGAAGGGGAAAAATTTGTAGGGGCCGAGAAGGGGTCAGGAAAATTTGAAAAATTTTTAAGAAGGGGTTTGGGGCCCCCCGGGGGCCGTGTTTTTTTTTTGCCGACCTTGAACAACCTTTTCCTTATTGTGATGCATCTCGTTTGGGGTTTTTGGTTTTTTGGGGGTTTATCCCCAAAAAGGGAGATTTTTGTTGTTATGCATCAAGGCATTTAAAGGGAAAAACACGGGTTGAATTATCCCCCCCAGGGGTTTTGGGGTTGGGGAGCTGTGGTACAGCAGAAAATCTAGGGGGGGCCTATTTGGGGTTGGTCAAAAGGGGGTGACTTTCCCCCTGGTTTTAAAAAGAGTCTGAAGTAAAAAAATTTTTACCAGTCGGGGTCTAAAAAGAGGCAACCCCCTTGGTTGGAATTGATAAAGGGGGGGTATGACTTGGAGGTCCTTTTTTCACCCTGGAAAAAGCGAATGTTGTGGAAAAAAGGCTAAAATGGGAAAAAAATTATGCCAATGAAATACACCTGGGTATAATTTTAAAAAGTTGTGGGGCTAGTTGCAAAACTCAACTTGGGTTTTTTTTTTAATGCTTTGGAGTTTTTTTTTTGGAAAAACCCACTCGGGAAATTTGGAGATAGTAAGGTTCAGTTAAAAGGGGTGAGAAACTGAAAGAGATTGCTGAGAATATTGTGATTGGGGGGGGCCCCCGGTTTTTATTTTTTGGGTTTATAGTGGTCCCCTTTGGTTTGGTAAAAAAGGGTTTTTTGTACTAAAAGGGGAGAGAAATCCGGGGGCCCCAAATTTTTGCGGAGGGTCATGACTCAGTTTTTCTTTTTTACCCCCCGGAAGTCCCAAAATGAAAAATAGTTTTTAGGAAGTTTGGTGGTAGGTCTAAAACGAGATGTTGTTGATTTTTGTGGAAAATTTTTTTTTTAAAAGTCAGGGATTTAAAAAGGAGAAAAAAAAACCCCGGGTTTGGGGGTTTTTTTAAAACCCGGGTGAAAATTTTAGGTGGAAAGGGAAGAATTTTGGGATGGATTCATAGTGGGTTTCCCCCGGGGACTCAAAGTGGTTATCTCGATATGGGTAATTGGGGGTTTGGTTGAAAAAAATTTCTCATTCTTCCCCGTCAGGCCCCCCTAACCGGACCCAAAGGGTTTGGCCCCGAGTTGTACCGGGGAAGAAATTTGTTTTATGCAGGGGTTTCCCCAAAAAGTTGTTTTTAGATAGGGTACTCAGTTCACGTCACACTTCTGGCAAAATGATTCATAGGTTTTTCTTGGAACCAAGTTGGGGAATTCAGTATAGCCTTCCCGTGACGAAAGGGGGTTTTTACAGAAAGAACCAAAAACCGATCTTGGAAGTTTTGTTTAGGCTTGTGCATTGCAGAAAAAGGGGGGGTTTGGGGGGGAAAATTTGCCGTACGTGAGTTCTCTTTTAAAAAAAAAATTACCAGAACAGTCTAAAAAGGGGGGGTTTTTTGGGGGTTGGGATGGAAAAAAAGGGGCAGAAACCCCCCTTTTTTCTGGAATCAGACAGGAGAAAAACAAAAAATTTGGAAAAGTTGGGGGTTTAAAAAAAACAGAAGAAAAAGGGAAGGACTATAAGAGAGAACTTTAAAGGGGGGATAGTTTCGAAGAAGGGGGTTTTCTGACCCCGCAAAAAGGGGGTTTGGCTTTCAAAAAAAAAGGTTTTTTATGTCTATTTAAAAAGGGGGTTTCCTATGAGAAGCGTAAAGAGGTTAATTTGAAGGGTAAATTAGACCTAGATTGTTTGGTCCTTTTTTAAAAAAGTGGAACGGCGGGTGAAGTGGCTTTTTTTAGCCTTTTTTTTTTGGGGGGTTTTCCAGAAAATCTAGCGGGGTTATGTGTTTTTTTATTTTTTTCACAATTTAAAAAGTGTTTGGGTTTTGCCAGGAAAAAAACAAAATTTTAATTTTGGGAAGGGAAATTTTGGGGTTAAAAGGGGGGTCTCACTTATGAGGAATAACCCCCAAAAAAAATTTTTGGAAAAAGGAGAAAGAGTTTTTGGGCCCCCTCATTTCGTATTTTGCAAGGTTTTTGGGGGGGGTATTCAGTGGATGAGGGAACTTGGGGGGAAAAAAAAGAGGGGTCTGAAAAGGGAAAACCCCCCGGGGTTGTTTGAGTGAGTACCGTTGAAACTCGGGGACGAGATTTCCTTAAGGGGGTAGATTTGTAAAAACCCCAAAAAATTTTTCCCTTTTTCAAAAAAATTAAAAAAAATTTTTTTATTTTTTTTTTGGGGGATTAAAGGGGGTAGGGAAATTAAAAAGGGGTTTCTAAAATAAAATCATCCCATCTAGGGGAAAACCCCCTTGTTGCTTAAAAAGGGGGGTAAAATTTTTTTTTGGGGTTTTTTGGTATTTGCGAAGTTTTTTAAATTTTAAAAATTAAAAAATTTTTTGAAAAAATTTTTTTTTTAAAAATTTTTAAAAAAAAAAAAAAAAACATTTCTCTCCTCCCTCCCTTTTCCCCCCTTTCCCCCTTTTTTGGGCCCCCCGGGCCCTAACCCCCCAGCCTAGTTTCCCCCCCCCCTTTCTTTTTTCCCCCTTGGGCCAACTCCAGCAGGCCGCCCCCCCCCAACCCCCCCCCCCCGCACCTCTCCTTCTCTTCCCCCCCCCGGAAAAATCGCCCCACCCCGGGGGGGGTTTTTCCCCTTTTCCGCTGACGAGTCTGTCCCACCCCTTTTTAGTTTTCCCCTTCCTCACCTTCCTTTTCTTCCCCCGCTCCCCTTTCCCCTTTTTTGTGTCGACAGAATCGCCTCCCAGTCCTGGTCGGAGCGGGGGGGGGGTCTCCCCCTTTCCCTAAACCGGCACCCAACCGTGGGCATGCCGCCAAGCGCCCCGCCCAGCCCCTTTCCCCCCTTTTTCCCTCCTTTCCCCCTTCCCCTTTTCCCCTTTTTTCGGCCCCCCCCTTTTCCCCGGGGGCCCCAAAAACCCCCCGGGATTGTTCCCTTCCTTAACGGCCCCCCCTCAGAGCTTTTAAAAAAACGTCCCCCGCACCTCTTTCGCCCCACCTAGCCCTCGGGAAAACCCCCCCCGGATTCCGTAGTATAGTTTTCATTATGTTAAAAACTTTTGAAAATCAAAGAAAAAAAATTATTTCCGTAATGTTTAATCTTGCTCTATTCAAAATCCTGTTTAAATATATCTTTTCGTTATAGCTCCGTTTTTCGTTTTTTCAAGCGTTTTTGTATTTTTAGTGATAGTAGATTTGTTTTAAAAATTTTTTTCCTTTGTTTTATTATGTTTGGTGTACGTTCAAATCTTACCCTTGTTTGTTTGCATGTTAGCCTCGCATGATTGCTGTGATGTGATTTTTCGAGTACAGGGTGAGCAGTACGTGGGAGATCCAAGGGTTTTGTTTGAGTGGGGAGCGAGCAGGACCCTTTGAGAAGGAAATTTTATTTTATGGGATTTCCTTGAGTCCTAGTAATGAATTTTTTCCCCAAAAAAAATCATATGATGTGTCTAATATGTTCCCTTGGGCTTCCTAGATTTGTTTACCTTATCCTTGATATCCTATGGGTTATTTTGATATGGGTAATTAATGCTAGTGCTTCACTTTAAAAAGCATGACCCTTTTAAATCTTGATTTAATGATTACATGAAAGATGAAGTAAAACTTGTTTTAGCAACTGGACTTGGACCCTATCTGTCAGCAAAAGTTGGGACATCAGTAAAACCCATGAGGGCTATAGGTCTGGTTTTTTGTTCAGTATTAGGGTCACTCTCTCGCATGCGGAAAAGTCGAAAAAATTGTCATTCGAGGGTTTTTTTGCAGAGGGCTGGAGGGGGGGCCCGTGCGTGTGTGTACCACCGACGGGCTCCTTATACCCTTGCCCGTGGATCCATAGTGTTTGTGGTATTCAGCGAACCCCTTTGAAAGATTCATATTTTTTCCCTGCCCGCTCACCTCGGTAGTGTTAAGGAGTCATGTTTTCCCCGGGCTTTGGGCAAACCGTCATGGGTAAAGTGTAAAAAATCTGCAGAGTGTTAAAAACTATCATATAGCCGTGCTCCGGCACGAACGGCCGAAAAACTCACAGAACTCTTTGGTTTTTTTTGTTTACCTTTATGGAAAGCTTTATCATGGAATTATTTATTGTTATTATTTTCTTGATCTGCAATTTAATTGGGGGGTTTTAAAATAACTTTGATTACCCTTATAAAATTTTGTTTCAAATTAAAATGCTTACCCCAGTAAAACCGTGTCATACTGTTTTTTGCCCCATAAACCCCCCTAACTTGTTTTTGTACAAAGTACTTTCGCTTGTTTCTTTCTTTTCAATATTTGGTTAAAATCCCGGATGGGTACCAGTTTCCAGAGTTATGAGGGTTTCCAGAGGACTTCTAGGGTTTTGGGGGCAACCAGTTGACGTCCCTGTGCTTGAGCTTGTGAGAGTTTTCTTATTTTCCCCTGTTTTGTAATAGTTATTATTTAAAATCATTCGCTATGTATTAAACACTTGTGATGATACAATTTTGTTTTTGTCGGCTTTTTTGTGTAAAAAACTCGGGCACACATAAGATTATTGCCCCCGTTTTGTCTTTAAAACTGGGTGTGCCCCCCATTTTAAGAATTATCTGCACGCGTGGGGGAAAACAGAGACTAGAAGAGTGTCCCCTTCTACTGCTCCCCAAAAACAATTTGCGCAATAGCGGAAAAAGGATAAGAAAATTTTATAAGAACCACGCTTACCACAACTTAATATTTGGGGCTTGTCATAACAACCCCTATGAAAGGCAATGATCGCATACGGGGAAAAGGTCACAAGGTCAAAATATAAAAGTAAAGGTATTAAAGGCAAAAGCATAAACAATACTTATTAGTTAGTAATCCTCAAAGAAAAAAACAAAAAAAAGAAAAACGTAAGGATAATATTTAAAAAAAGATAAAGTCTTAAAAGAAAGAAAAATACAAGACTTACCAGATTCCCGAAGACGACATGGAAATCCCAAGAAAACTCGCCCAACTTAACCCCCACTTGACAATCCTAGAACAATCAAGGAATAGATTTGTGGGTATTCCCCAAATTAGAGAGGGGGGGTATGACCCTCAAAATTTATAGTGGGAGGGGAGGGGGGGCTATCCATCGCCACGTCGCGTCCAGGGCCTTCCATCCTCCATGTTGGATCCAACCCCATAGAAATCCCCCAAGGCATGGTGGTGGTGATCCAAACTGGGGGGAGGTTAGGGGGGTTGGGGGAGCAACGACCTAGGGGGTGGTTCGGCCGAACCCCCTTTTATGGAAGGGGGGCCCCCCTATGGCCTCCTGATTTGGTCCCATGGTTAGGGCCAAAAGTGGACCTGGTGGGCCCAGAGGGGGGTGGTCCCCCCCCCCTTGGGGTGTTGGCCCACTCGGTTTCCCCCAGCTGCTGGCCCCACCTGTATGGATTTTGGTGTTTTTTTAGAGGTTTTGTCCGTTTATCTCCTTGAGTGCCCCCTAATCTTGGTTTGTTTGGGGCCCCTTTGGGGAAAAAGCACAGAGATCTGGGGTTTGGGAAAAACCCCCTTTGAGTGCCTCTCGTGGATCGGGGCGAGAGGGGAGGCCGGTGGGCCTGGGGTGGTGGCCCCGCCCCCCTATGGGGTCCCCCCGGTCTCCTTTGCCCATTTCTTCTCCCTGCATTCAAACACTTGGACATGTGGAAAAACTAGTTTTTTTTTAATAGCTCATGATGTTTTTGTTTTGTCCCTGTTCGGAGGTGGTGGATCATTTTAAGTTTGAAAATTGGGTTTTAAACTTGTGCCAACAAGCCCCCCAAGTTAATTTTTGCCTCCGAGCAAAATCAAATTAGTCGTGGATTAGGAGCTGCTATATGCTTTTTTTCAAAGATTGGTTAAAAAAATCTATTTCTTTTGAAGGGAAAAAAAAATTAAAATAAAGATCACCCTTTTTCCCTTCCCCTTCGGGGGGGATTATGCTTTATCCTTTGTTTGAGGGTTGAGAGTAGAAAAATTTTGATTGGCATTTTTCCCCCAAATTTCTATCGGGGGGTTTTTCAAGATTTTGTAAAAGAAAGACTCAGTGTTCCTTGAATGGTACTTCGGTCGCTCTTGGTTTGATTCCTCCCCCAAGGACATATCAACGTTTGCCTTCTTTCACCCTTCTCAAAAACTTATATGGAGCATAGGGGGGGTCAAGGATGTAGCAAACTTACCTTGATATATTGTAAAGTAAAATTTCCCGGGCCCCAAGGGAGAAGTGTCATATCTTAGATCAGGTGTGCAAGTGTTTTGAAAAAATGACAAAGTCTAATACCCCCTTTAAAAAGATTCTTTTCCTATTTATGAAGTTGAGACTAGTATCTTTTTTATTTTTTGGGTTTGAAGATGCTCATCTTTCATTTTTATCTTTTTTTACATGTCTATGTTCATTTTCTAGCAACAAACTGGAGATTTTTTTTTTTAGGCTGGAGTATGAACTTTGGAAATGTAGGCTATTTTTGCGTACTTCCAGTGTAGAAGCGCATGTTTATGTGGTGTGTGTGATTTGTTTTGGGAGATGTAAGTCTCAAAACAAGGGTCACAAACTTGCCAAACTCAACACAAAGCATGCAGTTATGTAAAAAGATTTTATCATAAAAAAATAAATAGGTGGGGTAGGAATTTTCCCTTTTTGGAAAAAAAAAGTGTTTTTTTTTTTAAAAATTAAAAACCCCCCTGTATTCTTGCTTAACAAAATTTTGCAGCTTTTCTTGTCATTCATGTCTCAAACATTTTGATTAGTTACAGATTTGCAACCAAAAAAATTTTTTGGTTCTGATTTTTTTTTTTTTTTAACCAAAATAATCCATACTTAGGAAAATAGGGGTTTTTTAAAAAAGTATAGAGAAACATTTAAGGAGCAATAATCATCATTTCATAGGAGATTTCATTTCATGGAGCATGTGGGGTGGAGTAAAAAGTCTTTTTATTTTTTTTAAATTTTTGCAGATTTTATTTATTTAGATGCTAAGTAAGCAAGTAGAATACACAAAAAAAAAAGCTGAATTAAAAATTCCTTAGTGGGGGGGGAACTCCCCCGTTGTTTTTTGTCAGTGGTGCGGCGGTTGTGGAGGGGAAATTCCGCCACATGTCCAATGCGATTTTGTTTGCTTTTATTGCTTGAATTTCTTTGGAGTTTGCTGGACGATGCGGCTGTCTCATGTGTCACAACAACATCAAAGGTTTTGGTGGATGATCGAAGTTGCGTAATCCCGATGCCCCCTTTTTGGGTTTTTTGGAAAGTGAAAGGTGCTCGGCTCTTTGCGGGGATGATGGTCGAGGAGGTCCCCCCAAAATGTGCATGGGACGGTGTTGGAAAATCCCCCAGATAATATGTAGATGATTATTTCCGTTGTACCATGATTAAAAAGTGTTCTTTAATACCCCTTATGACAATAGTATTGATTGACGTTATGTGAAAATTTTTTGTGGAACTAATTTTCCCCAAAGGGGGTTTTTCTAAAAGTTGTTCCGGTCGGCTTTTTTGTAAGGCCACTTGAAAATTGACCAGCACATGTATTAGTTGATGGCTATGTTTCCAATCATGACTGGGATGTAAAAATAATAATGGGGGGGGGACTGTGAGACATGTAGGCTGGATGCCCCCCAAGAAAAAGTCTCTTTTCATGTCATGTACTTTTTTTTTTTGGGGCCTAGATTGTGGTTGTACTAAGTGTGAAACGATCAATTTTGGGTATAAAAACCCACTCGTTATTGGGTATTAAAAGGTGGTCGTTGGGGGTGGGAAAAAAGCTATGAGAATGACAATCAAGATAATTTGCCCCCCATTGTGAGAGAGATATCATTGATCCTATGTGATTAGATCAACAAGCGGCCTGCGGGTTAAGTGTTAACCCCCGAGTTAACCCTATATCGAGTGGCAAGGGAAAATTGAAAAGGTCATAGGGGTACTGATATGATCATAGGTTGATGGAGTTGACACGCCTTGTAGGGCCCCTATAAAAATTGGTTGAGAAGAGTATTTTGGGGCAGTTATGTATGTGTGAGCCCCCTGGGGGCGCACGTTAAAAAAGGGGGGAAAACAACCCCCAATTAGATAGGTTTGGGTTTTTAAGGGCCCCCCAACGTGGGAGTGTTAGGACCCTATATAAGAAAGGGGTGGGGCGGGGCGAGATTGATCCAGCTTTTGGCAGCCGCCGTCGCTCCCACGCTGCGCCTTTTGCTCCTCGCGGACTAGCAGTCCGGAGGCGCAAGCTTCCTCCTTTTACGTGTGGGATTCCTCGGAGGTGCTGCATCTGGAGCCAAGGACGAGCTGGGAAGGGGGCATGAGGGACGACACGCAACTGCATGCTGCTCGACGCGCAGACTAAAAAGTGTTTCCGCTGCACCTACGTTTTAGGGTTATCCGTCCCTAAAAATAGCAGAGCCCTTGTTTTATGAGGTCGAAAAGTTTTGTTTTTTAGCTAGTTTTAGAAACCTCGCCCTACGGGTATCGAAGCGTTCGCCTCGTTATGGTTTTTTGCATATGGTGATATGGGGTTTTTTTTATGTGAATCTAGACTTTGGTTCTGTCTTGCTGCGGGGGTATTGCAAAAACCTACTGCCCGGTGAAATTCGCCATCCGGTTAACAGTAAAAAAAATCAGTCAGGGCGAGTTGGGAAAAATTGTTTGTTAAATTTTGGAAACCTAGGTCTTAAACCCGGGCGTTGTGGCGTGGGAGATTTTTGGATCTATGTAACCCAGAAATTTTTAGTAGATTTTTTATAGTGATTATAGATGGATCTAGTAACCCGCTTGGTGTTCAGGGCGTGCCCTAAAACCCACAGGGGGGGCCCCCCCCCCCCTCAACCCCCCCGGGCCCCCTTTTCTATCGTCATAGTCCCTAGAATTGTTCTAGCCTAACTTGTTTTTGAGGTTTTGATGTGGTTGGTATGGCCTATTGATTGTATGTAATTTTCACCCCTTGCGTACATGTGCAACCGGTTGGCCTATTTTTTTTTCTTTTGAGTATTGGCTTTTGTCCATTTGGATCTTGCGACTACGTAATTAGTATAGTTGCGGTAAGATAGTTTTGGAGGACTTATCACAAGAAGGAGTCACACGGATATAGAGAAAAAGATCCCCATGTTGGGCAAGATGTGGAGTGGAGTTCACCATTTTTAAAGGGCCTTTTTCCAAGTCATATGTGTGAATGTGATTTCATTTTTTCTACTTTTGTTGTTCGCTTTTTTTTTTTGTCTAGAAAAATATGATAGTAAAGTAGAATGCCCCTCGCAATGTTTAAGTTAAATGTTCCCCCCCAAAACCCTTGATTTGGTGTTAGAATTGGGGTTTTAAAATTATGCCATGTTTTCCCTTTTGACTAGCAGGTTCGGGTCGGACATTTACAAGCAGAAGGTTTGGTTTTTTGAAAAGGTTTCCCCCTAACGGTTAGGGCCTTTTGTGGGGGGTTGGCTTGCTAGAGATGCTGCCAACCAAGAGTCATTTGTGATATGATTAGCAAAGTGTTGCTACCGTCTCCCCTGTCTTCTAGCGGTGATGCTAAAGCTATGTTCATTGTTAGTTGTGGGTCTTGAATCACTAAGTTCAATTGGGGATATTGATTTTGTGGGGTTGTTTTTTTTGATATAATTTACTCCATGGATACATTGTTTTTTATTTTGCATTACTTTTGTTTAGATGGCTCCCAAAAATAAAACCATTTTTGGCGATCAATTCTTGAAAAAGAAAGTTAAGGAAAAAATTTGCGGTTGGACCCCCAAAAATGAGAATTTTTTTCAGGGCTAGAAAAAGGAAGAATTTAGACCCCCCATTACGATGCCCCGATGATAATACCCCTGCTTTAGAGAAAGTTTCAAAAAGCATTGGGTGATCTTAAAAGGGGTTCCTATGCTTGCTTTTTTGGAACCTGATCTACAGTGCAGTTCGAAAACAATCATTCAGCGAAGATATGATCGTGGCGTTGAAGATATGTTCCAAAATCAAGGCAGCTGAAAAGGTTCTTTTCTAAGGGCTTGCAGAAACCAAGTGGCTGAGGGCGCCCTTTGGTCCACATGTAATAAAAATGTTTTTTTACCTCAGGGGTTGGGGAAAAAAGGTTCGCAATGGCCAAGGTTGGCAATTGATTTCATTCTTGCGTCTCTTGCCCAGTTAGGAAAAATTCATCTGAAATCCCCTTGCATGGGGGGGGAAGGGGGGGGGAATGAATTGTGTGGCATGTTTTAAAAAAAGCAGAAGTGTATCAAGAAGGGCAGGAGTCCATGTGTGGCAGTCCAAAACAAGCCTAACTTTTAAAAGGAGGGTTGGGGGAAGAAGAAGGCGAAGGTAAGATGAGATCTTTTAAACCAAAAACCCCTCTGACCCAATGCCCCAAGGACAGCTGCTGAAGCAATAGCTTTTTGTAAGGGGAAAGGGCCTGGAAAAAAATGCAAAATATACTTGGGGAGTCCTTAAAGAGGTGGCGGGTAAAGGTACCCCGCTGTTGTACACTTGTCGTTTATGTTACAGACATTTTTCTCGCTATTTTACATTAACTTTGGGGGTTTTATAGGATCGGTTTTTCATATTTGCAATACGAAAAAGGGGAAAGGAAGAATAGAAGCTGAGAGGGCGAAGTTGATTTGCGTGGGATAAAGCAAAGTTGTGATTGAAGTTGGGACGATGCACTTCACCCCCCTCAGGATTTACATGGAGTTGAATAATTGTTATTTTTTCTGTTTAAGTCGAAATTGTGTCACCCCTTAGTTTTTGAAGGTGGTTATTCATTTGCGAGTAAAAAAAATGGTTGTGTGATTCAAAGAATGACATGTTTGTGGCTTTTGCATCCATTGTGAATGGATTGTTTATTTTAAATCTTGATGATACACCTATCTGTAATGTTAATGCTAAAAGGCTCGGCTTAATGAGTTAAGTTTACATATGTGTGGCATTGTCGTTTGGGTCATATATGTGAGAATCGCATGAAGAGGCTCCATGATGATGGTCTTCTAGCTTGTTTGATTTTGAATCATACGGACATGTGAGGCTTGCCTACTGGCAAGATGACCAAGGCACATTCAAAGGATTTCCTGAGAGGGCGTTGACTTGTTGGAACTCGTTACATACTGATGTATGTGGACCAATGAGCACGACAGCTAGAGGTGGATTTCAATACTTCTAACTTTTACTGATGACTTTAGTAGATATGGATATGTCTACCTAATGAAGCATAAGTCTGAAAAATTTGAAAAGTTCAAAGAATTTCAGAATGAAGTAGAGAATCAACGTGGCAAGAAAATTAAAGCCTGCGATCTGATCGAGGAGGCGAATATTTGAGCCATGAGTTTAGCCAATCATCTAAAGTGTTGCGGAATTGTTCCACAGCTTACGCCACCTGGAACGCCTCAGAGAAACGGCGTTGTTCGAGCGACGTAATCGGACTTTGTTGGACAGGTTCGGTCTATGATGAGCCAGTCAGACCTACCACTCTCATTTTGGGGATACGCTCTAGAAACAGCCGCTTTCACATTGAATAGGGTACAGTCTAAGTCCGTAGTCAAGACACCATATGAGATATGGACTGGTAAGAGTCCAGTTTGTCTTTTCTAAAGATTTGGGGTTGTGAAGTTTATGTCAAACGACTTATGTCAGATAAACTTACACCCAAGTCGGACAAATGCTTTTTCGGGGATATCCAAAGGAAACTTTAGGGTTATTACTTCTACAACTGATCAGAGGGCAAAGTGTTTGTTGCTCGGAATGGTGTTTTCTTAGAGAAAGAGTTTCTCAACAAAGGAAGAGTGTAGAAAAGGTGTATCTTGAGAAGTTCAAGATGAGCCAATAGGAGATAACTCTACGAGTGAGCTATGTAGCAGAACAGTTGAGATACTGTGGCAAGAGAAACACCACCACAACCACGAAGGTCAGCAAGAATCCGTGAGGCACATGGGGTGTATTATTGTTAGACGATGACGAACCTGCAACATACAGGAAGCAATGATGGACTCAGATTCCGGAAAATGCCAAGTGCCATGAGATCCGAGATAGATTCCATGGGAGACAATCAAGTTTGGAACTTGGTTGACCCCCTGATGGGGTTAAACCTATTGAGTGCAAATGGGTCTATAAAAGGAAAAAGGATATGGATGGAAACGTTTCACGTCTATAAAGCTCGACTTGTTGCAAAGGGTTTTCGGCAAGTTCAAGGAGTTGACTACGACGAGACATTCTCACCGGTAGCGATGCTTAAATCTATCCGGATCATTCTAGCAATTGCTGCTTATTTTGATTATGAGATTTGGCAGATGGATGTTAAAATAGCCTTTCTAAATGGAAATTTGGAGGAGGACGTGTATATGATACAGCCCGAAGGTTTTGTTGATCCTAATAATGCTAGAAAAATATGCAAGCTACAGAAATCCATTTATGGGTTGAAGCAAGCATCTCGGAGTTGGAACATTCATTTTAATGAAGTGATCAAAGGGTTTGGCTTTTGTCAAAATGAAGAAAAACCTTGTGTTTACAAGAAGGAAAGTTGGGAGCGTTGTTGTATTTCTAATCTTGTATGTGGATGACATACTATGATTGGGAATGACATTCCTATGTTGCAATCTGTAAAGACTTCACTGAATACTAGTTTTTCTATGAAGGATTTAGGAGAAGCAACATACATTTTGGGCATCAAAATCTATAGAGATAGATCAAAGAGGCTTATAGGATTAAGTCAAGAGACATACATTGACAAGGTGTTGAAAACGGTTTCAACATGGAACAATCCAAAAGAAAGGGTTCTTGCCTATGTCACATGGTATACGTTTCAGCAAGAAGCAGTGTCCTTCGACAGCTGATGAGCGGAGAAACGAATGAGTAAAGGTTCCATACGCTTCGGCAGTTGGTTCCATCATGTACACCCATGATATGTACTCACCAGATGTCTCATATGCTCTAAGTGTTGCGAGCAGGGGTACCAAGCCAATCAGGTGAGAGTCACTGGACGCTTGTTAAAAAATCTTTAAGTACTTGAGAAGGACTAAAGATGTGTTCCTAATCTATGGAGGTAATGAGGAGCTCGTTGTAAATGGTTACACCGATGCTAGCTTCCAAACTGACATAGATGATTCACAGTCTCAATCAGGTTTTGTGTTCACAATAAATGGTGGTGTTGTAAGTTGGAAAAGTTCCAAGCAGGAGACGGTGACTGATTCTACAACAGAAGCCGAGTACATTGCAGCTTCTGCCGCTGCAAAGGAAGTGTTTGGATGAGGAGGTTCCTCATTGAGCTTGGTGTGTTTCCAAATGCGTCGGCCCATTGAATATATATTGTGACAACAATGGGGCGATAGCGCAGGCTAAGGAGCCAAGGAATCACCAAAAGAAAAAAAACATGTACTGCGGAAGTTTCAACTTATTCGAGAGTTCGTTCGGTCGAGATGAGATCAAAATGTGCAAGATACATACGGATTTGAATGTTGCAGATCCTTTGACAAAGGCTCTTCCACAGGCTAAGCATGAGGCACACTTGAGGTCTATGGGGATTAAACATCTAAGAGATTAACTCTAGTGCAAGTGGGAGACTGTTAGGAATTGCCCTAGAGCTAATCATGTAGATGATTATATTTCCGATTGTATCCATGATTAATAAAGTGTTCTTTGAATATCCATTATAGACAAATAGTATTGATTGACGATTATGTGAATTGTTTGTGGAACTCAATTACTGAATGGTTATTCTAAAAGTTGTCCCTGGTCGGCATTCTTGTAAGAGCACACTTGAATATTAGACCAGCACATGTATTAGTTGATGGCTATGTTTCACAAGTCATAGACATGGAGATGTCAAACTAATAATGTGGGCACATGTGAGACATGTAGGCTGGACTGACCCAACAAGAGAAAGTCTCTATTCATGTCATGTACGTTATGTCCTTAGACCTGAGATTGTGGTATGTACTCAAGATGTGAAACGATCTACTTAGGGACTATCAAACGCTACTCCGTTATTGGGTAGTTATAAAGGTGGTCGTTGGGTGGTCGGGAAACATGCTATGAGACATAGACAGTCAAGATGGAATTTGCCCCTCTCTTCGTGAGAGAGATATCACTAGATCACTCATGTGATTGGATCAACAAATGCATGGTCGTGCTTGGGTTAAGTGTTAACCCACGAGTGGAACCATATATCGAGTGGCAAAGGGAATAACTTGTACATGGTCATAGTGGTTCGTCTGATATGATCATAGCGTATGCATAGGAGTTGACACGCCTTGCTAGAGGCCGCTATCAACTATTGGTTGAGTAAGAGTACTTGGGCCATGTCTATGTATGCGTGAGCCCATAGGGTCGCACGCTTAAGGGGCTGGAAGCCTAATTCGGGTTGGACCCGAATTAGACTAGGTTTAGGGGCTAGAGGCCGCTATCAACTATTGGTCGAGTAAGAGTACTGTCACACCCAAATTTCAAGGACGAAATGGGATGCATAACATTATGTGTGCCCAGGAATAATCCACACATAAGTTCACAAATTACCAGTACCATCACAGAGTTTAATACATATCGAACATATATCCATTACAAGAATAAATAAAACAAAGGAAGATAAACTAGCTCTTGTGGCTCCATTCCACAGGGAAAGGTCAACTGGTTGACCAAGCCTAGAAGTCTTCTGGAAATCCTCATAGCCTCCAGCTTCTGTTACCCACCCGGGATTTTTATCCAAAACTGAAAAGAAAACAAGCGTGAGTACACTCGTACTCAGCAGTATAACATGGGGTTGTGAAGCTCAAAAGGCTGACACTGGCTTACTGCATTTAGCTCTTTTAGTTGGTCAAAGTTTTATTAACAAGTATCATCAGATTATGCTTAAGCCCCAAATGATCCCACTTATACCACTGCCAAAGTTTAAAGAATCATAACCATCATCATAAAAGTGATGACAACTAAGTATTAGTCAAGTTAATTAATTAATCCATCGGTTTTCCAGGCCGCTCGTGACCGTGAGCACGGCTGATATATCAGTTTTAACACTCTGTAGAGGTTGTGCATCTTTACCGTGAGTCGTGATGCCCGATTGCCCGGGTTAATTACTCCCATAAACACTGCCAAGGTGAGTGGGCGGGGTTCACTATGAAACCTTTCATAGTATCTCGTCTAACAAGATTAGGGCCGCTAGGATTGGCAAGGGGCGATAGAGCTCCCCTTCCGAGTAGCATAACGACCCGCAGCCTATGCTCAAACTCGGACAGAGGCCGCACTATAACCAGCTCGGCAAGAGCCTAATGCGCCCTTTCGGGTAACCACTAACGAGCTAGAAAAGAGCCTACTACTAAGTTAAAGCCAGAGCCATGTAGCTCCCACGGTAGCACTGTCAATCCCAGCTTTTGCCAACAGTGAGTTATTAAAAGGGTTATGTTCCAATTGCCAAAACAGGATCACCAATTCATTCAAATCTTTAAAACATTTGTTAGGGATCAAGTATTCATTTATATATAGCACTAGCCATCTACCCATATGCATATCCCCTAGGAAACAAGGTAAAGGATTTCAATTCTAGGGAATTAAACTACGGGTATCAAATTAAACACATGCACATGAAAAGATAATTATGGTGAATAGGATAACAAGGAAACTCCCATGCTATACTTGCCTTGGTTCTCAAATTCCTGCTGGTCAAAACACTCCTGGTCAAAGAACTCTTGATCTCCAACAAACTCCTCACTGCCTGAACTCGATCACGACATTGCAACAACACGCATTCCAATTGCATACATACAAAGCAAACAAGACTAATATTAGAACAGTACACCAATAACAATAAACAGAATTAAAAGGTTTATAAAAAGATTCTACGCATTGCTACGATCATTTCAACACGAATTTCACGAAAATCGGATTTGAAACGCAAAAGATATGAATTTAACTGGTTCTCTAGGAGCATTTTTAGTATTTGAATTATCATTGAAATTAAATAATTCAAACATGAACAACAGATGTTTTAATTTGTAGAGAATTTCATTACGAACTTAACGCAACTCAAATCGTCCAAATCGGAGTTAAAATAAAGATTTTATAAACAAATTAAGGCAGTGGCAAAATTGTAAATAGAAATTTCCATTTAAATTTCAGAATTAAAACAGACCGATCGGAATTACGTTTTGAAACAGAGAAAACGTATTCTTCGAAATACGCCAACGCTGTGGAGCGGGGTCAACAGACCTGCCACGCGGCGGCTTAGGATAGGGCACGTCCACGGGCACAGTGCATGCACCGGGCGCGGCTTTGTGGTCCACCGGTCCACCGTGGACCGGGGTGCATACCCCTTCGGGGGATTTAATCCTGGCCGTAGATCAAACAACGGACGGCTCAGAACAGATCGGAGAGAGAGAGGGGGAGAGTGGCGGCGGGAACCGAGAACGGCGCGGCGGCGCCATGACCACAGAGGGCCGAGCTCGCCGGAGTTTCACCGGGAAAGCTCGTCCGGCGTCCGTTTCGAACACCGACTGCATGGGAAGAAAGAGGGGGACGAGGCAAACTCCGTGGTGTACTCGGTTGAACGCAGGGAGGAAAACAGAGACGGCACCATGGATCCCGGCGGCTCTGGCTCGCCGGCGAATGCGGGGAGGACTCTCCTGACTGTCGCGGGTTCAACCAACTGCACAGAAACGATCTACATGCTCGTGCGAGTGCGATGGTGGGTTCGGTTGAGACAGTGGCTTGCCGGAACAGGGCCGTCTACGGCGGCGCCATGATCGAACTCGATCTGTGTGTGTGGGTGAGTCAAAACAGCGCCGTAGAGACCAAATTGAGGGCCTAGGGACATGCGGTGTGTCAGTGCGGTGCTAGTGAGGTACTTGATTGTGACTGAACACTACCGGAGTCGACTGACCACGGCGGCGCCATTGTTGCCGACCTCGGTGTGTGACGGAGCGGCGCATACAGGGTCTAATTGACCGAATTAAGAGGACAGGGAGGAAGAGAGGGCGATGGCGAAGCTCACCGAGACTTCGAGAAGAGCGGAGGCGGCTCAGGGAGACTTGACGGCGAGGAAAGGCGGTCGGCGTGCGACGGCGTCCGAGGGCTCCGCGTCCACGGCTTCGGCGTTCTGCGGCCAAAGGCGGGGCACAGAGAGAGATGTTAGGCCGGGAGCTTCGCGGGGAGTTCGCGGTCTCAGAATGGCACTCACGAGACGGATTAAGCTCCGGTGTAGCTTCTCCACGACAACGACGACGGCGGCGGCGTGGAGAGTGCAGATGGGGAAAGAGGAGAGCAGCCGCGTGGCGTTCCGCTTTATAGCGAGAGAGGGAGCGTGCGGTTGCTCGGGCGGAGTCGAGGGCGAGATGAGGGGTGGGAGCGGGGCAGACGTGCGGCGGTTCCCGATCGTGGCGCGTTCGTGCGCGCGTGCTCGCGCTCGTCCGATTTCAGCGGAGGGGGGATGACGGTGCTGTCTGGTGGGACCAAACAGCAGCGAGGAAGAGGATGAGGAACGGTGCGGGCGGTTCCCGCGCTCCACGCGTTTGCGCACGTTCACGGACGAGCAGAACGGAGTGCGCGTCGCGGCGGTTGCGGATCTCCACATCGCGCGAGGCAGAGGGGAGGGAGAGAAGAAGGATCTGACGCGCGGGGCCCGGTCGATCAGAGAGAGAAAGGGAGAGAAGAGGGAACGGGGCGGCGCCGACAGGTGGCCCCGGTCGTCAGTGATAGGAAGAGGGAGAGAGGGAAGGAGTGGGCCGGTTGGGCCGGCCTGCTAGATGGGCCTCGCAGAGGGAGAGAGGGAGAGTGGGCTGGGTTTGTCTGCTGGGCTGGCCGAAAGAGAAAGAGGGAGATCAAGCCCATTTTCATTTTTCTTTTCTTTTTCCTTTTTATTCTCTTTCCAAATTCAAATTCCAACTAAATTTGAAACCATTTGAAAACTGATTTTTGCAAACCCAAACATCACCAAAAAAATTATGCAAAGGCATGAATGCACATCCATGTTTCTAAACTAGAATAAGTTTTATTTGCAAGAATTTTAATATTCCACTAAATGAAATGCTCACATAATTCCATAATTAAATCATTTTCTATTATTTGAAATTCACACCAAATTTTGGGTGTTACAATTCTACCCCTCTTAAAAGGAATCTCGTCCTCGAGATTCAGACGGACTTACTCAAGCAGCTGAGGGTAAGACTTTCTCAGGTCTTCTTCTCTTTCCCAAGTTGCTTCGTCTTCTGTGTACCGGTTCCACTGAACTTTGCACATCTTTATAACACAGCTCCTCGTAAACCTTTCCCGTTTCCAAAATTCTTATCGGGTACTCTTCGTATGTGAGATCTTCCTTTATAGTAAGCTCTTCTAGAGGGATCTGTTCCTCAGGTACCCTTAAGAACTTCTTCAACTGAGATACGTGGAATACATCATGTACTCCTGACAAATTCTCAGGTAACTCTAACTGATAAGCTACCTCTCCACGTCTCACGAGAATCTTGAAAGGTCCAACATATCTTGGAGCTAGCTTTCCTTTCATATTGAACCTCTTTACACTTCTCATCGGAGACACTTTCAGATACACATAATCCCCAATCTCGAACGACAGACCTCTTTTGCGGGTGTCTGCGTAACTCTTTTGACGGGATTGTGCAACTTTTAAGTTATCTCTTATCTTCCTTACTTGTTCTTCTGCATCTCGAAGAACATCTGGTCCAAACACCTGAGTCTCTCCGGTTTGGTTCCAGAATAAAGGAGTTCTGCACTTTCGGCCATACAGAGCCTCATTTGGTGCCATTTTCAGACTATTCTGATAGCTGTTGTTGTAAGAAAACTCAGCATAGGGCAAACTCTTATCCCAACTGGCACCATGTTGTAGAGCACATGCTCTCAACATGTCTTCCAGAATTTGATTTGTCCTTTCTATTTGACCATCAGTCTGAGGATGATATGTTGTACTGAAAGTCAATTTTGTTCCAAGGATTCATGTAACTTCTGCCAGAACTGTGATGTGAATTGAGTACCTCTGTCAGATACAATCTTCTTAGGAACTCCATGTAAGCATACTATCCTTTCCATATATAGCTCTGCTAGTCTTGCGCCTGAGTAATTAGTATTCACTGGTAAGAAGTGAGCAACTTTAGTCAAGCGGTCCACGATTACCCAGATCGAGTCATATCCTCTCTGTGTACGTGGTAATCCGACGATAAAGTCCATTCCTACTTCTTCCCATTTCCACTCAGGTATTTTCATTGGCTGGAGTAAACCGGCAGGTCTTTGGTGTTCTGCCTTTACTCTTTGACATGTATCACACAAGGCCACATATTCCGCTACATCCCTTTTTAATCCATACCACCAATACTTTTCTTTTAGATCTAGGTACATCTTAGTACTTCCAGGATGTATAGAGTAAGATGAATCATGTGCTTCTCGAAGTATAGCATCACGGATAGACTTTACTTCGGGAACACATATTCTCTTTCCAAACCACAAAGTTCCATCATCATCCATCCTGAAACCTGGTGCTTTTCCACAAAGTATCATCGGATTGGCGGGAGCGTCGGGATGATCTCCCTCTCATGGCTTGTTTCATCTTCTTGAATGTGGATGTTATTGGGTTCTTCATCTTCTAGAGAGGATGAAGGACACAAGGGCAAGACTAGGAGAAGATGTTTGTGGTGGATCTCTAGTTTGCCTTGTGGGGAGAAGTTTGGGCTAAGAGAAGAGATCTTCTTGTAGGCTAGTGAGGGCAACACTACTTCTCTTAAGAGCTAAGAACTTCTCTTGAAGAGAGGAGAGAGCAAGGCAAGGAGAGGCTTGCACTAGAACTGAACTCTAGTGGAGGTGTGAGGAAATGAGCTCTCCTTGCATGGGGTTTTATAGGGGGAGAGGAGATGGCACCAAGGGGGTGCCATGCAGTGGTCGACCGACCACCCATGGGCATGCCCCTTGGGTGCCATGATCACAAGACTTAGTGGATTCTTTTACACAGAGCAAAAGAGAGGGAGTAGGTGCCAAAGGGTGGTCAGCCGACCACCCCATGGTGGGGAACCCACTCAAGCTTTTTCTAGTGTTTGGTGAAAGGTGAAAGATGTTATGTGATGTGATCAAAGGCTGAGTTAAAGTGGTCAAGATTCTCCTCTTTAAACAAAGAGTAGTGGGGGACAAAGGTATGTCATGTTTTGCTCAAAGGGATTGATGTGTTTTCTTTTGCAAAGTATGACAAAGTGAAAGTGATAGGTGCCATGATTCCCTACTTTGGACAAGGAGTAGTGGGAGACAAGGATGTATCATGCTTTAACCAAAAGTGATTGATGTAAAGCATGACAAAGCAAAAGAGATGTCCCCTAAAGATAAACCTGAATTTTGTAAGCATCACTACTCAAATCATGAGATTCTTGGACAAAGGAAGGTGGGGAATAAAGAGGGATGAGCACCATGCTCCTAGGGTGGTCGGCCGACCCCCCTAGGGCACCATTTTTTTTTCTTTTACAAAGGTCCCTAATTGTTTTGTGATTAATTAAGCCAAGGTAGGGTGTATATAGGTGGTCAGCCGACCACCTTATAGCCCCTACTTTTGTCAAATTTCAAAGTTAAACTAACTCTCAAGTTTTATTTAATCTAACTTTATTATTTCTAAATTTTAAGTATGAAAGTAAAGGTTCTAACTAAATGAAAGAAGGAAAATAAAAGATAACTACTTATTTACCTTTGGCGAAGGCTCCTTAATTTTAAGTCCTCGGATTAAGACTCTCCTTCTAGTTCATTCTTCGGGTGCACTTGATGGCTCTGGAGACGGAGACCGCGGAGTGTGCACCTCTCTAGCTTTCCAAACCTGCCTTGGATTGGTAGGTTCATCTTCCTTGAGTTTGTTGATCTTGGCCTCCGACTAATGCTTCTTTGGGCGTGGGGCTTGAACTCTTCTTTTCGGTGGTTGTGCTTTAACTGCTTGTTAAGTTTATAACCATTGAAAGCACATTTTACCTTGTGACTTGGAAACTGGAAGTGGATCTGGCCCGATCCAACGTAGATGACCGCGTTGGTGGTGTTGAGGAAGGGTCATCCCAAGATGACGGGGACTTCCATGTTAGCTCCCCTGTCGAGGATGATGAAGTCGGTGGGGATGTACTCGTCTTGGATGTTCACCAAGATATCCCTTGCGAGTCCCTTGGGAAACCTTATCGTTTGATCGGCCATCTGTAGGCGAACACATGTGGGGACCAAAGGTCCTCCTAAGAGATTGTCATATGTTACCTTTGACATGATGTTGACGCCTGATCCAAGGTCGCAGAAGGCAGTGTGGAAGGTCTGCTGTCCGATTGAGCACTTGATCGTCGGGAGGTCTGGATCTTCCTTCTTCATGATGAAGGGAGGATCGAGAAGATAGCCCTAATAGGAGCGAAGTGGAGGCTTACCGAACTTTGTTGTGACCATGTTTAGATGCTCAATGGAGTCCTCTGGTTTCCCAGGGATCTTACCCTGTTCTATGGATGGCATAGCTGCTGCTAGTTGAGCTAATTGGGTTTCTAACATTTTATTAAAGCTTAATTGATTTTTCATAGCAGTTGTGAAGCTATCCATTTTCTCACCAAAGCCTTCAAAAACTTTATCAGTGGCAATCATTTTCTTATTTATACTATCATTAATCTTAGATTGACCAAGAACAAGATTTTTCAATGAAGGTTGATTATTGTAAGAATTGAAATTATTGAAATTACCATTACCTCCATTACCTTGGTAGAAGGGGCGTGAATTCCAGCTTCCTTGTTGTTGGGGTCGATACCCGTTATTGTTGTTGTTGTTATTGCTGATGAAGTTCACGTCTTCCTTTGACGACTCAGGGCAATTGTTTCCCGAATGATCATTTCCTCCGCACATCTCGCACCATGGATCGGATTCAATAGCTTGTGCAGTGGAAACTGGGTAGATGGCCTCTCGTTCCTTCTTGGAACTCTCTTCTATCTTCTTCATCAAGAGGTCCATCTTGGCAGAGAGCATGTCCACCTCATTGACGATGTGCATACCTCTTCTCTTCGGCTAGAGTCGTTCCTCACCCCATCCATGATTGATCACCATCTTTTCGATGAGGTCCTTGGCGTTTCTCACTGTGTGTTGGAGGAACGCTCCTTCAGCGGTAGCATCAAGGTGACTACGGGCCATACTGGTCAGCCCATGGTAAAATCTTTGAATCAGGAGCCAGTCGTCTATCCCATGATGAGGACAGGCACGAATGTACTCCTAAAGACGCTCCCATGCTTCGGGAATCATCTTGTCGGATTGTTGCTGGAAGCTTGAGATCTTTCCACGAAGGGCATTGGTTTTGCCCATCGGGAAGAACTTCTTGAGGAATGCGTTAGCACACCTCTCCCATGTAGTGGCTTCTTCTTTGTGGGCGTAGAACCGTTGCTTCGCCTTTCCCAATAACGAGAATGGGAAAAGACGAAGGCGAATGGCGTCAGATGCCACTCCTTGATAGTGAATGTGCCACATAACTCCATGAA
>JAJDON010000117.1:0-31075 GCA_022036555.1 Microstegium vimineum | reverse complement strand
GTCATTTTTTATTATGTAAGGTATTCTTAATATAATGGTGCACAGAAGATGGATGAGGTTGATTTATTAGTATTAACATATATGCAACATAAGCGGTGTGTAAGCTAAGCTGGGATGTTGCGGGTTTTATCCATGGACAAATTTTTGGGGAAAGGGAAATATCGCTGTGATGTCTTTGTCAGGTGTTAATGTTTTTCTCTTTGTGTTATTGGCTCCCCCCGCTTAAAATTTTTGTTGTTGTTTGTGCTTTGTGTTTTTGGGTTTCCCCCTCGTTTCAGTTTTTTGTTGCTGTTTGAGCTGCGGGCCCTGCAGCTGCACATCCTATCAGCTTTTGCCCCGGGAGCTGTGGTGTAGACTGTTTGTGCTGATAGATAGCTAAAAGGAAGTGTAAGGGAAGCGCTCAACAGCCAGCACCCCGATCAGGCTGATGTTTTATTACGTGCCTTACATTTGTTTGGGACGCGATATGCCGGTGTTAGAAAGCCCAATGATTTCTTGGGGACTGCATTGAGATCACTTGGCATATTTTTCCCCATTCAAAAGGGTATAAGGCATTTGATTTTTTTTTTTTTTTACCATAAGTTTTGTCTTTTTCTTATTAAAAAAAATTTGCACAAATGTAGTCAAATTTAAGCTATTCTTAAAAAATTTTTTAAATTTAAAAAAGTAGGCTAGGATAAAAAAAAATTTTTTTTTTTAAAATTTTTTAAATAAGACAGAGTGATCAAACTTCTTAAAATTTAAAAAATGAAGAGTTAACCCTTTTTTCTTTTCCTGCTTTCCCCTTCTTAGTCCCGGATCTCAACCCCTCCCCCCGGCCTTTTTCCCCTTTGGCCCGGGCTCCTCACTTTTTTTAAACTCCCCTCGGTGGGGCCTTTGTATTTTGGGGGGTTTGGGGTTTTGGGGCATTTTGGTCCGCGGTTGGTCCGGGCCTTTCGGTTTGTCTTGGTGCCTACTCTTTTTTTTTCCACCTGGCCCAAATTTCTCCTTGGGGTTTTCCGGGGCCCCCGGGGCCTTTTTTGGGGCTCTGGTTTCCCGGTCTTGGGCTCTTGCTTTGGCCCCCCTTTCCCTTTCCCGGGGCCCCCTTTTTTTCAACTGGGGGTCGGGGGAACCTTTTTCGGGGCGGGGTTTTCAGCCTTTTGTTCTCTGCCGGGAGGCTTCTCCTATTTTTCCTTGTTCCCAGGGGGGTTTTCCGGGCCTCCCCCGGCGGTTGGGGCCTTTTCCCCGGGACCCCGGTTTTCCCCTTTTTTTGGTGCTTCCATTTTTGGAGAGGGGGGTCCCGGACCTTTTTTCTTTTTTTTTCCCTTTTTTCCCCTTTTTTAAACCGGTTTGCTGAGGTTTTTTAAGGGGTTTTGGGCTTTACCGATTGGGGGGGTTTTTTTCGGGCCGAAAGGGCCAAGGCCTTGGGCTATTTTTCGGTCTCGGGGGGGGCCCATTTTCCAAAATTTTCCCCCTGGGCTCTACCTTCCCCCCTTTTTATGGAGCCCAAAAAAACCCCTGGGGGCTTTTTTTATTTTCCCCCTTTTTTTCTAAACCTTTTTGGGCCTGGTGGGGCCTGTTTCGGGCGGTTTTAACCTTGGGCCCCAAAAACGTTTCCTTTTTCTTGGGGGGCTGTTCCTTTTGGGATTCTTGTTTTTTGGGGGGGCCCTTTTTTCTTGCTTTGTTTGCCCCCTTTTTTAAGGGGGGCCTGTTTGCCCCGGTTTCGCCAAAACCTTTTTAAAGTTCTCGGTCTCCCCCTTTTTTGGGTTTTTTTTCCGCCCCTTTACAAGGTGGGGGGAATTGGGGTTGGAAAAATTTTGGTGGGACCTTCTTGCAGGGTTTTTGGCTGGGGTTGAAATTTAAAAAAGGTTTTCTGCCTTAACCATTTCCCCGGGGGGCCTTTTGTTGGTTTGGCGGGGACTTGGTTTCGGGGTTGGGTTTTTGGCCCTTTTTTTCGGGGTTTTGGGGCCGGGGGCTTTGCATCCTTTTTTGCTGGGTTTTTAAAGGGTCCCCCAAAACTTTTAACCCCAACCCTTTTCGTTTTAAATCCCCACTCATCCAATGAATTGGTTTTTTTGGTTGGGGCTATGCGGGGGGGGAAAACCAAAAAAAGGGCCCCCTTTTTTAGCTCCCCCCAAATTTTTGGGGCCCAATTACTGATTTTCTCCCCCTTTGGGGTCAAAAGGGCACCCTGCTTTTCCTTGGAGGGGGATTGGGCGCCTTTGGAAAACCCGGTGGCGCACCCTTAAAACGCCGTTCTGCCCTCAACCCCTTTTTGGCCCTCCCCCGGTAAATTTTGGGGGTTAGTGGGGTTGGGGTTTTCGGGAAGCGGACCGGGCAGTTTTTGCCTTTTTGCTGGGGCCCCCGGTGCTGGGGGCGGTGGGGGGTCCAGGGTATGCTGTGTTTTTTCTTGGGGGGGGCCCGGGATTTGGGGCCGGGGTGCCTTTTTTTATTGGGCCCATTTTACCCTTTTTCTGGGGGTTTAAAAACCGGGGGGTTGCTGGGGGGCTGGAGGGGGAGGTGCCGTTGGGGGTCCCGCTTTTTTCTGCGGGGTTTTTTTGGAATGCGGGGGCCTCCCGCCTGTCGGTGGGGTGGCCTTGGGCTACTGGGAGGGTGGGTCCTTTTCGTCCAAGTCCCCTCGCCTTTGGGCTGAAACTTGAGGTTTTTGGGGGCGTTGGGGGTTTTTGGGGCCTTTTTGAAAGCTTTTTTGGGCGTCTGGGCAGAAAGGCCCCCGAGGGGTTTTCGTGGGGGGGAAACCTTATTGAAGGGGGGGGGCCTGCGGGGAGGGTGGGAGGTTTCCAAAGGTTTCCCAACCATTGGGGGGGCCCCCTTTCTTTTTTTCGTCGGGGGGTGGGGGGGGGTCCCCCGCCCTTGTTCCCGGGGGCCCCTGTGGGGGGGCTGGGGTTTTGGGTGCTTGTTTTGCCCTTTCGGGGGTCGGGGGCCCCCTGGGGGGGCCCTTTGGGGTTACGGAAAATTTTGGCCCCCCTTTTCTGAAAAGGTTGGGGTTTGGGTTTCCGCTCTCCCCTGCTCTGTGGGGGCCTCGCGGAACCCTTTTTGGAGGACCCCCCCACTTCTTTGTGGGATGGGGGCCCTTTTCTCCCGGGCCTTGTTTTTTGGGGGGGGCCGGGGTTTAACTTGTTTGGGCCTGGGACCCCCTGGCGGGGGAAAGGGGGAAACGGGGTTTGGGCCTGCAATCCGTTTTTTGACGCCCCTTTTAAAAGGCTTTTTGGGGCCGTTTCTCGGTGGTGCGCTGTTGGCCCTTTTGGGGCCTTTGGTGTGGGGTTTTTCTGTTTTTTCCTTTTCTTCCCTTCGTCGGGGTTGACTCTCGTTTCGGTTTTTGGGCAGGGGGGCCGGCCGGGGTTTTTTTTTGTGGGGGGCCCCGGGGGGGCCCTGGGGGGCAGGGGGGGCCCGGCGGATTGAGCCTGTCGGGGGTTCCCGGGTCAATGGGCCCCATTTTTGCTAGGGGGCCCTTCCTTTCCTTTTTTGCTTCCCCCGTTTGGGCCCTCCGGTTTTCCCTTTTTGGCTTGTCCGGGTTTTTGGGTTTGCTGTCCTTCGTTTTTTCAAGGGGGCCCGGTTTTCCCCCGGTTTCCGGGCCCCGGCTCAAAATTGGGGGGAGGGGGCCCGGGTTTTTTTTTTTTTGGAGGGCCACGATTTTTCCGGGTTTTTTTGTTTCCCTCTTTCTGTTTTGGGCGGACCGTAACTGGCTATTTTTCCCCCTTCCCATCGGGCTATTCACATTTTTCCCCCTTTTTTTTTCCCCATTTTAAAAAGGGGTCGGTTTTGGGGGGTTTTTGGAAAAAGGGGTTGGGGGAAGTTTTTGTTTTTTTGGTTTTAATTTTTCCTTCCCCTGCAGGGTTGGAGTCCGGGGACCCCCTTCGTTTCCTTGCTTTTTTTGGGGCCTGGTTCGGGGTTTTTAGGCCGGGGCCCCTTTTTTGGGGGGGTGTTTGGGGCGGGGCCCCTTCCCTGCCTGCGTGGGGGGTTTCGGGGCTCGGGGGGGGCCGGGGGAAGCCCCTCGGCCACTGGTGTTTAAACTACCCAAATTTTTCCGGGGGGGGAAATTCCCCGGTGGTCGAATTTGCCTCCCCTTTTTTTTTAAAAGGGAAATCCATTTTGGGTTGTCCGGGCCCCCCGGGGGAAAAACCTCTGTGGTTTTTTGGGTTCCGCCCCGGGAAAAATCGTCGATTCCTTTTTTTGGTTTTGTTTGGCCTGATTTTTTCCCTTTTTTTTTCCCCAACCCCCGAGCCTTGGGGGGGAAAGCCCCGGGGGGGTTTTTTGGTCCGACCCAGCCCCCTTTTGTTTTTTGGTTTTTTTGTGCCAACGGGTTTTTGGGTTTTTTTTTGGGGTTTTTTTTTTTTTTTCTCTCTAAACCCAAAACCCCACTTCTTTTAACAACGAATCTGAGCTTTTCATTTTGCTTCGCTGAAAGATTCCTCAGATCGAGGGGGGAATGGGCTAAAAGCTGCTGTGGGGCCGCTGACTGAGGTGACTGACAGACTGGGGAGCGGGGTGGAGGCCCCCGGAAAGTAGGTAAACTTTTGTCCCCCGGGGCCCCTTGTGCCCAAAGCTCTGGCTCCTGGGGGGTTCCTTTAAGTGTGTGACCCAGTGGGGAAAAAGGGGAAGACCCCGCGGGGGGGGTCCCGAGTCTAAAGGTACCCCGGCCGGGGACCGCCCCCGCTTTGCGGGGGCCCGCTGCATGGGCCCATTTGCCTCGGTTTTCCCTCGGGCCCTGTAAGTTTGCGCTTCTTCTTTTTTAGCTTTTCTAAACCCAAACCGGCTTTTTTTCCCCCTTTTGTCTTTTGGGAAGGACGGGGGGAAAGGAGGACATAAACCCCCAGCCCCAAAGCTGCCTGAGCACGAGTGCTGCAGTCATAACTAAAACCCAACACAAAATCACTGCCCACGGGACAAGCAACCACTGACAGATCACAAGTATACTCCCCCCCAAAAAACCCCACTGATCTTGTAAAAGAAAAAAACCTGTTCGCTGAAAGGGTAACAACTGTCCCTGATAAAAACAAGTACCCCCCTTGACAGAGGGGCCTCCAAGCCACTGGACTGAACCTCTGGGGCCCTTTGCCAAAAACCCTTTTAACCCCGGCGAGTTTTGGGCCCCGATTTTAAAATTTGCCACTAACTGCTACTGGATAAAATTAACGGGGTTAAACATAACCCATAAAAAAGCATTAGAGATAAGAAAAACCGTTTTTAGAAGCAAGCTCTAGAAAAGTGATAAAAATAAAAATCTGCATAAATCCCTGAGGTAAGAAAGCGTAGCTATTCAGAGCAACCCTAAAAGTACCAAACCCAACTCTTCGAACGGGTTTTTCCCCAGCTGCAAATTTTACATTTGGCAATTAAAAATTTAGTGTTTTGGGAAATTAAATTAAAGGGAGACTGATTTGCAAGGAAAAAATCTAGGGCAAAACTAAAATTTTAAATGACCGACAAAACGCGTTATCGAAAGTGAATCCATACCCTAGAAGCGAAGTGGTGAAGCCCGATGGCGACAAAAACAAAAAAGGCCCGCGGACAAATTTACTCAAAGCGATGGGGAAAGGGGATTCGTTCGGGGGATAAACGTGTCATCCCCCGACTTGGGGTTAAGTCAAACCCTAAGAGGGGGGATCTCCTTGGAGTGCAAGACAGGCCCTAAAACAGGGGGGGGAAACCCCCAAAGGTTAGCGGATGGGGGCCGGGGGGGGGGCTCTTCCCCGGGGGAGGGGGGCTAGCGGCGGGCGAGGTGGGGGGTGGAACGGAGGCGGGGGCGGGGGGTTTTGCGGGGCCCGGTAGGAGCTGAACGGCGAGGAGAAGGGGGGGGAGGAGGGCGGCGCCAGGGGAAAGCTCACCGGCGGTGAGGGGCCGGGCGGCGGAGCTAGGGCAAAAGCGGGGGCGAAGCTGTGGCGGGCGGGGCAAAGACGGCGGTTTACGGACTTTTTCCAACAAAGGGAAAGTGGAAAAACAGAGCCGCACGCGGGGGGGTTTTATCAAAAAAATTTTCAAAGCGTCGGCCCCTCCGCTTGGTCCGGGGCGGGGGGGTTTTCCGACGGGTGGTCCGAGGGAACCAGAGAAAGAATCCAGGGGAGAAACCGCCCCCACCCGGACTCCCTTTGCCCCGGACGACTCCCCCCGGATTTGTCCAAAGGAGCCCCGGGCCCGGTCCGACGGTGAACAGATCAGAATTAAGGGGCACCGAACAATTTAAAATTTGGGGGTTGGGTGCAGGGGTGGGGACACGGGGCCCGACGGATTTTTTGGGCGGGAAAAGGTTTTTTCCCGTAAAGGGACAGGGAAATGGGCCCCTGCGTCGGCCCAAAATTCCCGAGTGGCCCGGTGCTTGATATTGCTCTAAAATTTTCCAAATTTTTCTCTCCAAAACTTTTCTTTTTCCCCAAATACCAACACAAAAAAAGCAAAGAGGAACATTTGTTGGATTAACATAAAACCCATCTCTAAAACCCCCTAAATTTTTAAAAAGTATTTTCCATAGGTAGAATTATTTTTCATAAAAAAAAATTTTCAAAAAAGGGCCCCAAAGGGGGTACCATGGGGGCACTAGGGGGGTAAAAAAGAAGCTAGAGTTTAAATTGCTCCCCCAAGTTTTTAAAACCTAATGATGCCAATTTAAAATTTAAAACCGAAAAGAAACGAAAGAAGAAAACATTTTATGCATATGCAAGGAAAAAACGGAATTTAAATTCGGGGTTTGCTTGAAATTTTTAAACCGCGGTTAAGCTTTGTCAAAAAAACGCTTTGGGGGGGTTTATTTTAAAACCCGGAAGCCAAGCCTATGTCTTTACCAATTAAACAAGTTATATTACAAATGAATGTAAATTACACAAGCTCATTTTTTAGTGAATTGGGAGTGATCAAGCACATTCAAAACCCCCGTTTCCCAAAACCTACAAAAAGGTTTTTTTCATGGAGTGGTTTAGTGAAATATCCGCCAATTGATCTTCGTTTTCTTAACTCCAAAAAAGTGTGATGTCTTTTTCCAAAGCCACATGATTTTTAAGAAAGTGATGGCAAAATATCATGGGGCTTGGTGCGAGAGTTTTTAAACCCGGGGTTTTTGGTTAGAAAACTTTACGGCTCTTTCTTTTTCCCAAAAAAAAAGGGGAATTTTTTTTTAAAAACGGCCGTAACCCAAAAAAGTTTTTGGGGCCCATGTAAAGATTTGTGCAAACTTTTTTCCCATGGCAATGTTTTCCCGCCTGGGCCCGGTTTTACAATCCCAAATTTTGCCCCTTTGAGGCCCCCAAAGAAAAAAGTGTTTTCCAAGCATGGGGCCCACCCCCCGGGAGGTACTTTCCCTTATAAACCCTTTTGCCCCCGGCAAAATTCCGAATCAGAATAGCCAACTATTGGGAAAGGGGAGCCCCTTTTGGGGATCCCAAAAGACCCATGCTAGGGGGGGCCCTTTAAAAAAAGTACCAAAGGGATTTTTAAAAAACCGCAAAAAGATGCGACTCCTTGGGGTTTGCTTAAAAACCTAGCACACATTACACACATAAACATGATACCCGGGCCCTAATGTGGTGAGGTAAAGTAAACAAACCGAAAATAGAACGTTTAAAAGAGTTTGGCCCAATGGGTTTCCCTCCCTCACCCGAGATCGAGATGCCCTTTTTGGTAGGCATTGGGGTTTTGGTTTGGCTTGCAATCCTCCATCTTAAAACTTTAAGTAGATCTTTAAAGTGTATTTTTATGAGAGAGAAGGCCCCTTTTCTCTCATTTGCTTAAATTAAAAACCAAGGAAAAAGGTTAGCTCCCCAATCATTGACATCTGAACTCCTTGGACATCAAGTCCCCAAGCTCTTTGAAAATGGTTTTTTGGTTTGTTGACCCCAAATTTTAATGTCATCGACATATACTTGGAAAAACAAAAAACCTCCCCATTAAGCTTCTTGGGGTTAGTGTATTTGTCGAGGGATCCCGATCTTGAAGCCCTTCTTGTTTGGAATTTCCCTTCCCCCTCTCATCCCAAATTTCTTGGAGTTGTTTTAAAAACCGTAGGGGGCCTTGGAAAAACCATACACATGATTAGGCAGTTTGGGTTTTCCAAACCCGGGGGGGTTGTGAGACATAAACAATTTTCATTAATGAAACCATTTAAGAAGGCGCTTTCCCACTTTCCTTTTGGAAAGAGTTTCATTTTGTGAGGGTGAAAATACCCCAAAAAAAAAAGGGGGATACGATGGCTTAAAAGTCTTGCAAACGGAGCAAAGGCCCCCCAAAAAAGGGAATCCTTCTATTTTGGGGGAGAACCCCTTTGCCCCCAACTTGTTTTTTCCTTAAAACCACCCCCTTGCCCTCTTGCTTGTTTCTAAAAACCCCACTTGGTCCCCTTTTTGATTCTTGCTTCCTTTGGTTTCTCTTCAAGTGCCCACATTGGCCCCCCGGGTAAAATTTTGGGTTGAGTTCTTCATGCAGGGCATTAACCCAACCCCGGACCCCGCAAGTGTTTCCCTTCTACATAAAAGGCTCAACATAGGAAAAAAACGAGTGATTTTCAACATAAGATGCAAGTCTAGAGCGGGGCATTACTCCCTTTGAGGGAACCCCAAATTTTTTAAATTTTTGATAAAGGGGGGAGCTTGAAGATGGATTTTGATTTTCTTTTTGTCTTTTGAGGAGGAGGTTTGTGGTGTTTTCAAAAATTGCTTGCTTTTGGCCTCGGTTGTTTTTTGGGGAAATTTGTGGTGTCTTCTTGAGCTTCTCTCATTTGGGATCTCCCCCTCAATTTAGGCGTGTGAGGTGGAAAAGGATCTTGATTTCTTCATCTTAAATTTCTTCCCCTCTTGGGGGTTAAAAGCCCCCAATTGGCATATTCTTCATTGCCAACCTCAAGGGTTAATCACCTCCATCAATACCCCTCAAGCGCCCCTTTGGGGAGCCTTTAGTTTTATCAAACCCCAAAGTCATACTTTTTTCAACAAGCCTGTGGCTTTTTTTTAAATACATTTTATCCTTGGATTTAAGTGAAAACCCAAAAAGGGAAAACCCAAATTGTCACACCGCCTTTGGGAAATTTTCCCCAAAGGTTGGCGTTTCTTGAAAGATGAACACCTTGCAACCAAAAAACCCGAAAAAATTGAAATATCCGGCTTCTTCCCTTTAAAACAAGCTCATGGGGGTTTTTCTTTAATACCCTTTTGGGACAAAAGAGACGGTTTGCCGCATAGCAAGCGGTGTTGATTGCCCCCGCCCAAAACTTCTCGGGAGTGTTGAAATCATCAAGCATAGACCTTGCTAGATTTAAATGAGTGCCCCGGTTCTTCCTCTCTACGACACCATTTTTTTTGGGGGAGAAATATGTGGCGGACCCTAAATGCGTGATCCCAACTTAAATTCACAAAAAATTTCTTAAAATTTTTGTGTTCACAAACTCTCCCCTGGTCACTTTTTTAATCTTCTTAAACTTCACATAAAATTTTCATTTTGAGCTCTTGTAGAAAACTTTTTTCAAATGCCTTGTTCTCTCCCTTGTCTTGAAAAAAGAAACCCCAAAGTGTCCCAAAGGGGTAGTAAATCCACTCCCACAAAAGAAATTAGAGTTTTCCTCCAAGCCCTTAGCTGGTGGTAGGGACAAATAGGTCCTTTGTGTAGAAACTCTAGGACTTTTTGGGGTTGCATGAAACCCTTGGTTGGTGAGTTTTTTCCCATTTTTCTTGCCGGCGGGGACACCCAAAAAAAGGGTTTTCCTTCTCAAAAACCAAATCCTTGATTCCTCAAACCATTTCCTTTTACTAGCTTCTTCAAGGTTGACTTTCCCACAGGGAGCTAATTTTTTATCCCTACCCAACCCAAAAAATTTTGGAAAATTTAGACACGCTTGCAAGTTTGCTTCATTGAAGTAAAGTCCAATAAGAAAAGGGTTTTTGGGTGCCCGGAAAACCCCCTTTAAATTCATTGATGAATCTTCAATTTTGGCCCCCAATCCCCTTCTTTTGGGTTTTGTGAAGAGACAATGAAAACCCGAGATCCCCAAATTTTGGACCAACCGTGGGCAATTTGAAGCTCAATGTTTGTACTAGCAAGAAAATTTGAAAATTGGGATGATTTTGGGGGAGATGGGCCATTTTGCCTAAGCCTTAAAATTTTGGGCCCTTTGAATTATCCCCAAAAGAAAATTTTGCCCTTGATTTGCACAACCCTCATAAAGGGGTGGTAAACCATCCGGGGGTCCCCGGTCATGTGTTGAGTGCAACCCCCTATCTATTCCCCCAATGGCTCCCCCCGGCCCCTTGTATTTCACCTACACACAAGCAATTTGGGATTTAAAAGCTTGTTTTTTGGGGAAACCCCCTTAGGTTTTGGGGCCCCCCTTGCCTTGCCCAACCAACTCCTTAAAAACCCAAAAAAACCCCTAGGCTTGTTCTTAAATTGGTGGTCCAAGAAACCCAAGTGGCCCAAACCCTTGGAATTTTTGTTGATGACATAGTGAGCATCATGAGCAAAGGGCCCTATGTGCTTGGGAAGGGTTTTTGGGAAGGGGAGTCTTGCTTTGAAATGTAAAAGGCCCAATTTTGGTCCCTTTCCAAAGAAAATCTTAGGCTTCGGTTTGGCTTCTTTTGATTGTAGCCATTGTACTTGTTCTTGTAGAAAAGTTCTTGGTTTCAATCTTGCCCTTTGGGCCTTTCATCATTGGTTCTCCTTGTCCCCAATCCCGGTTTTGGGTCCCCCTTCATGAGGGTTTGCTCATTAGAAGCCATTTTGGGAAGGTTGTGGCCCTTGGTGAATTTTTCAAGGCCACTTTTAAGCTTGGTCTTGTCATTCTTGAGCTTGGCAATCTCTTCTCGAAGAAGTTGATCAAGGTGATAGCATCTTTGTCTTCATTTGACCGGTTTAAATTGAGGGGTTGTTTGCCTTGAGGTTGATGAGCTTTTCCCCTTGAGCTTTAGTTCTCTTCCCCTCATCTTCACATAATCAAACAAAACTTGTTTGGCTTCTACAACCTCTTTCCCTTGCACTTTGCACTTTGCTCCCAAAAGCCACATCAACAAGCTCGATATCACAAAAGGAAATTCTTGCCAACTTTGCACACGGGTTAGTGCAACATGTGTTAAAATTTTTGAGTAAGTAATTCATTTTTCTACCCCTAAATTTTGCCATGGGTCACTTTTACTTGATTGGGATCCCTTTTTTTCAAGTTAAACCTTGTGAGGAGCTCTTGGGGTTTACCTCTCAAGCTTTTCATTTTCCATTTGGGTTTTCTTTAAAAGGTTTGATCTCCCTAGTGCTAGATGGAGAGAGTTAATCCCCAAGCTTAAATCTTTATTAGCAATAGACAAGTTACAAGTTATCAAAGCAAGTTTTTCCCTTTTTTTCAAGAAGTTTTTTCATTTTTAACCCCTTTTTTCTTTCCTTTTGAGCAGCTAAATTTTTTTGCAAATTTTAATTAGCTCATCATAGGAAGGGGCTTCTTCATTTATCACTATCATCACCATCATTTCCCCTTTTGTACTTTTTGTCACCTTTTGGGCCTTTAAGGGGATAGGTTTTGAAAAGGATGACCCGGCGGAAAGAAGGGGAGGGGGGGGCGGTGGAATCGAAGAACCCAAAACACCAAAACGGCCCCCTTCCCCTTCTTCACTCTCCATCGGGGGAGTCGCTTTAATCACAATGCGGGGAGCCCAAACACCCCAATGGGAAGCCTTGTCATCCTTCTTCTTCTTGGGAATTTTAAGTTCTTCTTTTTCTTGTATTGGGTTTTTCCCTTTCTTCTTGTTTTCATCACTTGAGTCATCCCTTGGGGCCCTTGTTCTTCTTGAAGTTTTTGAAAATTGTTGTTCTTGAATTTTCTTTTTCTCTTTGGGGCACGGGATGGGCCCAGATGACCAAGAGTGCCGCAATTGTACAAATTCATTTTTGGGGGATTGGCTTCCTTGAAGAGCTTGTGAAAAAAAATTTTTTTCTTCTTTGAGTAAACTTGACTCCATTCTTGTTTTTGGCCTTTTTCCCAAACCCTTTGGGGGTTTTCTTCACCAAAGGGGCGATGTTGTTTTCATCACCAAACATTGACCCCCAACGCAATTGAAAAATTTGCATTCTCCTTGGAGGATGCCCTTTAGACCAAGTCCTTCTTTTTCCCCCCTTTTCTTTCTTCTTGGAGGGTGTTTAAGTTCCATCATTGATCTTTTTGTTTCCCTCTCCTGAGCATTGATCTTGCCCAAAAACTTGGTTGGGGTAGTTTTCGGAGAGATCGCCCCTTGATGAAGAAAATGTGACATGTGGTAACTTGCTTTTTGGAAAGGGCACAAAGTAAACCCTTTTCGCACCACATCGGGGCGGGTCAATTTTTAGAGAGTCCCGGCCCCTTAAACCCCCCTCTACAAGCACATTCAAGCGAGAATACATTTCATTAGCTTTTCATGACATACAGGTGAAGGCATTTAACTTAGCAATGATAAGGTGATAGCGTCTTCTCTTTCCATTTTTTTTCCCTCGTGTTTAAGCACAAATGTTTGTCCCAAAACTCATGCGCGGTTTTTTTAATTCCGCACACCCGGGTTTAAAAAAATCCTTGCAAATGCCCCCGGGGAAAAAAATATTTCCCTTTTCCTTGGCATTGTTTTTTTCTCAAAGTAAAGGGTCCTCGGGGGAACATCGATCAAAACCCTTTGGGGGGCCCGGGTTTTTGAACGCCCACTTCCCCCCGGCCTCAAGGGAGGCCTCCTTCCGCATTTCCAAAAACGGGGAAAATCTCCCCATCGGGGCATGGGTGGGGGTCCCCTCCCCCTGGGACCCCTTGCCTAGGCGGTGAAGGGCCCAATTTTTGAGCAACAAGGCTCGGGGAACCCAATTTAAAGGGTCAAGAAGCCCAAGAGAGGGGGTGAAAAGGTTGGGTTTTTTAAAATTTTTTAAAAACCAAAAATTAAAAAAACCCATCAAAAGGGCCCAAACCCCCTATGCCTTTCCGTCCTTTTTTGGGGGTCCTAACTAGAAAGCGGTAGCCGTTTAAAAGGAATTAAAAACAAACCCAAGAAATTTTTAGTAGGAAATGTAAAAACAAGACAGAAAAAGTAAAGCTTGGGGAAAAAAAAATCTCCTGGACGCAAACGATTTTTTTCCCGAGGAAACGGGTTGGGGCGAACACCCCCCCCTTTCCCCGTTTGGGGCACCTCGCCCAAAGGGATTTGCTCCCCCCCCTAAACCCCCGCAAAGGGTTTTTTTGGGTCTCAAAGGGCTGATTCTTCGCCCCCTTTCCGGCCCCGGGGAATCGGGCCCCCAAACCCATCCAAAAAAGCTTTGGGAAGAAACCGCCCAAAAATTCTCCGGCGGTCACTTTTCCTTTCCAACACCACCAAAAACCCTCATTTCTGTTCGAAAAAACCAAGAGTAACAAGCCCCCAAAAACCCTTTAAATTTACCCACCCCAAAAGGGTAGGGGGTGGGTGGATGCACACAATTTACTCCAAAACACTCTAGGAGGGGGAAAAACAAGAAGAACTCTCTCTAATCTCTCCCTCACTAGACCTTTGGGTCTCCAAAAAAATTTTCAAGGTTTCCCCCCAAAACTGAAAAAAATTTGGGCCAAAAAATTTCCCCTAAAGGGCCAAGGGGGGAACTATAAATTTGCCCCACCCCGAAAACTACCCCTTTTTTAAATTTTTCCCTTCCCCTCTGCGTAGCCCCGGACAGTCCGGACTCCCCACCACCGGGGCCATGCACACGGTCCCGGGGCTCACCACGTTTTAAAAAATCAGGCACCCCCTCGGAAATACTCTGCTTGGGCCCACGCAAATGGTCCGACGCTCTGGGGGCCCCCGGGGCCTCGGGGCTCTTGAGGAAAACCTAAACTTCTTTTACACACCAAGGACCACTCTCCTTTGGGCCGGTGCCCTTTGGGGTTTTTAAAGCTCAGGGGCCCCGGGGCCATGCTCCCTTTCATAGAACCAAAACCCCCGTCAAGGGGGGTTTTGGACTAGCCCTCGGACTATTTTGGGCCTTCTGACTCCCCTTTAAACCCAAACCCCGGACATCTCCTATGGTCCGGTGTGTGACGGAAAAACCCCCCAAAATTTTAAGAGGTTTAAGTGCTAATGTCTGACTTAACTACCATTTTAAACACTTAGAGGGCCCAAAATTACCCCGGGAGTCCCAAAAAAACCAAGGATTTTTACATCAAAATCCGGACGCGTACATTTTTGGGATACACATTTGAAAGGTCACAAAACAACCGGGAAAAAAATTAAAGAAAAAAAAGAAATAAAGTTATTAAACCCCTTGGGTTTCCCAAAAAAAAGTATTTCTTTCCCCCAATACAAAAAGTGGCCAAAAAAAAAAACTTTTTTGAAACTGGGAAAAAGAAATTTTTCAAAAGACAGGGGGTTTCCCCCCAATGTCAGGTCCGGGGAACAGCAAAAAAAGGGGAGTTTTTAGGAAAGACCTTCCCAAGGGCCCACTCATTTCTCCGTAGAAAGGAAAAGAGGGCAGTGTTAAAAAAAGCCGTGTATTTCTTTTGGCCCCTGCAAAAAACGGGAAAAAACCCTGATAGGGAAATGTACCATAGACTTACCCGTTTTAAATGAAAATAAAGACTCCAAAGGGGATGCATGGCTGAAAACTGGGGTTGGGTAAGTTCCTTTTTCTTTGCGGGAAAAAGCTTAATTAAGGAGTTCCCTTTTTCATTTGCGGTGGGCAGTCAACTTTTTTCCTACTAATTAAATTTTTTAGGTTTATTGCAAACTAACAAAAGCACACAATTGAATTTTACTCAAACAATATAAAAACAATTTCCCTTCCTTCTTTAACAAATTTTTTTTTGAACAATTAGGATGTACAGGAGTTGTACCGTGGTTGGGAAACTCAGCATAATCCCCCATTTTCCCAAATGGGGGGGGGCAATTTTTGAATCGTATTCACCAGGTAAGAATTTCCTTTAACACCACGCCCATTCCTAAACCCCGTCGGGTCAGCAATATTCACCGCTCAACCCAAAGACCCGGTGGTAAACGACGCGGGGGCCCTATTGGGCCCCCCCAAATTTTAGAAAATGAAAGGGCCCAAAACGGGGCAGAACTCCTACAGTCTAGAGGGGTTTCTACGCAAGCGAGCCCGGGCCCAACACTGTTTACCCCGGCTTCGGGGGTCGGAAACCCCCCGGGCCCCTAGGGGAAAGGGGGGCTTTTTAAAAAATGGGAAGGGGCCACCCTCGTGAAAAAACCTAAAACGATCCAACGGAAAGGACTGCCCCCAAAAACCCAAACCACTTGGCCACTTGCCTTTCCGTTGACCGTTTTTCATTACTACCAAAAGGTTTTTTCCACGATTGGGGGAAAAAAGCCAACTGTGATAGTATTACCACGAGGGGTAATACGAAACATAAAAAAAAGGTAACCCTCATTTCTAAAAACATGCCTTTAAACGGTTGCTTTTAATTTATTATTTTTAAAAAGGGTAACAAGGTAGGTGAAACAAATATCCCAAAGGGAAAGGGAATGCCTTTAATTTTTTGGGTTCAAACAACCCTATTACCTAATGCCCCAAACACAAATGTAAAAAAAATCAAGTAGATTAAATTTTTAAAAACTGGGAGGCTTAAAATGCTCCGGGGTTGCCTTGAGAGAAGGTGGAGGGTTGGGGGTCAGGGCCTCGGAAAAGGGTTTGTGTCGGCTCTTGGTACACCTCGGGGGCAGCTTTCCCGTACTTCCCCGGGCTTTCTATCCCATATGGGCTCCCTTAGTTCCTCCCCGGGTCCTAAAAAGTTTTCAATGCATTAAAAAAATAAAAGAAAGGTGCAAGGGTGGTGCTTGAAAAAGGATTTAAAAAACACTAACCGAGGGTTCTAAGCATACCCCTAGAAACACTCCCAAAACTTTCTAAGGCCCAGGTGCTAACTAGCAAAGGAAAACATTTCATAACTTGTTCTAAACCGAAACTAGCAAAAAGACTTTTTAAATTAGCTACAAACAAAACAAGCATTCAAACAACTTTAAAAAAGAAAAAAGGGAAAACATTTCAGAATAGGCTCAGGGAGTCGAGGGGGGGGGAAAAGACGAGCGTGATTTTCGAGCAATCCCCGATTACTCGAGGGGTGACCCTCGGGAAAATTTGAGGGCCCCGGACCATTCGATCGAAAACAGGAAAGGGTGATCGACGTTTTTTCGCCGAGGGTGAAATTTTTCGGGGGTTAAAGGGTTTGGGTTTTGGGAAACCCCGGGATGACCCTTTCCCCGCTTTTCCCCTGGTTTGGGGTTGGTTGAACTGGTACGGGAAAGAGGGAACGCGGAGGAAATTTCGGGGGGGTGCGGTTATGTGGATGAGTGCGGGAGGTGGTGGAGGTTAAAAGGCGCTCCCCCTTTCTTTGGTTTATGGCCGCCGGCGCTGCTAGAGGGGACGTACACCCAAGTCGATGGTTGGGAGCGGGGCTTTGGGGTGCTTGCGGGGAGAAACAAAGCGGGACTTGGTCGACGCGCCGTTAGCGCGGATTGGGGCTTGAAGCGAAAGAGACAATGCGGGGGCGTGATCGGAAAGCGGACTTTCGGCGACGTTATTGCGAAACGACGGCGCGGGGGGGGCGGGCAGGGGGGGCTGGGGGGCCTGCGGCGGCAAGCAGGACGTCAGCGGGGGAAAAGCGAAACGACTTGGTCCTAGGGGCCGTTTCCTTGGGTTCGAGGAAAACACGGAGCGGGGCACGATGTTGGGGCCGAGCCCAAACGGGGGGCCCATGGGGTTTTTTTCCACTTCCGCGGTCAGGCATCGGCGGGCCCCGAGGGGGGGATGACCCCCGACCCTACGGGTCAGCTGCGGTCGCTAGTTTTCGCGCGGGCGTGCGCGACACGGGGGCGTTTCGGTCGAGGGGCGCGGAGAGAGGGGCAACATCGAGGGTAGGGTCGATCAGCTGATCGAGCCTCCGAAATCGGTGGCCTTCCCCGGGGGGGGGTCTTCGTTTAAACCTCATCCGTCATCGAGGGTAGGGCGTCGGGGTTTTGAACTCGAGGGTGGGGGGGTCGATAGACTGAATGGTCATCAGCCCCCGGGTTTCGGTTTGACCCCTTGCCTGGGGGCCCCGTTTGCTGGGCCCCTCAGTCCGTCAAACGAGCCCATCGAGCGGGGGTCGAGATCGAGGGGGGGGGCACTCACCCCGTCTCGATTTTTTTATTTCCTTCTCCTTTTTTTTTTTTTTTTTTTATTTTTGGGAAACTAAGCCGGTAAAATTTTAAAAATAAACAAACCACACTTTTACTCTAAGCAAAGGGAATGTTAAATAAACAGGGGGAAACACAAGATTTTAAAAAACAAAACACCTATTTTAATTCTAGTTTCAAAACATACAAAAACAACATGGATGGTTGCAAATCAAACATTTAATGCAATGAAATGATGTGCTTAGTGGTAAAAGATGCTCCTAATGCAAGCTTGACCCCAGGGTTTTCACAGCCCTTCCCCCCCCTTAAAAAAAAAATCTCGTCCGAGATTTGGTTTTTGTACCATTGATTTAAAAATGGCGGGGGTTTTTGCGAAATTTTTTAGGCCTCCCGGTTCCCCCGGTGGATCTGGGGCCATGATGGGTCCAAAGAAACTTTTTAACTCTTCACTTCTCGTTTCCCCGGGCCCCTCTTTTCTTTTTTCAACCCAAAATTTCCCTTTTTGGTTCCTTTTGAGGGTTTTTCCCAAACCCGAGCAGATCACGATGTCTGAACTTGGAAAAAAGTTTTTTTTCTTTGGAAAACGAAAAACACTTTTTTGAACTGAGAACATGGGAAAAACTGGAAAAATAGAAAATTTATCCGGGGGAAAATGTAAATTGAATTGCCACTTTACCTTTCCCTTTGATGATTGATAAGGTCCAAAATATCGGGGTGCTAACTTCTTTTTAACTCCAAAGCGCGCGCCTCTCTTTTTGGGGAACCCTTTAAGGGTAAAAAATAATTTTAAACCAAAATTGAAACTCCAAAGGTCTCCTTCTTTGTCTGCATAACCTTTTTTTCGAGATTGAGCTGCCTTGATTTGTTGTTGAACCGTTTCGGCAAATTTTTTCTGGGCCCCTTTTCACTAGGGCTGTACCATAGAATCCCTTATCTCCTGTTTCAACCCAATTGACAGGGGTTTTCTACACTTGCGTCCATAACCCAAAAAATCGAAAGGGGCCATCTTAAAATGCTTTCTTGGTAACGGGTTTTTAAAAAGAAAAAATCGCCCAAAAGGGAACCATTTCTCCCATTTATCCCTTTGCGAAAAAACACATTTCTTCAAAAGTCTTCCCAAAACCTTTATTTCCCGTTCCTTTTTCCAAACGTTTGAGGTGGAAAAAGCGGGAAATTCCCAATCAACTTTGTTCCCAAATCTTTATGTAACTGCCCCCCCAAAAAGAGCGATAAAAATGTGATCCTAGTCGGGGTATGATGGTCCCTTTGGAATTTTTTTATGCAACCTTTAAAACATTCTAAAAATAAAGCTTGCATACTGATGTGGGTCGATGTGAAAATTTGACTGGGGTGAAGTGAGCGACTTTTGTTAAAAACCCATCAACCCTAACCCATATCGATTATTTCCCTTTTTGGTAGCAGGCAAACCGGTGATGAAAAACCATGCTGATATCTTCCCCCCTTCCACTCAGGGAAGAAAGAGGGTTTTAACAACCCGGCCCGGTTTCATGTGCACTGCCTTGATGCGACAACACCAAAGTTTCCCCTTCGCGGGCATGTTTTTGCGTATCCAACCCTTTATCTTAGACCCACCAAAAAAACCTTTTTCCTCAGGTCTTTAAACATCTTACTGCTACCCAGGATGAATCGATAACTTTGGTTATTGCTTCTTTTAGAAATCCCTTTCTCGCAAGCTTGATCCCTTTGGTACAAACCAAAAAGCTGATTGGGAAACCCTAGGGCTCCCCTTTTATCCACTTTGAAATTAAAATTTCACTGGTTTCCAACCTTTGCTTGATTTGCACAAGCTCTGTATCCCATTTCTGTTTTCCTTTAAAAAATATCACTATCCAAGTAACGGGAAAAACAATATTATTTATAGCCCCAAAAAGGGGGGCATTTGATCAAAAAACCCCTTCTAACAAGGGTTGCAACAAGTTGCAATGGAAATTTTTGGCTCAAAAAATTGCAACAAAAATTTTTCTTTTTTCCCGGATGATAATGCACTTTCCCCGTTATAATCCTTTTTTAGCTCCAACCATCCTCGCCCCATGTTTTAGTTCAGACGGGGTAAACAAATATCTTCAAACTTTTTTGATCCCTGAAGAAGTGGGACAGAATTTCCCCTCAAGGGAAAAGCCTCCATATCTTCAAAGCAAAGCACAAACTGTTTCTAAATCCAAAATTTATGTGTCGGGTAAATCTCTTCATGAGATGGAGTTGTCGTGAGGCATAAGCAAGGAAATCGTCCCTTCTGCATTAGCCACCTCCCCAAACCAATAGTTTAGGCTCACAAAAAAACAAACAAAAGGTTCCTCCAAATTTGGTTGTGCCTTTAAAAATGGTTTTTAGTCGTTAAAAAGTGTCCGCAAGGGAAAGGAAAAGTGTTTCACCCAATTTTCGCTCCATTTAAACTTCTTGGGTTTTTCCCGTGTTAAACCTTTTTCAAAGGGTTTTTGCTATCTTAGGGAAAAAGTCCCGGGATAAAACGCGGTAGTATTTCCCACCAATCCCAAAAAAGGGTGGGCCAAAACCCCATGCCCGTTAAGGGGGCTTTCCAATTCATAACTTCTTGGCAAAAACCCTTTTAGGGATTTCCCCCTGAAAAACCCTCAGCCTTTAAAAAGATATGACCCAGAAAAGGTTTTTTCCTTTTTTTTGGGCCCAAACCCAAAAATCACCTTTTCAAAAATTGGCATAAAAACTTAAGCTCCTTAACCGTTTTTAGCACTACTCGCAGGTTTTTCTGCCCTGTCCCTTTTCATTCTCTGTTTAAAACCGGGTGTCTTTGATAAAAAAATTTCCACGAAAATTATCCAACTCTTGCATGAATACCCGGGGTTCATCAAGTACATGAAATGCCCGGGCGCATTTTTTAAAACCTAAGGGCCTTTACTAGAAATTTTTAAAAAGCCGTATCTTTTTGGAGAAAACGGGCTTGGGTACTCTTCTTTTCTGATCTTTTCTGATGATAACCCCGATCGGGAGATCAAACTTTGAGAACACTTTTAAACTTTTTGGGAATGATTTAAAAAAACAAATTTAAACCGACAACGGATATTTGTTTTTGTTGGTAACCCGCATTGAAAGGGCGATTTAAACACGCACTTTTTTAAGGTTTTATTCCCTTTTTTTTACAAAGATCGGGGCATCCCCCAAAGGGGAACAACTTGGTCGGGTTTAAACCTTTTCCAAGCAACTACCCAGATTATTTTTTGAGTTTTTTGCTAAAAATCATTGGGTGGCATCCTATATGGGCTCCTAAATAGGGCTGTTTCCCGGAAACTAGCCTATAGAAAACCCCGACATCCCCGGTCTTGGGGGGAACCCCGGGAGATCATAGGAAAAACATCTGGGGAAAATCAACATCTGGAAAAACCCAGGCGGTGAAAACCTAATTTAGAGCAACAGGCTTTCCCATACCAATTTTAAAGGATCAAGATGCCCAAGAGGGGGGGGGGAAAAAGGGGTTTTTTTTAAATTTCTAAAAAAAACAAATTTTAAAAACCAAACAAATGCCCAAACACCCCCAAAAGGCCCACCGCCGGGGTGACCCAACAAGGGGGAAACCGGGAGCATTTATAGGAATTTTAAAAAAAAAACCCAAGCAATTCTAGTAGGAAAAAGTTTAAAAAAAAGACGGAAAAAGGGAAAGATTAGGGAAAAGAAAATCTCATGGCCCCAAACGATTTTTTTTCCCCCCCGGTATCGAGGGGTCGACCCCACCCTGCTGTCCCCCGTTGGAAGCACCTCGCAAGGAAACGCTCCCCCCCCAACCCCCCGCAAGGGTTTGAGGGGCTCTCTACGGGCGATTCTTCGCCACTCCCCTCGGTGAAAAACCCACAAACCCATCACAAGAGCTTGGGGGAAGAGCCGCCAAAAAATCTTCCGGCGGTCCCCTTTTCCTTTTTGAAACACCAACAAAGCAAGGTCTCTAGGACTAGTTGTGACAAGTGTGCATATACCCACTTTCCTAAACTCTCCTAGGTCAAGTACTAACCTCATACCCCCTTTATAGTTAGGTCAAAGGAAAAAAACAAAAGCCTAGCTATACTTAGTTGCCCTTCTCAACCTTATGGCACTAAGAACTAGCCTAGTCTTCGTCGTTTGTATCTCCATCCTTTGCAACCGAAACGATTTCCATCTTGGGGGCATGAATATCCATTAAGCCCATTCAAAATGCATCACTCATGACCTAACATAAATGACTTTGTCTCTGCAAAACACCCCGTTAGTCATAGTGATCTAGTATTTCGTTAATCGCCTAAACACAAGGGTCCATGATTCTACAATCTCCCCTTTTAGGTGATTGACGACAATACAAGCTCGAGTAGAGAATAATGAGTGAATTTTGATAAGAGAAAGGCATGACTTGACATGAGATAGGCATGGGTTAGTTATAAGAAAGACAAGTACATGCCTAACCATTCAAGCCATGACAAGCACAATAGATATGAAATGAGCATAGTACTTGATTTCAAAAAGGATATGCTATAGCCAAAAGATCAGAGATTAGCGCGGAAGCAAATAGCATAACCAAGTGACATGATATATAAAAAGGAATAGTCCACACATGTCACACAACCATCAAGTCTCAACCATCACACATATCATACAATGCAATAAGACGGTAAACGTGATGCATGATGCAATAGAGTTTATACACAACAAAAGAACGATCCTACTAGCTCCCCCTAAAGCTAGCCCATCTACTCGACTCTCCCTCTCCCCCTTTGGCGTCGAAACACCTAAACTAAGCGTCTGGAGGTGGGAGTGGAAGCAGCCGTGGAGCGGTCGAGCACCCTGAAAGCTGCCAGATAGTCTCATCATCTGAATCCTCCCCCTGAGTGTCGGTAGCTGGTAGTGAAGCGGTCTGGGGTCGGAAGCTGACAGGCTGCTGCGGTCGAAGACTCGGGAGCAGTAGCTGGAGAAGTAGTAGGAGCGGTAACCGGTGCTAGTGTCTCTGCGGGAGCCTCAGGAGCTGCTTGTGACCGGTGGTGCCTCATGCACTGACTCGTCTGGAGTCTGAAGAACCGGAGACTGCTGAGGCTGGACTGGAGTGGAGGTGACAACTGTAGCATCGGTAGCGACTGCAGCTGTCGGAGGGGTAGACACGGCTGGAGCCCGACTGTCGTGTGTAGCCTCTGAGGAAGCTACTGAGGACGGTGCTGATCAGCTGTCGGTGCTACAAGCTCGGCCTCGACCTCTGCTGCAATCTGAGGACCAGTGGGGACGGCTGACCGGTAATGTCACTGAAGGACGCTGACAGATCTCTAGCAGTAGCACCCATCGTAGCGGTAAGTGGAGTGAAACCTGTAGTGAGAGGGGTGAACTGCTGAGTAGGTCCAAAGGTGTCCAACCACTGAGTCATCTGAGTCGCCGGTGACTGGAACGGGGTGGTCAATCCAGCACCCTGAAGTCCACTGGACTGTATGGCTGGGGTGGGAGTGACTGACTGACCGGCGGAGCTCGAAGGGACCACTGAGGGGCCAACTGAAGGTCCTACTGAGAACTGGGCCCTCCAAGCTGCCCAACTGACTGTGAGGGCTGAGAAGTGCTCATCATCTGAATCTGTGGAGCTGCAGGGAACTCTAGAGGAGGAGCGCCAGTCCACTTCATCATGTGTGCCATAAATGCCATGTTCTGCTGCTGCAGCTGCTGTGACTGTAACTGAAGTCGCTGGGACTCTAGCTGCATAGCGAGCATCTGTCGCTGCATCTCGAAGTGACGCTCCTCTGACTGTCGCTGCATCTCGTCCTGTCGCTGCTGGACCTGTGTAACTGCAGTGACGAGAGAGCTCTGCTGCTCATTCATCCTGTCAAGGAGCTTGAGCATCATCGTCTCGGTGGCAGAGGCAGAGCCGCCAGCCTCAGTGTCGTGCGCCCGTGGGGGCATCTGTGGAACCGGCTGGAAGTCTGCGTCTGAGCTGTCGAAGTATCCTCTGGAGTCACATCAGCTCCTGTATCTAGACCATGTAGCTCCTGCTGCTCAACACCACGAATGGCCTCATCCTGAGCATCAACCTCTGCTCTGTCAGCTGGTGTGTCCTCTCTCTGACAAGACGGAGGACCCGGTTTCCAAACCGGCTATCAAACGACCCCAGGACTCTGTAATCTGGGAAAGAAGTCGGCGACTGATCCAATAGAGCACGGAGTCCAGGGTGTGCTCCCTCTAGCTCAATAGCAATAATCGCAGAGATCCAGTGAGCATAGGGAAACTGTCGTCGGGCCCTCATGCCATCTGCTATCACATCCTCTATCTCTGACACTAGAAAGTCTGCAATATCAAATGGTGTCTGAGATACCAGGGTCTGAAGGAGAAGCTGCTGCATGTTGGTCAATCCTTCCTTGTACCCGTGCGAGGTAGCAGAGTACGACGGAGCACCTCGTTCAATCTATGAACTGTAGGCCTGAGCTCTGCTGGGCTACGCCTGGAGCCCTCTGAGAAAGGTGGCTTGAACAGAGGAGCCACCTCCTGCACTGACAAAGTACGGCCTCCTCGAGCTCTGCGAGGCACTGAAGCTCCTCGGTAACACTCGTAGTGCAAGTCAAACTCACCACCCTCCTGACGGAAGCGAAAGATCTCTCTGAGTCTGGTCAAGTATAGCCTGTACCTCTCGCCTCTGAAGGTGTACTGCACAAACTTGTGCTCCGGATCCACCCAAACTGAAGCATAGAACTCTCTGACCCATCGTTCTATATAGTTACCAGAACGCCCGAGTAAATCGGCGAGTCCCGGCTGGTAGGTCAAGAACGGCCTGATCTCCTCACCTGCTAGCTCAACTATGCTCTCTAGGGAGCAAACCCTGTGTGGTCGTATCTGAATGCTGGTCAACTGAGCTGCTCGGTAGAAATCCTCCATGAGAGGTGTATGCCAACCTGGTGAGGCTCTGGGGTCTCTCTGATCCGGACACCACTTCTCTAGAGCAACGAATCTGAGCTTCTTCACTTGCTTCGCTGTAAGATTCCTCAGATCGAGGTGAACTGAGGCTGAAGCTGCTGTGGGAGCCGCTGACTGAGGTGACTGAGCAGACTGGGAGCGGGTGGAGCGCCCCCAGGAACTAGGTGCCAACGTGTGTACCCAGGGCCTCTGTGACAAGCTCTGGCTCCTGTGGAGTGTCCTCAGTGTGTGACCCAGCTGGAGGAGAAGTGGGAAGATCCGCGGAGGGGTGCCGAGTCTCTGGTACCTCGGCGACCGCCTCGCTTTGCGCGGTCCGCTGCATCGGCCACTGCCTCGGCTTTCTCAGCCTCTGTAAGCTTGCGCTTCTTCTTCTTAGCTTTCTCAACCACTGGCTTCTTGCCCTTTCTCTGGAAGGACGTGGAGGAGGAGGAGCATCACCACCAGACCCAGCTGCCTGAGCACGAGTGCTGCGAGTCATACTGAAACAATCACAGAATCACTGCCCACTGACAAGCAACCACTGAAGATCACTAGTATACTGCCTCAAGAACCACTGATCTCTGTCACAAGAAACACTGATCGCTGCAAGTAACAACTGTCAACTGATCGCGAGCTTTGCCCCGAGTTTAACTGCCACTGACTGCTGCTGGATAGAATAGACAGGGTATACATAAGCATATATAACATCTAGAGATAAGAAACCGTATAGAAGCAAGCATCTAGATAAGTGATAAAAATAAATCTGACATGATACCTGAGGTAAGAAAAGCGTAGCATTCATAGCAATCTCAAGTACCAAAGCACTCTCCGAACGGAAATACCCTAGCGAATTACAATTGCAATAATGGATTTAGTGAACGTGGATTGAATATGGATTTTCAAGGAATAATCCAACGGGCATAATTCAATTAACACTCGACAAAACCGCGAAACGTAAACCTAAACTCATACACAAGAAGCGAAGCGACGGAGTCGACGACGAAGAAACGGTCGAGACGAAGACATCGAAGGTCGATACGAAGAAGTTCGTATCGAGAGACGAAGCGCGTCGAAAATCACCGAACCTTCCTAGGGTTAGGCACAAACCCTAGGTCTCTGAGTTTTGCAGGCAATGGAAGGAGGGAGGGTGGAAAACCCTAGGGCTAGTACTAAGCTGGGCAGGGGAGGTGGATTGGGAGCTGGCCCGCCGGCGATGTAGTCTCCACGGCAGCGAGGAGTCCTCAGCGGTGAAGACGAGTGACGCGATAAAAAAAAAAAAAAAAGAGGGCAAGTGGACGGCGCGGCGCTGAAACACGGCGAGGAGTGGTAGAGTGGCGGTGGAGCTTGAGGGAGGCTCACAGGCGGCGAAAGCACAGCGCGGGTCTAGGCGAAGCGGTGGTGACGGCCGACACACGGCGGTGTAAAACGGACGAAAACAAACGAACTGCCGAAACAGAATGCACACGCGGGGGGTAATTCCGCAAAAATTCAAAAGCGTCGACCACTCCGCTTGGTCCGGGCTGTCCGACGGGTGGACCGATGTGTACCGAGAGAAGGGAATACAGTGAGCAAACCGACCACCGGACTACTGCGCCTGGACGACTCACCGGACTAGTCCGATGGACACCGACTGTTCCGACGGTGCAAAAGGATAGGATTTACATGAGGCACCGGAACACTTGTCATGTGTCCGGTGCAGCGACGGACACTGGTCCGACGGATTTTTTGGGACCTCTGGAAAAATTATCAGTGAGGGACGAAGGCGATCGGACCACTAGCGTCGACCAATGCAGAGTGGTCCGGAGGGTGGTTGTCCGGTGCTTAATAATGCCACTGATTTTCCTATTCTTCTCCTCTAATCTGTTTCACTGTTAGCCAGTACCCACACAAAGAGCAAAGAGAACACTTGTTGGACTTAACAAGAAGAACAAACTCTCAAACCCCTCAATTTATAAATAGTTTGCCATAGGCTAATAATTAGGTTTTTATACAAAAATAGTCAATAAGCTACAAGGGTCACCTTAGGGGCCAAGAGGGGTATTAGCTGAGCTAGAGCGTTTGAATTGCTTCCCCCCAACGTGTTAAACCCTTAATGATGACCAAACAAACTTAGAAACCGACACGGAAAACGAAGAGGCAACACTCAAAGCAATGCAATCGCAAAACGGAATTTGAAATCTAGGTTTCATGCAAGTTTAAACCGCGGTTAAGCTTTGTCATACCTTTGAGAGCAGTTATCTTCAACCGCGATACCAAGCTATTTCATTACAAATAAACATGTTATATTAATATGTAATGCATTGATACACACAAGCTCATCTTTTAGTGAATGTTAAGAAGAATCAGCACATTCAACTCGCTCTCAACTATAAAAGGTTTGTTTTCATCGAGTGGTTAAGTGAAGATATCCGCCAATTGATCTTCGCCTCTTAACTCCAACTAGTGTGATGTCTTTTCCTAGCCACATGATCTCTAAGAAAAGTGATGGCGAATATCAATGTTCATTGTGCGAGAGTGTTGAACCGGGTTGTTAGCAGCTTTACGCGCTTTCATAATCACACAAAAGTGGAAGTACTCTTTTAAAAACACGCCGTAATCAAAGAGTGTAGGGTCCATGTATAAGATTGTGCACAACTACCTCCCAAGCAAAGTATTCCCGCCTCGGCTTGACAAGCCAGCATACTGTTTTGCTTCTTTGAGGACCAAGAAACCAGTGATCTTCCATAGCATGTGGCACCCGCCGTAGGTACTCTTCCTTTCAAAACCTTACACCAACGCATAATCCCGAATCGGAATAGCCAACTAGTTGTAAGGGAGCTTCACTTGGGGATACCAAAGACACCATGCTAGGGGTGTGCCTTAAGTACCTAAGGATTCTTTTAAACCGTCACAAAGGTGTTACTCCATATGTTGCTTGAAAACCTAGCCCACATACACACACTAAACATGATATCCTGCGCTAGAAGCGGTGATGTAAAGTAAACTACCGATCATCAGAACGATACAAGAGTTTGGCAATCGGTTTACGTCGCCCTCATGCGAGATCGAGATGCCCAATAGTAGGCATTGGGGTCTTGATGGCTTGCAATCCTCCATCTGAACTTCTTAAGTAGATCATAAGTGTACTATTCCTTTCTTGAGAGAAATAAAGGTCCCTTCTCTCATTTTGCTTACACTTGAAAGCCAAGGAGAGAAGGATATCTCGCCAATCATTGACACTCCCATCCTTGACATCAAGTCACCAAACTCCTTGCAATGGCGTGGTTTGTTGACACCAAATATAAATGTCAATCGAATATACTTGCAAACAAGATCTCCATCCATTAAGCATCTTGGTGAATAGTGTAGAGTTGAAACGCGTCCCGATCTTGAAGCCCTTCTTGATTAGGAAGTCCCATAGCTCTCAAATACCACGCACTTGAGCTTGCTTCAAATTCTGTAGAGTGCCTAGGACACACCTATAGACACATGATTAGTCAAGTTTTGGGTCTTCAAACCCCTGGGAGTTGTGAGACATAGACAAGTCCATTTATATGAAACCATGTTAAAGAGGCGCTCTTCACATCCAATTGAAAGAGCTTCATTTAGTGATGTTGAAGCATACACCAAAAGAAACGAATTGGCTTCAAGTCTTGCAGCCGGACAAAAGTCTCATCCAAAATCGAGTCCGAAAATCTACTTTAGCAGAACCCCTTTGCCACCAATCTAGCTTTGTTCCTCACAACCACCCTGAACATCTTGCATTTTCCTAAACACCCACTGGGCTCAATGATTCTTTCATCCTTTGGCTTCTCTTCAAGTGAGTCCACACTGGTTCCGAGTGAAGTTGTTGAGTTCATTCATGCATGGCATTTTCACAGCCAATCCCGGAATTCCGCAAGTGCTTTTTCCTCTACACTAGTAGGCTTCAACAAAGGAAACAAACCTGATGTTCAACATAAGATCAAGCAAGAGCGAGTCAATACTCCCCTTTGATGACTAACCCAATTCTATGGATCGTTGGGGGTGAGCTGAAGGATGGATTTGATTTCTATTGTCTCTTGAGGAGAGATGTGGTGCTTCAACTTGCTTTCTTCGGCCATCAAGGCTTATTGATCTAGAGATGTTAGTGGTCCTTCTTGAGCTCCCTCACTTGATCTCCTTCATACAACTTGAGACTTGTGAGGTGGGAGAAGTTACTTGAATTGCTTCATTCTTCAACTTCTTCCCACCTCTTGCGGGTTGATAAGCACCAATTGTCATATTCTATCATTGCCCATCCCTCAAGGGTTAATCACCTACATCAATAATCCTCAAAGCGCTCCCTAGGGAGCCCTTAGTTTTCATCAACTCCAAGTCATAATGTATTCTTTACAACTAAGGCCGATGGCTTTGTAATACACTGAATGCCTTGATTTAAGGAATAACCAACAAGGAAACCAATTTCCCAACTGCCGTTTGGAATTTTACCCAAGTGATGGCGCTTCTTGTAGATAATACACCTTGCAACCAAAAACAACCCGGAAGAATGAATAATCCTGCTTCTTCCCAGTGACAAGCTCATAGGGGGTCTTCTTTAATAGCTTTGGACGAAGAGACGGTTTTCCGCATAGCAAACGGTGGTTGATTGCATCCGCCCAATAACTTCTCGGAGTGTTGACTCATCAAAGCATAGACCTTGCTAGAGTAATGAGTGTCCGTCTTCTTCTCGACACGACACCATTTTTTTTTGGAGGTATATTGGCTGACACCTCATATGCTTGATCCCAACTTCCATCACAATAATCTCAATCTTTGGTGTTCACAAATTCGGTGCCATCGTCAACATCTAATCTTCTGGATCTTACACATCACATGTCATTTTGAGCTCTTGAATCAAACTTCTTGAATAATGCCTTGTGTCTCACCCTTGTCTTGACGAAAGAACATCACCCAAGTGAACCGAGATGTATCATCCACTACACCACAGCCAATAGAGATTTCCTCCAAGACTAGCATAGGTGGGTAGGCCAAATAGGTCCCCATGAGTAGCAACTCTAGGACTCTTGAGGTTGACATGAAGCTTTTGGTTGGATGATTGTTTTTTTTGCCACTATGCTTGCCGCTTGACATGCCCAACAAAAAGTTTGTCCTTCACAAACACCACTCCTTAATTCGTCTAAACCATTTCCTTCTTGACTAGCTTTCTTCAAGGTTGACATGCCACATGAGCTAATCTTCTATGCCATCGGCCAACCCAAAGAAATCTTGGAGAATAGACATGCTTTCAAGTTTGCTTCATTTGAAGTTGGAAGTCCACTAAGTAGAGTTGTTGTGGCCAGAAACCCTTTGAATATCATTGAAGAATCTTCAATCTAGGCACAACACCTCATTTTGGTGTGAAGAGACATGAAACCCGAGATCACAAAGTTGACCAACCGATAGCAAGTTGAAGCTTCAATATTTACTAAAGCAAGACATTTGAGATAGATTGATTTTGGTAGATAGCCACTTGGCCTAAAGGCCATGAACTTTGCCCTTTGAAATTATCCCCAAAAGTAAATCTTGTCTTGATTTGCACAATCCTCATCAAGTGTGGAGAACATCCGGGGGGTCCCGGTCATGTGTTTGAGCTGCAACCACAACAATTACACCAATGGATCCCACCGGTCCTTGTAGTTCACCTACACACAAGCAACTTGGAGTTAAGCTTGTTGAATTGGAAGCCCCCCTTAGTGCCGGGCCCCATTTTGCCTTGTCAACCAACTCCTTAGCAACCCAAAGAAACCCAAGGCTTGTTCTTCATTGGTGTTCCAAGAAACACCACACTTGGTCACTACCTTGGAATCTTTGTTGATGACATAGGGAGGCATCATGAGCAAAATGGCCTAGGGTGCTTGGGCAAGGTCTGGAATGGAGTCTTGCATTGAAATGATAGATGACCAATTTGTCCACATCCAAAACCACCTCTTAGGCTTGAGCTTTGGCTTCTCTGATTGTAGCCATTGTAAACTTGTACTTGGTAGTAGTTCATGGCTTCAATCTTGACCTTGGGCCTTCATCACATGGTTCATCTCCTTGTACCAATACCGGTCTTGTCACTTCTTCATGACGGTGCTCATTAGAAGCTCCACTTGTGAAGATTAAGGCCCTACGGTGAACTATTTCCAAGGCCACTTGTAAGCTTGTCTTGTCATCTTGAGCTTGGCATTTCTTCTCGAAGAGAGTTTGATCAGGTGATAGCATCTATTGTATTCTTCATGAGCCGGCTTTTTTTTGGATGGTGAAGGCTTGTTTGCCTTGAGGTGATTATAGCTCTTCCTTAGCTTTGAGTTTCCTTCACTTCAATCTCACAAATCCATCCATACTTGTCCGCTTCTACAACTCTCTATGCCTTGCACTTGGCACTATTGCTCAAGGGCCACACATCAACAAGCTCGAGATCACAAGAGGTAGCACTTAGCACACTTAGCACAACGGGTTAGTACAACAATGTCAAATCTTGAATAAGTAATACAAGTTGCTAACCACAGTGAGCCATGAATACAATTTTCACTTGGTTGTATTCATCTTTTAGCAAGTTTAAACCTTGTGAGGATCTCTTGGGATGACCTCCAAGCTTATCATGTTTTTCATTGGCTTGCTTAAAGAGAGGCTTTGAGCTCCCTAGTGCTAGATGTGCTAGAGTTAATCTCAACCTCATCAAATCCATCATTAGCACTAGACAAGCTTATCACGCTTATCCTGTAAGTTTTCCTTGATTCAGAAGATTTGTCATTTTACATCTATGTACCCTATGATGCTAGCATATTTATTGGCAAATTTTAATTAGCTCATCATAGAAGGTGCTTCTTCATCACACTATCATCACTACTAAGAGATTCATCACCATCATCCTCTTTATGTACCTTCTTGTCACCTTTAGCATAAGCGCATAGGTGTGTAAGGATGAGTCCCGCGATGAAGTGAGTGAGGTGGGCGTGGAATCCGAAGAACCAATCACCAAAGCGGCCACCTTCTCATTCTCACTCTCATCATCGGAGGAGCCGCTTGTAATCATCAAGTCGGTGGACAATCACCCACAATGTAAGCCTTGCCATCCTTCTTCTCTTAGTGGAAGTTGAAGTTCTTCTTCTTGAATGGTTGTCTTGCTTCTTGTCATCATCACT
>JAJDON010000116.1:0-32243 GCA_022036555.1 Microstegium vimineum | reverse complement strand
TATTGTTGAATTAGACCTATGGCAGTAAAACTTTGCCGACACAGGTTTTTAGTGATCAGTGGCAAAGGCACTACACATTGCTCCTAGGAAGGGATTAGATCCATGTAATTGCTGCATTTCCTTCTAACATATGCACCAAGCCTCGTGCAATGGGTTGGAGGACAAGATTGAATGTCGTCCGCGGCGTGTGAAAACTCCAGTCAATTGTGCATCGGCAAAAATTCGGAAACTTATGAGCAAACCAGGTGCATATCAGGTGAAGCTTGGGACACGTAGTTCCTTCAAAATTGGACGTATTAACGCATTACACCGATCTCCAAGTGCTGGTCGTCCTGAAGAAGAGTTTTAATGGATCGATTGCGATGATGGAAACTGGGAAGGGGGTCAACCGCCGAGGATTTACTAGAGATAGATATCGGCGATTGGCAGTATTAGTAGGCCTCCCGTACCAAACCTTTTATAGTACTAAGTTTGATTCCCAATGTAAAACAACAGTTGATTAATTTATTAAAGGAATATAGAGATTGTTTTGTTTGGGATTATACAAAGATGCCTGGGTTTAGGAACCCCGATCAATAGCTCGAACATCGTTGCCTATTAAGTCTGGTTTCCAATACATCGCAACCTAGGCGCCGATGCAATCCTATGGTATTACTGAATATTAAGCTGAAATTACATAATTTAATTGAGGGCTGGATTTATTCGGCAATGTCGGTTTCCCGATGATGAATTTCTAATGTGGTTCCTGTGTATAAGAATGAATGAAAACTTTGTGTTTGTATTGATTTCAGGAATCTCACAAGGTTTACACCGATGGATGGTTATCCGATGCCAGTTGCCGAATCTGTTGGTTGATGCCGCTGCCAGGACATCAAATCAATTAGATTCATGGGATGGTAATGCTGGATAAATCAAATATTCATGGCTGAGGAAGACATAAACAAGAATGCTTTTCAAATGTCCAGATCATGTCGGTTTGTTTGGAATGGGTCGTAATGACTTTTGGCTTGAAGAACGCCGGTGCTACTTATCATAAGAGCAATGAATTTTATTTTCATAAGTACATCGGCAGGTATAGTCGAAATCTATATTGATGAGGTGGTGGTTAAATCCGGAAATTTTGAGAAGCATCCTTGCGATTTGCGAAAAAATCCTGGAATGCACAAGTGAGCATGGGTTTGAAGATGAATCCTAACAAGTGTGCATTGGGTTGCATCGGCAGGCCAGTTTCTGGGTTTTATGGTGCATCAGAGAGGCATCGAGATCGGCAGAAAATCTATTGATGCAATTAACAAGGTAGTTGCTCCCACAAATAAGACTGAGTTGCAATCCTGATCGGCAAGATTAATTTTATTAGAAGATTTATATCTAATATGTCTGGAAAGATTAAGTCTTTTAGTCCGCTGTTGAAATTGAAGGCCAATCAAGAATTTAATGGAAAGAAGAGCAGCAGCTAGCTTTGGAAGAGATTAAGAAATGTTTGGTGAATCCTCCAGTCTTGGTTCCCACTCAACACGGGAAACCTTTCAGGTTGTATTTGTCTGCCGATGACAGTGTTATGGGTCAGCCTTAATCCAAGAATTTGAAGGAAAGGAACGTGTGATTTACTATTTGAGTAGGAGATTGTGTGGATGCTGAAACCAGGTATTCGGCCGTCGAAAAGTTATGTCTTTGTTTGTACTTCTCTTGTACTAAGTTGAGACATTATTTGCTATCGGCCGAATGCACCGTCATATGCAAAGATGACGTGGTTAAGTATATGCTGTCGATGCCGATATTAAGTGGAAGAATCGGCAGTGGATTTTGGCGCTATCGGAGTTTGATTTGAGGTATGAATCGGCTAAAGCAGTTAAAAGTTAAGTGATGGTTGATTTTGTTACCCAACATTGCAATGCAGTAAGCGTCGTGCAGATTGCTCCTTGGACCTTATTCTTTGATGGATCTACATGCAATGAAGGAGCAGGCATCGGCATTGTCCTAATTTCACCTCGGGACAAAAGTATGAAATCTCATTGCCGATTATTGCTACTTCGACTAATAATCAGGCTGAGTACCAGACTTTACTGAAGGGGTTGGAATTACTTAGGGAAGTACGTCCTGATGCTGTTGAAATCTTCAGTGATTCCATGTTGGTGATCAATCAATTGATTGGAAATATGAATGCCGAAGTGAGGTTTTAATTGCGGCTCATGAGAAGTGTTTGCAGTTATTGAAAGAATTTAAAGAATACCGCCTTGAACACATTCTTAGGTTATTATAATGAAGAAGCTAATCGGTTAGCACAGTATGCTTCAGGGTATCAGCCAATTCAAGGAGTAATGACATCGGTAACGGTTGCGATGACTGGAGGAAGGAATTGCTAATTACTTGAGAAATCCGTCTAGGAAGGTGAGAGGCGGTTAAGGTTTCAAGCTACCAAATATGTGCTCCTTGATGATTAATTGTATTATCGGACCATTGATGGAGTTTTGCTCAGATGCCTTAGTACAGAAGAATCAAAATGAGTTAATGGGCAAAATTCATGAAGGAGTGTGTGGAGCACATCAGTCGGCGTTCAAGATGAAGTGGAGATGATTAGGCGGAATGGGTATTATTGGCCGATGATTCTTGAATATTGCTTCAATTACTTTAAAGGGTGCCAAGATTGTCAGAAGTTTGGTAATGTCCAAAGGGCGCCTGCATCAACAATGAATCCCATAATCAAGCTTGGCCTTCTAGAGGATGGGCTATTGATCTCATCGGTCAAAATTTATCCACCATCAAGCAAAGGGCATAAGTTTTATACTTGTTGCTACTGATTATTTCACAAAGTGGGTTGAAGCCATTCCGTTGAAGAAGGTGACATCGGCAAACATGATAGATTTTGTGAAAGAGAATATTGTTTATCGATTTGGTATCCCTCAGACTATCCACTACCGATCAAGGAACTATTGTTCACGTCGGGAGAGTTTGATGAGTTTGTTGTTGGTATGGGTTTCAAGATTCAGGAAAACCCTAGAAGGTGGCATTATGGTGTTGAATTGAAGCTCTATGGTCATATCGGATGGCATGTCATGGTGCAACTAGGTTTCGCTGTATCAGTTGGTTTATGGGCATGATGTTGTCTTGCCTTGGGAGATTAAAACTGGTTCTAGGCGATTGTCTTCTCAAGATCAGTTGACAGCCGTATGAGTATGGTACTTTATGAAGAATGAGTTAGAGGATCTGGCGAGTCATCGGTTGAGGGGGGGGTTTGATTAGTATTGAAGAGAATAAGAAAAGAGTTGCCAGATGGTATGACAAGAAGTCAAGGTAAAAGAGTTTGCCAATGGTGATCTGGTGTGGAAGCTGATTTTGCCGATTGGGACTAGAGTTCTAAGTTTGGAAAATGGTCTCCTAATTGGGAGGGTCTGTTTCGGATAAATCGGTCAGTTCCTGGTAATGCCTATCTTTTGGAGACCCTCGAAGGGGTTGTGTTTCCCAGGGCAGTCAACGGTAAATATTTAAAGAAGTATTTCCTAGTTACCTTGGTAGATGCATGAAGCAACACAAAGTATAAGTGTGATAAGATAACAATCATACAGAATATCAGCAGAAGGCATGTTAACGTTATATTACATGCAAAATCAAATGTCAAGGTTTGCAAATTGCCGACCATGACGGGTTACAATAGATTACAACAAGGATTGGATGGATGATATCGTACGTAGGCGAATCTAGTCCACTTCCTCCAGTTCCTTGGCGTCGTCATCGGCAGTACCTTCTACTGGTTTGACTTTCTTCCTCAACGTCAGAGCCTCGTGAGTGGCACATCTCTCTCTTGTTGCAAGATTGGTGGCGTCGGGAAGTTGAGTTTTCTTCTAGTTAGCTGAAACTTAAAGCTTCATCAACTTGTTTCAGCTCTGCCATAGATTCTCTTTCTTTGCCGATAGACCGGAAATTTCTTGTTCAAGGTCAATGCTGGAAGCTTCTAGACGGCCAATGTCCTTGTGCTTTTCATCAGTGACTTGTTTGAACTTGAGTATTTCTTCTTCAAATCCCACCTGAGCAGCTCTTTCGGCAATGCGAGTGAAGCCATCGGTATTGGAGCTGCCGACTCTCGAGGAATGCGCTTGGAAGAGTGTCTCTTCAATATCGGCAGGCAGTTGATCTTGGATTTCCTGAAGGCTGCTTTTGCTGCGCTGATTCTTGGACTAATTGCGAAGTATCTTCTTGCAGTAGAAGGAAGCAATGCTTCAAGTTTGGCCTTCAATTCTGCCGATACCGTGATTGAGGCTTGAGTGGAAATCTCTTCTTCACCTCTTCTAGGTATGTCGACGGCGAAGGGAGAACAGACTGTTCGGAGAGTCTTGAGCTTGAAAAGAAAAGGATTAGGGTTTGCCGATCCCAAATTTGTATTATAAGTTAAGTGGCTTACCATCTTCATGCGGATCTCTCGCATCTGGTTCGACGAAGTAGCTTGTGCAACAACATCTCCATCGGGTAGCAGTTTGCCGGTGTACCCTCTTCCATAGTAGTAGTTGTTGCTATGGTAGCTGGTTCATGTGACACCGGTTCCGCCTCTTGAGCTGGGATTCCAACCGATGCTGTATCAGGAGCAGGGGCTGTCTCTTGCAGTGGGGTATCGGCGGAAGCTGATGGAGCCGGTTGGGGAGCAGAAACCGGTGCAGAAGTGGATGGAATCGATGGTGCGGCCGGCTCTTGCAACAGTGGTACCGTCCCTTGGTCAAGAGTTTCAACTGGTGCTGATATGGGTACTGATGCCGATGTTGTTCCTATTGTTTCACTTAACTCATGTGGTGACAGTATTGTTCCCTGGTCGGGAATCTCAGCCGATGGTTGATCAGGGGTAGTTGCCAATGCGATTCTGGTGTTGGAGTATCAACAGGGATGGGTGACATAGGAGTAGCCAGTTTCAAGCGCTTCTTTTTCATCTTGGGGACAACACTTGGTGACCGGCGCGTTTCGGTTGCAAACTTGGGGGCATCGGTAGCACGAGTCGGAGAAGCTTGTACATTTGGAGCAGCTGCCGATGAGCTCGTTGCCTGTAAAAGATATTTGGTGCAAGTAGATAAAGTGAATGTTGCCGATGAGAGTCTGTGATCGATATAAATGCAAGAAGGACTTGCTGCGAAAGCTTGCGCCAAGATGGCGCATCGGCCGATGGATAGTAGCGGTGGTCCTAGCTGGTGTCGGCCTGGGCTTGAGGGTGACCTTGGGTACCCTTTGAGGGGTGAAAGCAGCCAACGTAGGAGCCTTGTTGCCGATGATTGATATGGGGTTCATCATTCGAAGATTGAAGTGCTTGCCGCTCTTGCTCGTTCGAGGGATTTGGATCATCAACCTGTTAGTAAAAGAGGGTCAGATGCGATAGTAGAAGTAAATAGTAAGACGCATTAGAATGAATAACTTACTGCATCATCGGGAACGATGTGATCGGTGTTCGATCAAATGCCTGATAGTAATGCGACGACTTGGGGAATAGTTGATTTTTCCATTCTTGCCACCAGGATTTGTATGACTCCGTGATGAAGGATGTTGGTGCCCAGAAGATAATCAATATTTGATGTATCGGCATGGGGAGAGAGATTGACGATCCTATTCCATTCCATGGCACTGGAAATGACTTCTCTTGGTTTGATTACATTAGTGTAGCTGAACTTGATCGGCAATTGGCCGAATGCTAATTGTCTGGCTGCGGACGAGAGGATAGTAAAACTCATAAGATGCAGGAGAGTTCTTCTCGGTTCCAAAAATGTTGGCCGGAATGGCCCAGGGTGATGATGGTGGCCTTCATGATTATTTCATTCTCTAGGATATTTCATCGGTGAGGTTGAAGGAGAGTGGAAATCGGTTATGTTCGTCAATATAGGGCCACCAAACCCGTTCTGTAGTCGGGATGCCGTAGTAGAATCTTTGGAAGAACATGCCAAATTGACCTACGTTGGCATCGGTCCCTGGCTAGCACTATCACAGCCTCCCTGAAGTTGAGTGGGAGACGGGTTGTCGATTCATCATCATCAAACTCATATTCTTCCAATATGTCTCTTGGGAATTGTTGGCTGAATAAGTCAAACTAGAGGATCTTATGGTTATGGGCATTCAGCCACATGTTGATAAACCACCAAGGACCTCCAAGGTTGCCGATGGGTTCGCCTAACAATATCTTCCTTGATACCTGGTGAAGGAGGTGGTTAGACTGAGCCAAGGATTGGTATCGGCCAAGGGAAGTCTTGATCCATCGGCTAAGAGCTCTGCTAAGGGGAGGTATGTTAGTGGTAGGTCAACTGTTCTGCCGTAGAAGATGAACTTTTCTAGCCACATATTCAGGAAAATGGCATGTTCCCTCTGGCCTACCGATCCAATCTTCTGGTTTTCTTGGATGTATCCAGTCCAACCGCCGATGTTACGGGTGGTTACCCGATGAGCAGGCTTTCTGCGGAAGAGATTGGAAGGATCGGCGGTGAAGACGTCGAGGCCAGTAAGCATATGCACATCGGCAAGTGTGGGAGGTGGCTGGTTCATGTCTGAATAAGAACGTGTTCATTGTATTGGACCAGAAATAAGAAGCGGCCATCATCATGTTTTCATTCTTTGCCATATCGGCAATAGAAAGCCTAATGCATTGTTCTAGACTACGCTCTGCCCAGTAAACTTGCTGTGTTCTAATCATTCTGATGGTACCAGTTCTTCCACCCTTGGTGGGTTTGGGCCCTGAACGACAAGCATCTTTCCACAACGCTAGACAGAAACACTCGGATCTGAAAGGAATGCGATTGGTCTCTGCATTGATCAAATTGGTGAGATCTACGTTTCCCATTGGACATAGACAGTGGAAATGTGATTGATCGAGGGGGATCACTATCTTGTTGCGCAGTTCCTAGGGTTCAAACAGTAAAAAGGGAAGAAAAAATAATTACGGAGCGACGCAGAAACGAAAAATCGCAGGAGGCAGATTCAGAAGGGAAAAGATTTACCGCGTGGGAACGTCAAAGTTGATCGCCATTGGAGTAGAAGGAGTTCTTGCAGGAATTACGCCTTCCGAAGGGAGAAGAAGATGTCGTTGATCACCGAGTTCTTGAGGACGCCAGAGGACTCTTGGGAGCACCGGAGAAGGTTTGAAGACGGGGTAAAATGAATGCTAGCTCGGAGTGAAAGGCAGGATTGGGTCCGACTCCTGCGCGAGTCAGTTATTTCCTGAGAATAGTAGTGTTTGTTTAGGAAGGTATGAGTCTATCCATGTACAACTCCCCATACCGGAGTATAAATATGTGCCCAAGGGCCACGTGAAGAGAATCAATCACATATCAAAACATAGTCTTATTTACTTTTTCAGCAACTCTATTTTTTATCGCATTAGACCTAGCTTACGAGTTCTTCAAGCTTCGACGGGCTGCATCTCTTTCGATCTCCGTCAACCCTTGCAAGTTCCACGTGGGAGTAATCTGAGCCTTGACATCTGGGCGCATCGCCGTTGTCTTGTTCAGCTCTGCTCTAGTTATCCTGATCAAGGTTGGCCTTATTCAATCTTGTTCTAGTTATCGTCCTTGTCGATTAACTGGTCAAATCAACTGCACACCTTTGGATATCGAATTCGGTATAAGCCCGAGGTGTTCGCAGATCCTGACGTCTTTTGTGTTAACACCATCAATGACAAAGAAGGTAGTAATCAAAGTTTTTGACCCAATCATCAATTCGACATGTATAGCTCCTCAGGTGTCAGAAGGATTGCCAGCAAAGTCCCTGAGCACCATGTCAGTCTTCAACAGTTCCTCATTAGTCATCCCAGGTTCCTAAAGGTGGTATAAGGCATAATATTGATGGCAGCCCCTCCATCAACAAACATCTTGGTCAGAGGCTTGCCGTTGACGTATCCCTTCAAGTAAAGCGGTTTCAAATGTCAATGCTTGGCCGGCTTATCGAAAACTGCCCGCTGAGTCAGGACAAGCTGGGCCATCAGATCTTGATATTCGCTTTCATCAAAATCTTAATACACCTCCTCTTGTATGTCTTGGCTTCAGGAGCCATAAACTCCGATGGAAGAAAGAAAGTCATGCATGTATCAGCCGAATGGTCGTTGCTCGTCGGATTTTCTCTTAGGACACCATATCTGTTTCTTCTTCGGTGGTTGTTTGCGCCAGCTCCCAATTCTCAAGCGTTTGTACTCTCCTCTTTTGGCTCTTCCTCAACCCTGGTGGGCACCACTGTCCTTTCTTGCCACCATATTCACGGTGCTCTTCCTCCTCAGCGCCTTTTTCATAATCGATCCACTCCTGATCGGCAAATCTCTTGCCTCGCGATCTTCAGAGCTGCCTATTTTTAAACTCCGATCGTCCTCAGGAAACTGTGCTCCAAGTCTTTCATGGACCGGACAGCGGTCGAACCGGGACTGCCTGTACCCTAAATACTGATCACTGCATTCGGGGCAATTGTTCTTACCATGCAGCTTTAGGCCTTCATTCCAGCAATGCTTGAAAAACGGGCATCTCCAATGAGACTGCTCTTGCTCTCTCATATATGCTTGTTCTCTCCGGTACATCTCTTCCTCGTACCTTGATGCTCCTCCATGAACTCCTGGTCCTCGTAATGCTCCGCCTCTGATACTGCTCTCGCTCTGTCGCCATTTGTTCAACAGAATCCGTGTCGTAACCCTGGGCTTGGAAGCTTCCCCTTCTTGGTTCGGCTATCATGGAACTGAGCTCGTTGCCGAACTCTTCATTTGTAATTTGGCGATCAGGGTCAACAACACCAGCTTTTCTTGCTCTGTCTGAAGTCAGTACCTTCACCTTGCCCTTGTCTTTGGGGTCTTCTATGGCAACCATGTTCATGGAGAAAGGCACTATGTTCTGCGCAAAAGGATTAACATCAATTTTCATTTTACCATCAAACTTCAAATGCCCCTCCTGAATAGCCTTCTAGATTTGCACTCTGAACACTCGGCAATCATTGATGGAATGGGAACTAGTATTGTGATAGACACAAAATTTCTTGTCCTTTACCCTTCAGGGCACAACATGGGGTGCCCTTCTGGCAATTTTTATGTGTCCCTCTCTTAACAACAACTCAAACAGCTTGTCTGACTTAGAGACATCAAAGTCTAAGTACCTTCTGCTGCCTAACATCGTTGACTAACCTGAGTCGGCTCTTTCGCCTAGACCAATTCGGTTGTAGCTATTCATCTTCATCATCGTACTCTGCTACTTCTTCCAGGAAACTTCGATACATCTCGTTAGGGCCACATCACCCTTCTGGAAGCGGTTTTTCTCTCCTGAACCCTTGAGCTTGAATTCTCATCATCGCCAACCGCTGCGACAACTGACCAAGGTCATTTACAAAAACCATGGGCCCAACGCTTCTCCCTGACATTCGGCTGCATACCTGCTATTGCCCTCCCTAGCAATTGGTCATCTGGCAGATTTAGGAATAGCAGAGGTTTTTGGTCTCTCTAAACCTGCGGGGATATTCCTGGGGTGTTTCATAAAACTTATGCCTCAAGCTCATAAGGTCAACTAGCTTTTTCTCATTTTGTGCCTGTAAGAAATATGCATGGAATCTCTGCTCTAATTCTGCCCACGTACCAATGGAATTTGCCGGCATAGATGTGAACCACGTGAAAGCTGGCCCTGTCAGAGACAACGGAAAAATACCGAATCCTCCAAGCTTTTTATTGCAGACGCCTCTCCATGCTGCATCAAGTATGGGGCTGATGTGTTCTATGGTGCTAGTATCATCCTGACCAGAAAACTTGGCCAAATCTGTGGGAGGCTTCACCCTCGGAGGAAGTGCCACTCGGTTATACCACTTTGGATAAGGGGACTTGTATGCATAGGACGGGTTCTTTGGCTTCAAGCCAAACTGATTCTGCATCATGTCTGCCATCCTGTGCATGATAACATCAATATTTGAATTTGGAGGTCCATGTGCTTGTCCTTCAAAAGGCAACCCTGCTGAATTTTTATACCCTAGATTTGGAGTGCATCAATAACATTGTATTCGGCAAACCTTGATATCCGTCTCCATACATATTCTTCTGCAATCTGTTCGCTACTGGGGACACCTTGAAAGACGATTGTGGGATGTTTCCTGACGCACCGAACGCGAGCTGGCCATAAGTCATGGGAGGTTGTTGTTTTGGTGAGAAACCGTCCCACCTTGATTCATGCTAGGCGCTACGTTATCCTCTGTAGTTTTCTCCTGGTATTTTGGGACATGGAACAATGCCGGGTCTTGCATGGGAAACCAACAACTTCCTCAAAGCACTTATCAGCGGATGGACCGAAAGTACTGACCATGATCGTGCGGAAAAGGTGTTCAAGGAAAGCCGTATGGTGATTTCTCATAGTGTTCATTCCATGGCCTTGCAAACCACTTCGGTCAGCTTTCGAGCATCTTCCTCTTCGGTGTAATCAGTCTGATGTGGAAGGAGAGTCCTCGGGAGCGACTGCTTCTGAAAAACCTTGTTGCTTTTTATTCTTTGAAAAGGACATCAAGCACTTGTGTTGAAACTCATCACATGCTTGTTGGACCGTATTCCTCAGATCTTCTGGCAACTCATCCTAGTCACGTCCAGAACCTGGTTATTCTCGAATTTAGGCATCTTGAAATGTAAGGTCCCATTGGGCTTGCCAAAAGGTGTGTTGACACAAAATGTGGCGCACTGTGCCTAACACACAGCAAGCCGAAAGCGTGGCTTTAATCGGGTGCCAGGTGTTTCGAAATCCAAAGACGTGCCAATCAGTTTGCCCTAAAAACTAACAAGGGATAAAAATCATTGATACAAAACTGGAACATGCCCGGGTGAGACCAGACAGTTCCATTTTATACGACCCTGAAGCCACTTACGACGACATACAGCTATAGAAGTTGTCTGCCAACAAGTCTTATAGATCATTCGGCTAAAACAACATAAAGTACGTAAAGCATTAATAGCCGAACATGCGTGCATTTAAGTACGTGTGAATGAATCATAATTAACTGTGAGTTTAAGTATAACCCCAAACTCGGCAATTCAACCGAATTGGGGTCCATGATGAAGGAACAGGTAAGCTAACACGATCAAAAATAATCTAACGCTTGCTTGCCATACGATACCTAGCCTTATCAAAGCTTAAGGTAATTAACATGCATGAACCTGCAACACGTAGCAATCTAGGTTAAACTAATTCGGCTATTATAAACGTATGATCTATTTGTAGAGATAACATGAATAAACTATTAGAGCATAAATAGATCTATGATAAATGAATAAAGCCGAACCATATCAATCTAGATTGGGCAAAAAGGGGTGTTATAAAATATTTAAAATATCTAAAAACATGCAACAGTGATTAACTTAGTGAATCTACTAGATCTTGCCAAATCTAATGAGTCGATAACTATCTGCTTTGCTAAGCATATTTAGCAAATGCTGCCACACTGGTATCTACTCATAAACAGAAAATAAGCAAAGACTTCTTGATTGTCAAGCAAGGATCCGCCGCACGATCATTGAAAAAAACAAGATACTGGGATCAACATTTAAATCCACCCCATGATTACTAGACAGATAAAAAAGGGTTGTGGGACGTTCCCGGGGGTCGAGGAATTGATGGCTCCTCTCGAAGAACTCGACACTGACAAAGGGGTCGAAGTTGGCACGGGGGGCCGGTTGGGATTGAATTGGGTGTGAACCATTTTTACAATGGCCAAGGGTTTTTATTTATACCTGAAATTTTGGCATGAGTCCTAAAGGACAGATTTAAAAATATCAAAGGGGAAAAAATGACATCTTTAACTTTAGTTTCCTTCGGAGTCTTCATTGCTTTAATTGTCGCTATCTTCGTTGCCCCGATCGGTTTTTGCTTTCTGCCTTTGTCGCTTCTTCAACGGAAAAACCGCCCTTCCTTAGACTAGCCGACCCGCTACGATCTGTTGCCGAACCCTTGGATAATCAGGCGACTGCATGGCACTTGCGAATCTTTTGAAATTAGACGACGCTCGATTATTTGTCGAACGCTCAGAACACTTGTCTCTGCAAATTTACTACGCACTGGAGCCCCCACCGGCATCTTCTAGGCGTACCAAAATCAGTTGTTAACAGGTGGGGACTTGCGGTCGGTGGACTTTAGGTATGCGGCCATCGTAGCAAGGGTACAAGAGGGAGTTTGTAAGAATCAATTTTATACCAGATAAGTTAAGCATTAATTTTAACTTGCGGGGGGAAAGTAGTGAAATGAAATGACATGATGATATAACATTGATGCTCATGCACGTGAAGTATGCCTCACATAGATAAGTTAAAGGAACAAGATAGAGTACTAGGCGGTGGCATACATTGTTCTCTCATTTATAGTTTAACTAAACGTACTAACAAAGCGCGTTATGTACCTGCAGAAAATTTCATTTAAGCCCATCCCTCACAATAGAATAATGCATTGGCGGAAAGGTAAATCAGTACTCTCATATGTACACCCCGGAGTTACATATGAAGCACATGCACCCCATCCTGTCCTAGTGACGGCAGTCGCCATAACAGATAGAACTCCCACACAAGGATACCTTCTCTTGAATGTGTGTAAAAACAAGATCATGGGTCCAGTATCATATAAGCATTCCCCTTAGATCGGTAGTGTATCCGTCCATGCTCTCAAAACTCTCACTTACCAGAGGCGTACAGCAGCACTCTAATCCATACATTACCCATCACAGATAATTGACACCCATAGAATTTCAACCTGGCTATGGACAAGTAAAGAGAATTATGATGCACAACCCCTCACGTCAGTACTTAGATACATCCACTAGATCCTATGGGGCATAAGAGACACGATACTGGCACACTTTTAGTTTTGTTAAATTAGTATTTAAATACCATAGGAACAGTAACGTTTGAATTAGGCTCTGATTGAACAGCTTGTAACAGAAGTCCAAATTACAAAAGCCTTAAGTCCAAACCCATCACCGGGCAATTGATTTGTCCTTAGGCTTTCATAACCCCGGGTAGTCGTGAAACCACAGACGGATTTCATACCTCGCTATCTTTAGCCGAGAAATCGCTTTAGTTCACAGACCATTCATTATGTTACATAAAGTTCAATACGAAAACATCATAGTTACGAATTTAAAGATTATTACTAACAAATCTATTGCCGTGGAAATAGTTTTGAAACCAACTCACACACAATTAGGTTCATGACATTGCCATCTATAAGTCATTTCTCACAAAAGCATAGAAATAGAAAGGCTCAAAAGCGACCATAGCCATGGGCCTTAGTTGTCGCCATAGCTGGGTAGGACAGTTGATGCAGAGTACCCGTAGTACATTGCCCATCTGCAACAACATTGGGAACGAAGCCCTAAGTACTCGAATGTACTCAGCTAGACTTACCCATATTAACTTAAAATAAATTCACCAAGGTTAATGCAGGCTTTGTGTTAGTAGAAGGTCGAACTCTCTTTTGTGGAAAGTGATATAGAGTAGTAGTTGAGAAATATGGAGCCAGTTTTCAGAGTTTACCTATCATCTAAGTGAGGCACCGTACTAAGCTATTACATTGGGTTAAGCAGGAGAATGACTAGTTTGCCCTTCTGGTCTCATCATATCATTCTCTAACCATTCAAGTATATTAATTGTTCCCACCACCAGTGTAGAAATTGTTCAAGTTCTCACTAACGGGAGGACCGCGATTTTCAAATCGAAATTACTATCCAGATGGAGGGTTTATTCCTCACCCAAACCTTGCAGCCCTTGTACGGGGGCACGACGTTTCACTATTTCTACCTTTCAAAACCATAGGTCGCTTCCATAACCATTGAACAAAGCCCGAGGACACTCCGGCACCCAGACTTCCGACTAGGGTATCAACTTAGCCGACCATTGGACTTTACACTCGCGTCCTCGGACAACCACACCAGCTTGCAGTTATGTTCGCCCTGGTTTTGGCCAGGATGGTTGGTTTCACGGCTGAAACGAGTTATATCGCCAGCTAAGGGTTGAGGCATGCGTTCAACATGACAAGAGGGACACCACCCGATCGGCCCGAATGCGGACACGTCCTTGGGTCCAGCCTAGGGCGCACAGCGCCCTTAGAGTGTTGCCAGTATCCTTAGGCCGGTCTTGGGTTCCTAAACACGGCCCGGGCGGGCCGGGCCTCGGCATGTAGTTGCGTTCTGACCCACTAGCTGGCCACGCAGAGCCCATATACATGACCTTGTGTTCACGGGGGAGTCATATTAGTTTAGCTGTGCTAATGTTCTATAAAAGCAAGGAGAGTATATGCATCAATTAGGTTTCACCCAACCTCTACAACTTAATGCAACAACCATACATAACATAGTTATTGATATCATAAAGTAGCGTTCAGATGCAGCCGGGGCTTGCCTTTCTCGACGGCTAGGCTGGTGATCGGGGGGGACCTCCTTGGAGTTCCTTTCTAGGGTCCTCGTTCACGGGGCCCGTCCCTCTATCTCCGTGTCCGACGAGCTTCGTCCTGCTCCTGGGTCAGGTCTGTTTGGCACCAAAATGATATACTTTTACTTAACCAAAATGCTGCCAACAATCTCAGTCAAGGATAAACAAACACATTTCATGAGCATGCTTTATTCAAATAACAAGTCCCACATGTTCCATGGTGTGTTTGAATGCAGGAATGAAGAAATGGAGCAATGGAGAGCTAGTGGGGCCCACATTAGGGGGTTGGCCGACCACCCTATGGGCCCCAAACTCTCCCTCTTGGCCATGATCTAGGAGATGCACCTTAGAGTCAATTCCAACCCTTGGATCAATCTGTGCTTTCTTGACAGCAAAGGTTTGCATCCCTACAAATCGCGTGGTTTTCAATCTGCCAGGTATCCTTTGCCTTGCTCGGTAAGAACACCAGTAAGACCGTGGGTAAGGTGTTTCCTTTTTGCTGTCATCTTGCGAGGACACCACTCAACCTATGTAGTATGATTTATTAGGGATAACCGTCACTGTTTGTTCCTTGTTCTTTGTGTCTACAATGGCAGGTGACGAGCCAAAGACTTCAATGGGCTGCGTCAGCAAGAGCAGCTAACAGCTATTGTAGACAAAAGTCAATCAGGACATGAAGGAGGATGTCGTTAAGGCTGTAAAATGAGATGATGTTGAATCAAGCTCGCTAACAGTGAGCGGCTGGATTGGACGATATCAGAAATAACCGACAGGGTAGTTACTTTGGAAAGATCGCCCTGCTAAGGCTCCTGATAATGATGCAAATGGCGCGATGACGATGATCTTGAGGTGTATGTATGATGCCAATGGTATTCTTGATAAACCAGGCGACATTGCAAAACAACTCAGGCTCGTCTTGATGGGTGGGATCGACACAACCGCGCCACCATCGATTGGGTAACCATAATCGCGCTCTTAATGATCCTTATGCTAAGGTTAAGTTTACTGTACCTTCTTTGATGGACATTATGATGCTGAGGCAGTATCCTTGATTGGGAAGGATGACAGTTAGAAACAAAAATTTAGTGCCACCAAGTACCCGAAGAACATTGAGTTAGACAAGCCACCAATGAGTTTAAAGAATTTGCTATTATTTGGTGGACTGCTATAGCTGCCGATGGTCATATCTAATTCATGGGAAAGAGCTTAGGTTGACTATGGCATGATAGATTTGTTCCTTCATCTACATAGAGATCTGCCTAAAAAATTGATGCGTTAGGAACAAGGAGATAATTCGGTGCTAGGATTACTTATGGGATGAGCTTCAAAAGGGCTTGATGCGTTTGTTAGCGTAGTTGAGGGGACCCGAGGATTCTATGTGTCGATTTTAATCGGGGGCTGAGACGAGAAATCCAGGATATTGTTATTTAAAGAATTTAACACTGTTCAACCAGTTGTTTCAGTTTGCTATGCTTGCCAGAGAAGGAATTGGGTAGGGGCGTGGACAAACAGGGTAAGTTACAAGACCGGCAACACATACACGCCCCGACGCTCGAAACCATCATGGGGTTGTCCAACACATCCAACTTACAGGGCACCCTACCATTCGAACAAGGCAAGTATCGGTGGGAGGAGCTTACCACTATCAAAAACCGACAGCTAAACTACCTTCAGGGCTAAGGTAAAAATTCTGTTTTTAGCAGGAACCAGCGAAAGAGTGCATTCCTTGTTGCATCCACAGGACACATCTCTATCATTCAGGGCCCACCGCTGCCTAGGATTCGGCCATATACAGTGGGAATGCCAGTCAGCGGGTTACATGATGGGAAGATGGCTACATCGCGCCTCGGTCGTTGGAGGAAGATGATGCAGAAGAACCAGTTCTTTGTGTGGGTGCAAGAGAGCAATGAATTTGTGGGAAAGGTTGATACATCGACCTCATGAGGTCATTGTGCAGCGGATTGGTGCTCAGGCACAAAGGTTACAATAACCAGAGAAAGTTGCAACGTCATAACTTGTTTCCAAATTTTCTTCGTCATCAACAATCGGCGAGCACGTGTCATCCATCGATGGATGGTAGTTGCAATAAACTTGGTGAGTTCGGATTTGGTCAAGAAAGCTTGGCTTGACCACATGACAACACCCCATCTTACAACCTTTGTTGGGTTTAATGATGCTGGAAGGTAAGGTAACCCAAACTTGCAGTGTGCTTTTTTCCATTCGGTTCATACATTCTTGATTATGACTGCATTGTTGCTGTGGGTACTATGGAGGCTTGTTCATTTTATTGGGTCGTCCTGGATTTTGATAATGATGGCTATTCACCATGGTAGAATATTACATACACTTTTATGCATCAAGGAAAGAAAATTACTATGGTTCCTTTGCCCCTGCTGAAATTGTTACAAGCTGATAAAGAAAACGGGCTGCTAGTTTGAGCAATGCTAATCTGAAAATGAACAAGTTGCTAAATTTGTTTACCCACCTAAGAAGGGACAAATTGGCACTATTTCTAAGACCACAAGAAATAAATTGAAGGGTGCAGTTAGTAGCAAGAAAAAACTGACCTTGCCTGAAATTTCTGAATCAGATATTTGCTATACTTTGGTGTGCAAACAAGCCTTGTTTTTCGCTAGATGATGTTTGCTTAGTTGATACCTCCTATTGCCTCTAACCTTTTGCCGGTTTGAGGATATTTTTTCCAGCTGAGTTACCCCTGGGGCTGCCACCTATGAGAGGAATAGAGCCATCAAATTGATTGATTCTGGGAGCAACATGGCCAAACCGTTCGTTTTATCGAACCAACCCCGAGGAGACTAAGAGAATTCGTGACAAGTACAAGAGCTTTTGGAGCCGCGGGTATGTAGTGAAAAGCCTTTGTCCTTGTGTCGTTCTAGTAATTTTGGTTCCCTAAGAAAGTGGTTCGTGGCGTATTGTGTGTTGATTGTAGAGCCATTAATATTATTACCATTCGATATTGTCATCCTATTCCTAGACTTGATGACATGGTGAATGAGTTGTAGTGGCTTGTAATTTTCACCCCAAAGGTTGGACTTGCGTAGTGGTACCCCATATTAGAATGAAAACTTGAGATGAATGGAAACAACATTCAAAACTAAATTCGGATTTATATGAGGGGTTAGTATTGACTATTTGTTTCGGTTTAACTAATGCACTAGTACTTTTCATGAGATTAATGAATGAGTTTTAAGAGCTTTTATTGGGAGAGTTGTGGTGGGTTTATTTGATGATTATATTGATTTACAGCAAGTTCTTTGGAGATACATATGGATCACTTACGTGTTGTTTTTAATGTTTATTGATTGCACGTTTATTTGGTAACCTTGAGAAGTGCTCTTTTGCACGGATCGAGTTCTTTTCTTGGTTATGTTGTTCTCCATAGGGGAATTCAGGTGGATGTGCAAAAAATTGAAGCCTAAAGAGATGGGCCGGTGCCCAAACCATCACACAGGTGAGAAGCTTTTCTGGGTCTTGCAGGTTTCTATCGTCACTTCGTCAAGGATTTTGCGCCATTGCACGCCCCCCCCCCTTACAGGAGTTGACAAGGAAAGGTGTGGTGTTGTTCAACTGGGCGTAAGGTACAAGATGTGAGTCCTTTGAACCTTTGAAGGCAAGCTAACCACATGCGCCATTGCTGCAACTTCCAAACTTTGGTAGACTTTTGAGCTACAATGTGAGGCTACTGGAGTTGGCATTGAGGTGTGTTGATTGCAAGAAGGTAAGCCCGTTGCATTACTTTATGCGAAAAAATGAATTGGCCTGTTATTAATTACTCTACGTATGATAAGGAATGTATGCACTTGTACGTTCTTTGGACGTGGCGTCATTAGTTATGTCCTAAGGAATTTTGTTATACATTCAGATCATGAATCGCTTAAGTATATTCGTTCTCAAAATAATCTAAATGGTTAGGACATGCTTAAGTGGGTTGAATGTATTGAATCTATTCCTTATATTATTCTAACACAAGAAAGGGAATGATTATATAATTGTTGATGTTTGTCTTGACGATATATATGCTGTCCCAACTTGATTGTCGATTTTTTGGGCTTGAATTTATAAAGAAAATATGTGATTGATCCTAATTTTGAAGATGTGTTGCTGAATTGTAGAGAGGGTCGTACAGGAACAAGTTGGTGATTAATGATGGTTTTGTTTTTTAGAGTCTAAACAATCTGATGCATTCCAGTTGGTTCCGTTTGTCTTGTTGTTGTTGCTGGAAGCACATGGCGGAGGACCGATGGGCCACTTAGGTTGCAAGAGACGGTTTGATATTTTTGGCGGACACACTTTTTGAATCCGCATGGTTTGTATATGCCTCGTCTGTTCCTTCTATTCCTTGGGCAGGATAATTTCAATGGACTTTGTTTTGGGATTGCTTAGGGACTAAGGGGGGAGGGATAATATTTTTGTTGTTGTGGATCGATTCTCTAAGAGGCTCTTTTTTTTACATGTCATAAAAGTGATGATGCCATTTATATTGCTAACCTTCTTTTCAAACCGATTGGTTCGCTTGCATGTATAGCCTTTACTATTGTTTCAGATCTCGATGTTAAATTCTTGGAGTCATTTTGGCGTACCTCTATGGAATAAGTTGGGTACAAAACTGTTGTTTTCATACAACTTGTCACACAAACTGATGGTCAAACAGAGGTCATGAACCGTACTTTGGGCACCATGTTAGAGAGCTGTTTTGAAGAAAAATTTGAAGTGCGGACAGAATGGTTGCCTCGTGTGGAGTTTGCTTAAAATCGTGCAACACATTTTACTTAAGGTAAGTCCTTTTTAGGTAGTGATGGTTTTAATCCTCGCGCCCAATGATCTTTTGCTCTTTACCTACCAATAGAAATGTAACACCTAGTGATGCTACTGCACGTGTGAATTTATTTCATAAGTTGCATGCAACACTAAAGAAAATATTGAAAAGATGAATGAATAAAGTATAGAATGATGGGTTAGTAAAGTAGAAAAGAAGTTAAACTTGAACGAGTACTTTAGTAGGGTTATATTTGAGGAAAATATAGGTTTCTAGAGCTGGCGTAACCGTAAGTCAAAATTAATGCCTAAGAGCTGCTTGGGTCATATAAAAATTATTGAAAAAATAATGACCATGCATACAAAACTGTGTTGCCACCGAGTTCGGGGTTTTAGTCCTTCTCTCAACATTTTCAGATTGAAAGCCATATTTGGAGAAGAAGATGACATTGAGTCAAGGACGACTCCAATTCAAGAGGAGGGAGGATGATGATGGACTTTCAATCCTTCGGATGCACACTGATGATCCTCTGGCTGGACATTCAGGTCCAATCACAAGAACTCGCGCGCGACAACCAAATTTAGAGGTGAGCTCGTTCCTAAAGCAAGTCTTTATATAATTTTGGAGATAGATTGCTACCTAATGATTATATTGTACTTAGGAATCACATGGAGAGCACCATGAATGCATAAAGGAGGGTTTGGAGGCTATGGTGGGACTAGCAAGGGCGCCCAAGTCAAGTTGAAGGCCCAAGCCAAGTCGGACTTTGAGTCAGTTTCGGAGTCCAGGAACCAGCTAAGAAGTAAAATGGACGCCAGGGGGGGGGGGTGGGGGGGTAACCGCATCGGACTCCGTTTTCAATGATCACCCAAGGTTGGAACTATATTTCATCAGGAAACAATGGGCGTTGGTTTGAGATCAAATTCCTTCTGAGTCATTGGAAATCGTCGAAAAACAAGTAGCATCCAGAATCTGTTCCGGTGCTGCGTCACTGTTTTTGGTCCGTTTGGGACGCGTTATCGTGTTGAGCCACTAAGGCTGCATGTCTAGGGGTGGCGACGACCCTTTGACCTATATTACATCCTCCGGCCGCTCATCGTTAGGTTTTGGATTTTGCTTTAGATTATTCTGTCAAGAACAGTTTCATCGTTACATCGGTTTGTGAGACCCCAACTTCGTGAGATTAACATACATATGCAATTTGGTTGCATTCTTCCTTATTCTTTCTTGTGTTTCTTCGATTCTGCAGGCACAGGACTTAGCCTTCTTGGCGAGGTCAAACGTGCAACACCAGTTGATAACAGAGGAGCGTGGTGCTAAGATTGTTGGGGTTTCTGGATCGTGTTGTTTGGAAGGCCGGAGTTCGACTTGTGTCTGTTTCCACCAAATCAAGAGTTTTTTTAGAAACCTTGGAGATGAGAACCCTAACGTTCACATAATTTAGTGGGTCGGGCGACCTCCTTTGGTCAACTCCTTGCTTTTCTTTTTGCTTTGTGTAAGGCATCTCCTAAAGATAGTGTATCATGGCACCCAAGGCATGCCAAGGGGGGTCGGCCGACCACCCATGGTGACCCCCTTGGTGCCATTCCTTCCCCTATAAAACCCAATGCAAGGAGAGCTAAATCCCTCACACCTCAACCAGAATTAGTTCTAGCTCAAGACTCTCCTGCCATTGCTCTCTCCTCTCTTCATTCAAGAGAAGTTTCTTAGCTCTCAAGAGAAGTAGTGCTGCTCTCACGAGCCACAAAGAAGATCTCTTGTCTTATCACGTTCTCTTGGCTCAAACTTCTCCTCACAAGGCGCAAAATAGGAAGCCCACTTCAGACACAACCTTATCCTAGTCTTGCCCTTAGTCCCTCTTCCTCTCTAAAGATGAAGAACCCGCTGAGATCCGCATTCAAGAAAGTGAAACAAGCTCTAAGTGGGAGTCATCTCGTCGCTCCCACCAAAAAACTTCCCGAGGTTACTTCCCAAGAAGAAGAAGGGGAGGTTCTGCCCGATACACTTGGGAGAAACGTCCATCAAAAGAACACCATTAGGAGGGGAAGAATAGTGCTGATGGAGGGACCTCATATCAGGGCATTCTGGTGCCCCCGATGAGAACCTATGATCAACAAAGTGGACTCTGGTTTGACCAATCTAGAGTACAAAGATATCTCTCTCTTCAGATTGATCTTTCAATGTACACAAGGATATTAGACTCCAATTTTCTCGCTAAACGCAGGTATGACCACCGAATTCGACACTCTCTTTTCCACTCTTGGTGGTCTAAGCTTTTCGTAAGTAGATGATCTTGGAATGAGTTTGCTCGCCATAAAATTCTTATGCTCTCTCAAGTCTCTATGATGGAATTTCCTTTCACATGTTTAATCAAAGCTCTAGTCTATCTTGGAGTCATTTAAATGTTGCTCGTGGCTTTGATGATTCTTGCTTGCTTGATTTAGACCGTGCCAGTGGTAGGGTTTAACAAAGAAAATTTTGTTTTATCTATCTCTGCTCTAAATGATTGCATCAAATCCAAACTGAGGAAATTCATTAATCCAACCCTTCGTTTCATGCATCTTGGATGGAAGATAACTCTGTTTTCCTGAAGTAATTCCAGCATGTTAAGCACCACAGAATTAAATTTGCCTTTATGCCGTATGGTCAATAAATTCAAATCTCTCTATGAAATGCTTAGTGGAATTTTGGCAAAGTTCAATCGAGAGTATTGAACCTATTCAATTCACATCTTTAATTACTCGTCTTGGCCAAATCCATTGAACCTGCTAAATGGACATACCCTTTGTGCTACATCTGTCTGCTCCATCGCAGTAATTTCAGAAGAATATCTTACAACTGCTTCAAAAGTTAAAGAGATTCCAATGGTGAACTTAAAATAATCTATCGTGGCCATACAACTGAAGTGCCTCTTCCGAATAGGCAACTTCAGTTATATAGGACCCATAAGATAACCTTGATTTTAGATCAATTCATTGGGCAAGAGGTTTTGCAGGTTCAGACAGGAGAGCTAGGCGGGGCTATTTACTTTGTTATTTTAGCAAGGTGTCTTCCCGAGGAGCTGTTGGCGAGGAGGAAGACGATGCATCTTCTAACCCCATGCACACTTCTAGTGGCATCCCTCCTCGACCACCACGCCGCAGGACCACGTGCATCCTTCTCGTCCACACGGATGATAGGGAGCCATCGTGAACGGCGGAACAACAATTTGATCAGCTCACCAGATACTTTTTGGTGAGCTGCATGTTGTGCATGCTGGAGACAGACGCATTTTTGTCCAGCAATCTGCGAATAAATCCAAGCATTGCAAGGAAGAAACAACATCGGCAGTGGGGACTTATATGGTGGCACTACATCCATTTCGCACACCACATATTGAGCAAAGGGATAAGCTTGGGGGAGGTTCGCTCCCACTAAGGTAAGTTTTTTATTTCAAATTATCTTAGTGCATTTTCCTGCTTATCTGTTTTCTTGCATTTAAATAAATCTGGATATGATAAAAGAATAAGAAAGACTTCTCCTCTCATGTTCCATGAAAATTAATATCTCCTTTGCAAATGATGAATTGTTGCCTCTGCTAAATGTTTCTTTAGTACTTATTTTTTTGTTTACAACTTGGTATTTCTCTAAAGTATGGATTACCTGGCTTAAAAAGAATCCATCATGAACCTCAAACTTTTGCTGGTTGCAAATGATGTATCTAAGTCTAAGTTGTTGATGAGACATGATTGATAAGATAAGAGCTGCCTATTAAAATTTTAATATTTTTTGGGTTTTTTTTTTTTTCTAAGCAAGAATGACTATCGGAGTTTTATTCATTAAATGATTAATAAACTTTTTGTTCTCAATGGTGAAAATTCTTACCAAATCCATATATGCTCTTTCATGATATAAGCTTTCTACATAAGCTGCTTGCTTGTGTTGAGTTTGGTTCAAGTTTGGTTTTGTTTTTTTTTTTTTTTTTTGGGGGGGGGGGACCCTTTGTTGAGGAGTATTATCATGCTCCAAGATCAAGATCGTGTACACGCCACATAATACATGCTGCATCTACACTAGTAGTACGCAGAAGAAACATGCCTTACAATTTCCACATAGTTCATACTCCATGCTCTAAGTGAAAACTCTCTCTAGTATGTTGCTTGTTAATGAGACATAGACTATGCAAAAAAATAAAAAAAAAAACAATTATGAAAAAACATTTAGGGGCATTTCTAAAGTCCCAATAATTGTGAGCATTCCAAAGCTCATGAAAAAAAGGAAAAAATGATTATGAGCATTTCAAAGCTCATAGAAAATTAAAAAGATAGTTATGTCTCAAAATATTAAGTAGGAAGAAAGAGAGATCATCAAATAGAGAGTATTGAACATTTGCCATGTTTCCACACACTTGTCAAATCTTGATCTAAGAGTATGACATTTCTCTCCTTGGATTTGAATTTGACTTTACAAATATATGGCAAGGTATGTTTGTTGGATCTTTGATCCCTACCTATAGGTCCACATAGATTTAGGAGATAGGATGAAAGAAGGGAGGAAACTTTGAAAGTGTTGGTGAGGAATCATACACTTATGAGCGACTAAGAGTACCATTTGAGGAACACTAAGTTTTCTTTTACAAAATCTTACAAAACCTCCAATATGAAATTGTGAAAGAATGAGGAAAACTAGTGCTCAAATCCAGTTGTTTTATCTCTCAACTTCCAAGACAAAGGGGATAAAAACTATAAGCCCAATGAAGGACTAAGGTACTATGGGGGAGTCTTTTATTGCTAATTTTTCCAATCAAAAGAGCAGGATGATTGTTGTAGATTTAGTTGCTCTTGAAAATATGAAGCATAGTAGCAACTCCTGATCCATACGAGCTAAGTTTAATTGTTTGCTTGGGATGTGGAAGAAGGTTAACCTTGGGGGATCTTGTTGGCACCAACAATGATATACTTTTACTTAACGAAAAATGCTGCCAACAACCTCAGGATCATGGATAAACAAAGACATCAGGAGCATACTTTATCAAAATAACAAGTTTCCACATGTCCATGAGTGTTTGAATGTAGAAATGAAGATGAAATGGAGCAAAGGAGAGCCAGTAGGGGCCCACATAAGGGTTGCGGCCGACCACCCTACGGGTCCCACCAGCTCTCCCCTCCTTGGCCATTGATTAGGAGAGCACCTTAGAGTCAATTCCAACCCTTGGATCACTTTGTGATTTCTCCCAATGGCTCACATTGCAAAGCACATGGATCCATGGACCCACCACCGAAGGAGATAAAGTGACAACTACCTCAGGAACCAACATCCAAATCTATGACCAAGTGGGACCAGCACCTGGAAAGACCGAGGTGGGCCAGAGCCCCACTTGGTCCCTAACCAGTGGGACCACATCCAGGTAAGGTCTAGAGGGTGGCCCACAGGACCCATAGGGGGGTCGAACACCCCCTAGTCGGTTTTTTCACCCCTGCCCAACTACCATACTCACTCACACTTGTGTGAAATCGCAACATCCATCAAAGTTGGTTCAAGGTCGGTTGGATCCAAGGGTGGGGATTGAAGCACAATGGAGTGCGCTGATGTGGCGATGGAGTAGCCCAACTCACCTCCCCACTATAAATAGAGGCTCATACCCCCACTCTACACTTGGTGAAGAAGCCTACAAGCTCTATTCTTAGATTGCTCTACTAGTTAGTCTAGGAGTGGGAGTTAGGAGTGAGTCGATCTGTGGCTCGGGATTTCCGGAGTGTCTTCTGGAAAGTCTGTATAGCTCCTTGTATCTTCCTTCTTTGTATGACTTATATATTATTCAATATATTAAATTTCCTCTACTTTACTTAGTATTTACTTTGAGCATTTCTATACCGATATAGTTTGATTATATGCTTTTGCTCTTTAATAGCCTTTACATCAATGTATGTGATCCTTGTGGCCTTTACCGTATGCGATCATTGCCTGTCATATGGTGCTTGATATCGGATCGTAGTCAAAGTAGTAAGTTGTGTGTAAGCGTGGTGCTTATACATATCTTAGCCTTGGTTACCGCTTGTTGCACGGATTGTTTGTGTTAGTTAGGCTAGCCAAGGGAGTGACAACTTGTGTAGTTCTTTGTATTCCACCACGTGTTCTTAGGCAAGTTCTTAAAGGTAAGGCCCCCATAAGAAGAGGGCGCGATCCGGTAGGAGTTTTGTCCTCTATGATCTACTCCCCTTCGCCTAGCATCTGGTATTGAGGAGACAAACTATAATGTTTTAGACTAGTTAATATGGCTAAGTATATTGAAGTAGAGTGAATTATACGGAGCCCCTTCTCTCTCGTTGGTCCTCCCACTAGCATACTATCTTGTCCGTTCTAAGTATCTTTTACCTTGGCTTATTCAATTCATCAACCCTTCCTATCCATATATCATTTACCCCTATACTAGTTGGTACTAAGTGAGGTGCTCTCTAGGATCTCTATCTAATTATCATTTCTAGCCTAGCTTTCCTTAGGAAAATAGCAATTATGATCCTTGGTATACTCCTAGGTGAAGTGCTACAACGGTATAATTTATGAGCTTGCGGATTATCCAATAGTATAAGAAATACCAACAAGGTCATATTGTGCTTCCTCTAGCGAATCATGTATGATGCGTTTATGCAAATGGTATGAGACTAGGTATATACCATCACTTGTGCAAGACAATGATATGATGAGATGTGCAATGTCATGACGTTCCTTTCTTTAATGCTTTATAGTAGGTGCAAATCTCTTCGCTTGTAGTTAGTATTACAAGTGTTATTGAGAAAATCATTTATCCACACAAGTGATCTATTACTACACAGCAAGTACAATTTTCAGATTGCTACCATATCCTAGTGGACTTGGTGCTTCAAAGATACACCCAAGAATATTAAACTAGTTAGCTTACTACTAGCACTTTACTTAAAAATAGAAATAGCACATACAGGACACCCTACAAAACCAGTTCAGCAAATTCTAGAAAAATTACAGTGCTTAAACATAGGTAAAATAGCCCACTTAAATTGTTCTATGGTTAAAAGGAACATACTTCTACTGGCACAAATTAACAAGTTTAAAGCTTGAAAATACTTAAAAATATTAGTACAGTGAAAGTAATGAATGACATATTAACATTTTTCATTGTATAACCTTACTGGAAAGCTACACAAAAAATCTACACTCTTTTTATCTAGTAACCTATTTATAAAAATACTTACCAGTTATCAGCCTAACACAGTTTTAATTGCTTGTAATTTATTTTGCTATAGAAACTACCAAGATATATTTTTCCTGAGCATAAACATACAAGTAGATACTTCATGGAAAAGGAACCACATTTTTGGCTCAAGCATAAACAGCTTAATCAATTAATGATCTTAACCATTAATAGCATTTATTTAATTCTACTCATGAATAGTAGCACTTAAAAATACAGTAATTGGCACTATTTTTACAGGGTAGATCTAGTTACAATAAAACACTCACAATTATTTTAATGTTTGGGACAATGTTTCAGTGGTGAGATATATTTTTACTGATTATTAATGATTTCTAGAAAATATAAAAACAATGGCTTAAGCCTTTCGGGGCCCAAGCGGCCCAACCAGCGAGGCAGCCTTCACGCGACCAAAGGGGACAGGTGCGTTGATAGCGGAGGGCCCACAGTTGGCACCAACAAGATACACTTTTATATAACTAAAATGATGTCAACAGCTTAGGGATCAAGGATAAACAATCACATCATGAGCATACTTTTCAAATAAGAAGTTTCACATGTCCATGGAGTATGTGATTGCATGATTAAGAAAATGGAGCTAAGGAAGAAAAAGTGGGACCCACATAGGGGGTCGGCTGACCTCCTATGGGGCCCACCAGCTCTCCACCTGGCCATGATCCAGGAGAAGAAGCACTCCAGAGTGAATCTCAAACCCTTGGATCACTTTGTGCTTTCTCTCAACGGTCCACATGCAATCTCACATCGAGAACACATGGACAAAATTACCTCAGATCAAAACAACAAACACATGATGGACATGTGGGGACCAGCACCTGGAGGCCAAGTGGGCCAGAGACCTCAGGAGGGGGCGATCCGGACCTCCCAAGTGGCCCTCCAACCCCCTTACTTGGGGTCCCTAACTTGTGGGGTACCTTCTAGAAGTTGAAGGGAGGGCCCACAGGTCATAGGGGGGGTCGGCGACCTCCCCATAGGGTTGTTTGAGGTCTGGTAACCTTCCATACCTATTTAACACGGTTGAAGATCAAAACCATCCACTCTTAAGACGTTTAGAGGCGGTGGATCCGAAGGTGGAGCATTAAAGCTCCTGGATCGTTGACATGGCAATGGAGTAGCCCCTACTCCACCCCCACTTTAAATAGAGGCTCATACCCCCTGTTCATACATGGTGAAAATGCCTACATGCTCTATTCCTTAGATTGTTTCTAGTAGTTAGTCTAGAGTGGAGTTAGAGTTGAGTCGAGCTGCGCTCGGGATTTCTAGAGTCCTCTTCTGAAAGTCTGGATAACTCTTGTTATCGTTCCTTTTTGTAAGCTTTATCTTTTATTCAATATATTACTTTTCCTCCTACTTTTTTATTATTTTACTTTGAGCATTACTATACTTGTTATTGTATTGTTATATGCTTTTGTTTATTACTAGCCCTTTTCATCAATAGTCTGTGATCTTGTGGCCTTTCCCGTATGCAATATTGCCTGTTATAGGGTGCTTTGGTTATAGATCACAGTCAAAGTTGTAAGGGTTTTGTGTAAACATGGTGCTCATATATCATTTACGCTTGGGTTTCCGCTTGTTGCACGGAAAATTGGGTTTTTGGTAGCTGCAAGAGAGTGACAGCCTTGTCTAGTCTTTGTATTCCACCCCGAGTTCTTAGGCAAGTTCTTAAAAGGTAAAGGGCCCCCCTAAAAAGAGGGCGCGGTCCGGTAGGAGTTTTTTTCCTCCCGCTGATCTATCCCCCCGCCTAGCATATTGTATTGAGGAGGGGGCAAAAATTTAGGGTTTAGACTAATTAATTTGATAAGTATATTGAAGTAGAGTGAAAATTTCATAGGAGTCCCTATACTCTCTCGTTGTCCTCCCACCTAGCCCATACTATCTAGTTCTTTCTAAGTTATCATTTACCTTGGCTTATTCATTTTATCAACCCTTCCTATCACATATATCGTTTACCCCCCCATACTAGTTTGGGATTAAGTTGAGGTGCTCTCTAGGATCTCCCCCTAATTATCATTTCTTTGCTAGCTTTCCCTTGAGAAAAAAATTTAAAATTTCGATTTCCTTGTAATACTCCTAGGTGAAGTGCCCACAACGGTTTTAATCTGTGCGCATGCGGATTTATCCAATAGTCAAAAAAAAATCCAACAAAAATTTCTGGCGCCCTTGCCGGGGGGAAAACTTAGCCTAGAAATTTTTTTAAATTTGTTTTAATTTTAGAGATTCTTGTCAACTTGTTATCAATTAGTCATAGGGGGGTTACCCTTGTCTGTGTCTTCCTTTGTCGGGAACCAGACAAAAGTATGAGCGGTTTCCAACTGCCGGGAAACTATCTAGGGAAAATCCCGAGCAGGTTGAGGAGAACTGACGTCGTCAAGTTCCCCCTTAGGTTCATCTCGAAACCCCTTTAAACTGTTCGAGGAAGGAGGGGGGGGGGCCCCTACACCCCCACTCAAGGAAGCTATGGCCCAGAAAAGGGAAAATTTTTGACTTCTCAGCTTCATTCGTACCCACGTAGCTCAGGGCCCCGAAGTCAACTTCGGGGGGTGCCAACCCTTTGAGTGAAGCCCCCCCTTGATCCCTGGTGCAAAACCAAACCATTTTTTGGGAAGCCCCATGAGGATGCCAATGCTCATCTCTAGCACCCTTTATGGAGTTGTGTGTCACCTTTTTCTATCAAGGGAGTGGGATCTGACGCCATTCGCCTTCGTCTTTTCCCCTTCTCATTTTTGGGGAAGTTTGAAGCAAATGGTTCTACGCCCACAAAAAAGAAGCCCCTGCATGGGAGAGGTGTGCCAAGCATTCCTCAACCCTAGGGAGGTCGGCCGACCCCCCTTTTGGGTCTTTGGCCCACCCTCGGCCTTCTAGATGGGGGTCCACTTGTCATTGGCTGGGTTGGTTCGTTGAGTTGTTTGTCACTTTGATTTATTGATGGGCCCCATGGATCCAGTGAGTTGCATGGGTCGTTGGGAGGAAGCACAGAGTGATTTGAGGGTTGAGATTCACTTTGGAGTGTTCCCCTGGATATGGCCAGAGGAGAGAGCTAGTGGGCCCTATAGGAGGTGGGCCCGACCCCCTATGTGGGTCCCACTAGTTCCCCTTTTGCTCCATTTCTTCTTTCCCTGCATTCACTACTCATGGACATGTGGAACTTGTTTTTTAAATAAAGTATGTCATGATGTGATTGTTTTATCCTTATCCTGAGGTTGTTGGGAGCTTTTGGTTATGTAAAAATGTACATTTTGATGCCCAAAAAGACCCCAAGTTAACCTTTGTTGTCCCAAAAAAACAATCAAATTAGCTCAGTGGATCAGGAGTTGCTACTATGTTTCATATTTCAAGAGTCTAAATCTACAACAGCATACTTCTCTTTTTGAATGGAAAAAAATTTTGCAATAAAGACTCACCCAATTTCCTTAGTCCCTTTAAGGGGCTTATGGCTTATACTTTGTCTTAGGTGGTTGAGAATAGAAAAACTTGACTTGAGCACAGTTTTCTCATTCTTCACAAGTTTCATATCGGGGGTTTTTAAGATTTTGTAAAAGAAAGACTTAGTGTTCCTAAATGGTACCTTTGAGTTGCTCATAAGGTGTATGAGTCCCCACCAAAGGGCCCTATCAAAATTTGTTTCTTTTTCATCCCACTTAAAGGGTTATGTGGAGTTATAGGTAGGGACAAAAGATTTAGAAAATTACCTTGCATAATTGTAAAGTCAAATTCTGATCCCAAAGGGGAGAAATGTCATACTCTTTTGTAAGATGTGCAAATGTGTGGAAACATGACAAAGATCAACACCCCCTTTTTTGATCTCTCTTTCTAACTTATCATTTTGGACTAGCTATCTTTTTTTTTTTTTTTCGTGAGCTTTGATTGTGTCATTTTTTTAAAACTTGGGGTTTGTGTGCCCCCATAATTTTTTTTAGTTATGTTATTTACGCAACATCTAGAGAGGATTTTTCAATTAGAACTGGAGAGAACTATGTGGAAAATGTAAGGGGTTTTGCGTACTTCCAGTGTAGAAACAGCTGATATGTGGCATGTACTGATCTTGATCTTGGGGCATGACAAAACTCTCAACAAGGGTCACAAAACTTGACTAAACTCAACACAAAGAAAGCGTTTGTAAAAAGCTTATACATGAAAGGCATATATGGCTTTGGTAGGAATTTTCCCCCTTTGGGAAAAAAAAGTGTTTTTTTATCTTTTAATAAATAAAACCCCGTAGTCATTCTTGCTTAGAAAAATTATAGCAGCTTTATCTTGTTAATCTGTCTCACAAAACTTAAAATTAGTTACAACATTTGAAAACCACAAAAGTTTAAGGTATGTTTTCTTTTAACCCAAGTAACCCATACTTGAGAAATATCAAGTTGTGAATAAGTACTAGAGAAACTTTTAGCAGAGAACTTTTTTCCCCTTTCCATAGGGGTATTAATATTCATGGAACATATGGGAGTAGAGGAAGTCTTTTTATTTTTTTTCAATTCATTTTTTTTATTTTTTTAGATAAAAACAAAGATAAGAGAAAAATGCATGAATGTAAATGCTGAAAATAAACACTTACCTTAGTGGGGGAGGGAGCTCCCTAAAGCTTATTCTTTTGCTAAATATGGGGGGTTTGGCGGATATGGTGTTGTTGCCCCCTAATGTCCACTGCTGCTTTTTCTTCTTAGGTTTGGATTTGTTCGGCCGTTTGTTGGACAAGATCTGTCTCCCCATGCTCAATGCGCAGTTGCAAAAGATTGGTGAGTGATCCATTTGTTGCTCCCGTTCCGATGCCCCCCTTCTCGTGTGGACAAGAAGGATGCTCAGGTCCTTGCGGCGTGGGGGTTTGAGGAGGCATTCCACTGGAAGTATCCATGGGGCGCTGTATCCCCCTCCCCAACAACTCCAGGGAAGGGACCCCCTTACTCAAGATGAACAAAGTATAGCCCTTCCTGAGTTTCCCCGTTTTAATGCAAAACCTTTTCCCCATTTCCTTGATCCAAATAAAGGGGTTTGTTATGGTCCTTAAAAATGACGTTTCCTTTTTTGGGAATAGGAACTTCGTTGTATGGCCCTATAGTCATTTTAAGCCCACCCTGGGACCTCTTTTTAGCTTTTGGGATGTGAAAGTATTTTTCTAAAATCCCCGCCTAAGTGAAGAGAATATTCAAAAGATAGCCCATCTAGCAAGTTCATGGATTGGGTAAGACGAGTGATTAAGGAGTGAATTGATGGGTTCATTACTCTCATTGATCTTTCCCAAAATTTACTAAGTATTTCACAGGGAAACTTGGATCTTGAAACCCATGCCTAAAGCAATTGTAATATGTGTTTTAGCATGCTAGCATTATTTCCCAGGAAAAAAAGCCATGTTAAAATGATGAAACGAAGGGTTGGTTTTTTATAAAATTTCCTCGGGTTTTGGGGATTTGAGAATCTTTTAAAGGCAGAGATAGAAAACCAAATTTTTTTTTATTGAACTAGCAGGGCGGGTCTAAGTCAAGCAAGAAAATCATCAAAACCAAGGAAACATTTTGATGACCCAATGAGAAAACTTTCTTTAAAACATTGGAAAGATATTTCACATTGAGACGAAAAGGCCAAAAACTCTAGGTGAGAATTTTTTCCAAGTTCATCTATTGCCAAAACCTAGCCCAACCCAAATATGGAAAAGATAGTATAAAACTCGGTATTCATCCCTACTTGGAGAGGAGAGTTTGGATTCATATCCTTTTTTGTTTGAAAGACGACCCCAAAGAGAGACATATTTTGGTACTTGTTATCAAACGAGCCACTTTGCTGACAACGTCCTCTTGGGGGGACCATGAATGCCCAACATGAGGGATCTCCCTCGGTGATTTTTCCTCCCCCTGAGGTTTCCTTCGGTTTGGGGT